>JAMXBB010000003.1:67324742-67792462 GCA_024138015.1 Lumnitzera littorea | reverse complement strand
AAAAAAAAAAAATTTGAACCATGTTTTGAAATTTTTTTTTTAAGTTTCAAAATATTTATGAACCAAACCCTATTATTAGTTTTGATTTAAAAAAAAAAAAATCAGACCGTTAACTTATAAGTTCAATAAAAAGACCGAATTACATTGTACCATACCGTGCCTACCCTTAATCCCTATCCATGTTAGTGCCAAATTTTTCTAAAAAGGAATTTGTCAAGCAAATACACTTTCTATCTTGACAAGACTCCAATTTAGGAAAGTACCGATTTGAGAAAATACAAATAATATTTCTTATAAATAAGGTAAAAGGCTCCTAAGGTATGCCACCTTAACTAATTAGACCATTTCTTTGCCAAAATTCCAACAAGTTTCTAACTTAAGTATTGAAATGCCTACACTAGAGATGTCTTTTGCATGTTTTTGCTGGTCCCATCAATCTAAACCTTAAGGACTTGGCCCAAACATCGGAAGATCGAACCTAATAATTCAATTAGTGGAGTTTCGATTCAAGAGTTTCCATAGCTAAGATCAAATTGCAAATAAATAGATTTGTAAAATGATGTAAAGTTATATTGAATGCTCCATGTAAATCCTATGCTATTTCACCACTATTTATACTTTAAAAAAAATATAAAAATGGCTAATTTGGCCGTTGGTAAATTTTTATCACTGCTCAACGACTTGATCAAGTGAAAATTAAACAATATATATATATATATATATATATATATAGGAAGCTAAAATTGCACTAATTTTGCCAAAATGGCCTGATCATGTCCAACAACACTATGGCTATATTTAATTGAGGTTAAAATTTTTTCTTTTTTAAAAAGGACAAAGCTACATTTAAATGGCCAGACAATATTAGTATGCAAGTGGTACCAATATTAGCACCCCAAACCTTCTAAACACTAGATGGTGCAATATAAAAATAAAAGTTAGAGGGATGCATGGCATGGAAATATGTGCTAAGCACCCTTTATATACATACTTTAAGAATGCAAGTCTTTCAAATCTAATTTCTGTACTTGTCTAAAAGAAGGAACATAACGAGCAATAAAAAGACTCCAATTCACTTTTCTTTTCTTTTTTTTTCCTTCTTGACAAAAGTAAATGAATCATGCTAGATCTCCTTAGGTTCATAGGGATTAATGCAAAAGTATAACCATCTTTCTTGAATAAATAAATGTTTTTATGTTTGTCAAGTATCACTAACTTGTTTTATTGCCATGATGTGCTAAAAATCATATGACTGGCATTAATAAGAGCAACATCATAAACTATTTCGTCGGTGTACTTTCTACTCCTTTTACATAGATCTAGGCAATGGCTGATTCTGAATTGTAAACCGGCTCAGCCCAAGAGTGATCGAGTCAAATCGTCAGGTTTTAAGAGCCTAGATAATTGGCCTAGGTAGAACCGTTCAAACCAACAAGTTGTAAATCATCGAACCAAATTGCCATTGAATCGATAGGTCGGATTGGCTGATTCACTCCCTTAAAAAAAAAAAAGAAAAAGAAAGAGAAAGAGAAAAAAGAGGTTAATAAGTTAAAAAAAATAATGGAATAATATCCAATAAATCATTGCATATCAGAGTTACATTATTTGTGATAATAAAGGACAATTTTTTTAAAAATAATATCATCAAATTAATAATAGATAACTAATTATAAGTTAATTATATATTAAAGATAAATAGAAAATTTAATTTCAGTTAATGTAATCTTTTTTGTAAAACTTATCAAATGTTAAGGATTTAAATATAAAAATAAAGTAAAATTTGAGGGAAAAAAATAAAAAAGTCGAAATCGCATTAAGTTGAAAATTAATAAAAAAAATAAAAATCATTAATGAATTAGTGTACTTAAAAAAGAGAGAGAAAAGAGATTGCATTATTAAAAATTATTAATATATTTAAAAAAGAAATTAATAAAATTAATAGAAAAAATTAAATATTATAAAAAAATCGGTTCAAAAGTCTTGAACTAGCTTAAAACCGCCAACTCATGAGCCGGTCATAATTCACCTCATGACCAATGCATGAACTGCCGATTCTAAGCCGATTTAGCCTGATGCCTAGCATTACTTCTATGTGATATGAACTTAATGTGTTATTAGAATGTTATTTGTAATTTTAACTTAGTGAATATTGATATGTGTAACTACTATTTTAAAAACAAATTTATATATAATATTAAAAAGTACACTACATCACATATATAGTAATAATATTGATAAGACCATGTCACACTCCTAAGGACTAAGACTATCTCCCCACTATATTAAACCTACTTATATTTAAACAAATCAAAATTTACTAATTATGCAGATCTTATTCCTATTAAATCTAAAATATAGGAATAGTGACACCTAAAAGATTAAATTAATAGCCCAACAAATTGAAATGTTGAGATATGGTGTTAGTGATCATGATGCTAAAATATATTATATTTGATTATTAGATTCTTGATCGATTTAGATTATTTCTTTTAACTTCTTATCGAATTAGTATCATAATATTGAAGTATGGAAACCACCTCCACTCAAGGCATGGATAATTAATAAATTAAATCTTTCTATTGAAAAAAATTATTTAGTTAATCCATTATTTAAATCCAATTATAGTGCATAATTCCTTATGTCATACTCATACTTTTAATTTAACAATAGTTTGTCGGTGAATTTTTTTTTTTTTTCCAGATTTTAACTCAATCTTAACATACATTCCACAAATTATGAAATGCATATGATGTTTAAATATTTAATATAACAATATCATGAATTCATCAATTGAATATCCAAAACAAACAATGCTAGTTCATGATTATATCGAGTACGAAATCTACAAGAGCGTAAAGAAATTTGCGATAAAAATTTTGTAAAGAAAGAGTATAAAAGACTAACTCTTTGTAAAGGAAATAAAAAATCCGTCGTATAATTGAACTCAGCTGCTTGTAGTCGTTGTGGATCCTAGTTATCTTTTTACAAAACTAAAACGAAAATAAAACTACTCTACTGTAAAAAAGATAAAAGCAATTTAGCAGCTGCTGCGAAGGTATATTTTCTTTGCCTACGTGCCACATCTCCTCTATGAATGTTGACTCGGCTCTTGTCTTGTTGATGCCAGCGCTGAAGGGTGGCTTGTTATTTGGGCCGGCTTTGGGCTTCATGAAGAGTAGTTTGTCTTTAATTGATGCTTTATCAATTCAATGGCCTAGGAAAGTAATGTTGGACTTGTGAGCTGCTGAAAACATGTGGACTTGACTTTATTGAAGTGCGTGATGGCTGAATGAAGAAGCTGATAGTGCTAGATGTGTGTCTCTTCAAGGGCTTCGCTGGGCCGACTTCCTTGCGTTTTTCCCATTGGGTCAGGAGTGGGCTTCAACAATTGCTGGACTTGGCTTGATTGGCTGGATAATTGTTGACTTCTAATTGTTGTTGGGCAAATGGATGATAATAATGGGCTTGAACGTGGCGTTGACGATGGGATTTCCTCATGCTATGTTTTATGAACTTGGACTTGTGGGCTTAAACATGGAGGTTTCAAATTGCTTGTGTCCATGGCTCTTCATTCCATTTTCATATAATTCATACGAGTGTATAATTTTCAAATTCACGTTCTTTTATTAGAAATATAAAAATACACATACTAATGATATAAAGTTGGAATAAAAATACATAAATTTTACACTATCACCTACACTCATACTGTAATGTCAAATCTGAAAATTTTCTCTTTTCCCTTAATATTTTACTTTTATATCTCCTCCCATTTAATATGAAGTGCTTAATAAAAAGCTAAGGAAAATTAATTTTGTTAAGAAATTCGTCAAAAATAATATTTATGGAGGCAACACTAAACCAAGCCCGCAAGAAAAAAAAAAAAAAGAAAAGAAAAGAAAGTTTATGATCAAATAGGTCAAATGATCTTAGCCTAGACATTAGTCAAACGATAATAAAAGACTTTAAGATCTAAAGACATTAGATTTTAAAACAGTAAATAAAAAGAAACACTTATTTTTTGGATTGCTCAAAAGTATGCCTATATAAACACCATCATGAATTAAACCATCATAATTATATTTCAAAAACTTTTCAACATGATGAGTCAACTTTTTACCATTTAAAATTTCAATTTTGTGGCTCTTTTCTTAAATTTCACAATTTTTTTTCCTTTTCTAAAAGAAAAAAAAAACCCTAAGGGCACTGGGATTTCATGAAAAGTATTAATTTTGTGAAAGCAAGTTAGAAAAACCTTAATTTTTGGAAATTTCTTTGTTAAAGGAACCATATTTTTTGAGAAATTAAAAAATTTAAGAAAACTTTCATTTGATCAAGAAAAATATTAATTTTATGAAAACTCAAATATTTTTGGAAATTAGCAAACATGCAAACTATCATATAATATGCATGCAATAAATCATACTACATGTAACTAATCATGGAAAACATGCAAGGAAAACACTGAAATATCAATTTTCATGAAAGAATGTCACAAAATACAAATATGCTAATTGTAAAGTAAAACATGCAATTTATTGGAGGACACGCATAAAAATATATAAAACTTGTAATTTTTCAAGAACCATGAAAACATGCAACAATCATGTCACCATTCACCTAAACCCTATATTGTGCAAACTATCATGTAATTTAATTGTCACAAGATTCCTAACATGCTAATTTTCATAAAACATGCAATTGATTTCAAAATTCATTACAATTTTAGAACATTAAAAAATCCTAGAACATGTAAACTACAATAAAATCTCATAGAAACATGCAATTATTTTCACAAAACATACAATTATTTTAAAACATGTTTTTATTTTTTATGTAAAAACATACAAAACACTTAAAATTGTGAATATATAAGAAACATGCAAAAAATTATTTCAAGCAACCAAAGTAATTTTTTTATTTTTTGGAAATTTTTTTTTTTTTTTTTTTTAAAGAAACTGAAGATAAAAATTTGGAAAATGAGACTTATCTAGTAGGGATAAGAGTAAATTCAAAAGAAGGAATTGTACTAATCAGCAAATGTTTAACTCTCATGTCGATTGAAGCTTTTTCTTTTTTCTTTTTCCAATCTCATTGATTAATGAAATCTCCTTGATCAATCACTTTTTAAGCTTCATGATTTGTAGCCTGGATAAATGTTTCAATCCTACATTTTGAATGAGAAAGTACAAGCCACCAAAGATGCATAACTTATTTACATTGAGGGTAAGCTTTCAACTATTTGGTTCACTCAATTTAGTAAAAGAGATTAACTTTGATACTAATTGTTAGTCTTGCCAAAGTAATCAAGAGTGGGGGTTAGGGTCGAGTAGATTGCTTAGAAAATTTTTAACTTTATCGAAAATAAGTTTTCTTTAATTACTTGATTTTGTATGGCTCAAAGTTTGAATAAGAATGTGCAAACAAATAAATAAAACTTGTTAAGAAAAAAAAAAAAAAAACAAAGTGTGAAAGAAGATTAAGTAGAGGATTTTATAGAGATTTTGCTTTGTGTGTCAATCTTCTCTTCTAGGTCCACTCGTTGAGGGTTTGATCATCCATATAGGTCCTTCCAATACTTTCAAAGTCCAATGAAGAGTATAAATATGACTTTCAAGGTTATAATCGACACAACTCTAACTCCTAGCTTCTATAAGCTAATAAAGATCTACCATAATCACTCTTCACTACCAATTACAATAATGTTTGAATCAAAATGAGGAAAGATAGAGCCTCATAATTTCAGCACAATAACTCCTAAATATAGTAAATGAACAAATTAGTTCAAAATGAGTTGTTGGTATTCTTTTAAATAATGGTTGTAAAATTATATAGCTACTAAAGTCTTCAAATCCTTTTTAAATTTGAAGAGTAATTGTTACTTTTGAATGATTTTTTGCTCATCAAATGATAGTTTCTTCTCTAGAAATTGATCTTCTAAAGTCTTGGATAATCTTCACATTTCCTAATATATCTCCTATGAAATCAGCTTCAATTTGAATTTGAACCTTATATGCTTCTTGAAGATTATGCTTATGATATTTTCAAATAATCTTAGATAAAGTATATTTTTAGATAATCTTGGATAAAGTTAAGTGGAAAATATCTTCCAAAAACTTCAAATCTTCCTTACTCCTTATCCTCCACTATTTTATCCATCTTGAATTCAAAAATAATTTAGGCAATTCTAAATGAATGAGAAGTCTTTAGCTGAGCTTCAAATTTGCTACATGTACAATTGCTCTTCTAACTTTAAGTAAAATTAAACTTGTGCAGCTTGACTTTAAAACTTGTAACTTTGAAGTAAACTTGAATTTAATCCTCCTTAAACAGTGGAATAAGTCAAACGTATTACTTAAATACATTTAACTAATGGAGTTAGGCCTTAACTTGTAAAACAAACAAAATTAGATGATATTGACCTTCTCTAACATGCTTCTAGGTCCGCTTCTAAATCTTCTAGATTGTTAAAATTAGCTTTTGTACTTATCGAGTGAGCTTTTAGTCTACTTCTATGTCTTGTCCTTCTTATCTCTAGACTATTGTCCTTCTTGAAGTAGCTTCTAACTTTACTTCTATGTCCACTAACTTTGGACATTATCCTCTTGTGCGAAGCTTCTAAGTGTTCTTATGCGTTCTTGCTAGACTTCTTCTTTATGCTTATGACCTTACTGTCATTACTTCCATATGAACTTCTAAGTCCTTGATAATCTTCAAAAATCCATTTAGTATACTAATTCACTATTTCAATGTTAAAAAGCTTTCAAAACTCTTTTCTTTTTCTCTTAACCAAAACTTCTACCTTTGCTTCTAAGTTGTTGCTTACACTTAAAACACTTATAAAAAAACACCTAATATTTGTTATCACATTAAGACAAAAAATCATGAAAATAAATTAATAATATTATAAAAATATGAGATATAAGAAAGGAAAAATCTTTCGAAACTATATATTATAATATGATATAATTAATTATTCGTTATTCTTTCTAGCTTAATTTATATATCACCCTTTATTTGGCTTGGGCCGATTTTGCATGTAGTGCAATTTGACCTAAAATTAAATCCAAGCCCAACAAATCCTAAAATATCTATTTTGTATTGTGGGTCATTCATGCTTGTAAAAAGTATGCTTTTGTTTAAATTAAAAAAAAAAAAAAGAAATCTAATACGGAGTCTTTTAGTAAAATGTTTTGGCTGTAGTTTATATCAGTTCAACTTATATAAAAAGTGATTTTTACTTAAAATAAAAAATTTGAGTTTGATGAAACATCGTTTAAGACTTGATTTGGCATGAATTGAAATTGTTTTTTGCTTTTAAGGGTGAGTAAGCTGATAGGACTCGAGCAAAATTAAGTTTTCAGAAGAAAAATGTGTTTTTCCCTAAAAAACTTGAAATCCAAAAAATTGAATATGCATGTTATGAATTTAAATCATTTTCATTTAAAAAAGGTAATTGTTCTTTTTCCCCCATCAATTTTGTTTTCCCAATATTTTTCTCTATTTCTTTTATTTTTTTGGATTTTTAACTGAAAAAAAATTGTTATCCTTGGCTGCAAATTAAAAGACAACACAAATGATATCGTCTACAAGTCCAATGAGAGTATGTTTGTTGGCATGACTCATTGAGAACCATTTAGAGAGTGGATAAGCATGATCATATTTCTTATGCTCTCTTTTGTAGATAAACTCATTGTCACTTAGTCTTGTTTGTCCCACTGAGTCAGATTGTACACCCTCCTATTTCTTCATGCATGTTAGCGGGTTGTTATTTCCTGCTTTGTTAGTCGGTCTTTGTTTAGCCTATTTGGGGTTTTTTAAAACTAGCAGTATTCGTCTGCTCTCCCTTAACTATGTTTAGTTGGGTGTACCTTTTTTTTTTTTTTTTTTTTATAATTCTATATTGGTTTTCTTGTTGTTTTTTCCCAATGCGTACTTCAAAAAAAGTTGGTACCACAGCTTGGTTTATAGGTCTTGCAAACCCTGCCGGCATAATTTATAGTTCTGATAACATCGGTTTATACGGGCAATGGCACCGCAAAACAGAAGGCTAGGACTGGTATAGAAGAGCAATTCAAGAGGGAATCATAACAAGAAAATTTACTGCTGGAACCAAATACAATAAGATTTTACAACTTTAACGACAGATTATTATTCATCCAAAAATAATAAACGAACAAAGATGTTACAGGGGAATACTCTTTTTTATCTAAAGCTCAAAATCCTTTAGCAGAAAAATGAATGTGATAACAAAGGAAATTTCAAGCTGTCATTCCGGATGTGGAATTGGATTACCGTGTAGTAAACAACACTCTGCATAAATCTCTGATGGATCAAACTATCTTTCTACATGACTTTCTTCGCTATCATCATCTACTTCAGGAGTCCCAGGAGAACCTGTTTCGCATTCATGGGTCTCAACCAAGTCATCTTCTTCACTAGATTCAGATGCTGAGGTAGCATCCATCTCCTTCTCCAAAGAATCAAGCTGCAAGCATTCAGCTTCTTCATGGTTGTAACCTTGACTTCTGTTCGACAATGTCATATCGTCTCTCCTCACAACGTTAAACACAAAACCATCATGGATTCTTTCAGCCTGCAAGAGATCACCTTCACTAACCATTATGCTTGAGCCAGTTCTATTGCTGAAATCACGCAAATCAGTCTCTGTTCCTTCTGAATTTCTATCTGGTATTGTCACTCTTGGGCTCTGGTTGAAATGATCTCTTCCTGTCACATTTACACTAGAATGAGGACTAGGCAACTTGTTGAATTCCCCTTCCGTATCTAAATGCTGAACATAGTCAATGAACCTGTTTGCTGAAGCCGTTCTCATTAGTGGGCCTCCAGATCTTGTCCAGGAATGCATATCCGAATTCTCAGATTCACTATCACTTCCATCCTGCCCTATACGGTGTGCCCGCAAGTTTTTACCTGATGATGCTCCCGGTGCTGGGCCATTAACTCCAACATGTAAGGAAGAAGCTATATCATTATGGAACTCCTCCTCTAAAGAACCTGTTGAGTTTTCTCTAGCAATGCAGTTCCAAGAAGGAATTCGCCTAGAAGCATTGAATTTGGCTGTGCCAGCTAGACCATGAGAAGCAGCAGCAGCTCTTTCAGCACTCCTCTTTAGTCTGCGCATGTGGTTAAGAATAGCAACACACTCATCAAGTGCAAGTTCAATGCCACAATTAGCTTTCATGGCTGAGAGCTTCTCCCAAGTACATCTTCTACCTTGATTGACTGCCTTCTGAAGCTCCAAATGAGATGGATTTTGTATAAGCTTCAAGTACTGATCATGGCAGATAAGAAAGGTGCAATCAGTGCCAATGTTGAAGTTTAAGTTGAAAAGCTTACTAATAAAAGTTATGTTTCCAGGATCACATGTGACCAACTCTCCAAATGCTGAACAAACTGCAGATAGGTTATTAAACGGAATTCAAGAAAGTTTCCAGTGAAACATTTCTTCAACACACACCTGAGCAACTGTGGCAGGCATTACGACGGTGACATCACCCTCCCAATCCTGTGCAAAGAGCTGTGCAATTCCTCCTAAAGGAAATCCGATTTCCAAAATCTGATTGCACCTATGTTTTACCTCCAGCTCAGCAAGGCATGCAAGCTACACAATCGAACAGGATTAATGCTCTGAACCAAAAAAAATAAAGGAAGATAAAAGGGTATAAGCTGGTCAGACTGATGATACCATGTACCGATATAAGAAGACTAAAGACTTCAACTCTTTAAACAATGTGTTTTAAGTTTAAGAGATTTAAAAAATGACGTTTGTCCATCAGAGTCAGTTTATGTCGAAGCTGTTCTGCTATGTGTAAAGAAATAAAGTTGTACATGTTGGTGCCAAATTGACTGCTAGCAAATTAATAATGAGAAGAGTTATCATTAGAATCGTATGAATATAATAGGAAATCAGTAAGAGTGATGCATATGAATGAATGCTAGTGGTACCTTGGCCAATCAATGTCTACCAACATGACTGAAGAACATTGGATATCTACCAGAGAAGAGAACAAAAAAGCACATACATCAGATAATAAATAGTAAGGCAAGCGGTGCATACCTTGGCAGCAAAATTGCCGCCATGAGCTCGGACAAATTCCTTCATTCTCAGTAATGGTGCAATATGAGGATTCGCCTGACTCACAATAAAATGATTGACATTAAATAGCTCTTTCAGTTGCATCATTGGTAAATCAATCTCCAGGCTACCATCCCTCCAGCAACGCACAGATGTGCCAGAACCCTCCTCAGGATCCAGATTGAAGGGTGGATGGTAGGGAACAATTTGTCCGCTTCTGTCCTTGGCCATTAGTTCCTGGGCTTCAAAAAGACCAGGAAAGGCGCATGATGCGGTCACTGCACTCCATATAACCACATGAGGGGAAGTCAGGTAATTCAGGCATCTGGGGGGCTCGTGCTTCCTTAGCGAGCAAACGGTTATGCCAAGAACTCGGCCTGTCATGTCATAAGCTTCTTGAAATGTGAGATTACTAGTGAGACGCCTCAGCATCCACTGCAAATGCCTAATCTCATGTACAGCCCCTTGAATCATGACCCTCCTCACAACTGCGAAGATCCCACCTAGTTGATCAAAGAATTGCAGGGAATTCATGTTATCCTCAAAGAAACTTTGAAGCTCTGGCCAAGACCTAGTGGCCACAACAGCACACATGATGGAACCCACACTGGAGCCTGCAATTATTCTAGGCAAAAGTTTATGCTCTACTAATGTTTTAACTACACCAATATGAAATGCTCCAAGAGATGCCCCTCCACTCAGGAGCAAGGCAGTTCTGCCAAAGGCATGCCGTGTTTCATGCATAAAAGAAAGCTTCTCTTCCAATGAAAGCTCTTCAGAGTCCGACTCGCACACCATTCTTAACTGAGTTGTTACTTCATCAATATATTCCTTAATAAGCTTTGGCACTTGAAGCCTACCCTTATGGAGCTCTGGATTACACATATTACCAAGATTCCTAATGAGATCCGCTCTCATGCAAAAGATAATATCTCTCAAAGATCCATCCTGGCGACGATGTCGGAGCTCCTGGAGCTTATTCCTCACCAGTTCCTCATCATACAGGTCCGAATCATTCATCCTCAGTGTCTCCTTATCAAGCATCTTAGCAGCATGAGCCCACTCCTCATATGTCATAGCTGATCTCATCAAATTCCTCCAAAACTTCCTCCTATACGCCATCTCAGCCCTGGTCTTCACATTCGTGTAGCGTTTCAATACGAAAGCAACAATTGTCACCATTGCCAATATACCTTGAGGATTTTTCGGGTGCAACCATGAAACAAACGGTGACAAAAGTTTCTTTGTTCTGTAGATATAATGTAAAACTAGATGGAAGATCTGACGCCATAGATGCGACATCGATCTACAGAACAGAATCCTAAAAGCAATAGTTCTACCTATGATCGTCGATGGTCCAATTGAGAATCGATCAACACTTGCTTCAGTGCTTATATCCATATCTCAAAACGGGAAACCTTAGTATCCTAAAACTGTTCTTACTAAATAATCCTTATGCTACTTTACCCTGACTTCTAGCGCTAATAAATCATAAGCCAAAAACTAATACAACCAATATTGTATCGTTCCTGTTTTTGTTTTTCTCCGACGAATGAACCACAACCCAGAAAAACAAATCAGAAACTTCCAATCCCTTACGTGAACAATTGACCACGAAGAAACCTAGAAAACATGTTGTTTCCAGGAGAACCATAGCATCAGCAGGTCAGTTTTTCTCACAAGATCAGAGGCATTCAAGACTATAACTAAATTCCGTCTCCAACATATCAAGCAACAAAACCGCACTAAAATCAACTAAACTATAAACCAAAACTTTCAATGAAACACCGTCAGCCTAACCAATGAAAACCAAGTTACGAGACAATTCAACCCAATAAAGATATCACATTCAAAACAAACCCGAAGAAGGCAATTTTTGAATTGGATAAACAAAGAAAATGTAGAAAAAACCGACAGAGGACGTTGGGGCCTAAAGAAGCAAGCGGTGGTGAAAGTATAATAATAATTATACAATAATAAGAGAAAATGGGTAATGTGAATCTTGGGACATGTGAAGAGATAAAGATACCGTTATGGGTGTGACGTGGGAGAGATGGGGTAAGACCGGACCGCAGGAGGAGTTTAGCTGAGAAAAGTTGTCTACAGAGGTTATGTATGTTAGACACGTTTCCCTGTTTGTCAAAATTAATAGAGTTAAAGCTAACGTAGGATGTGCTTGAGATAGCAGATGAGGTTGCGTCGAGTTTGGATTCACTTAATGAGGTCTTGGATGGGACTTTCTGAACTGAGGTGGGGACAAACACAGAGAGAGAGAGAGAGAGAGAGTTTAGAATAGATCACACGATCACGATTGACGAAGATTTGCTTAGTCCGTTTTGGGAATGTAAGTTGTAGCTGAAAAACGTTTCTTAAGTGTGGTTTTTAACTCTGTGCGGCAATGTTTCAAAAGTCCAAGTGAAAACGAAATAAGTGACGATAGGGACACGTCTCACGAGTTCGAATAAACACCAACGCTTGATTACGGAATCTCCAATACAGAGTCAGGAAATTTGGGCATAAGCGGCATTTTAAGTATCCAGTCGTACATCGGATCAATTTATTCATATAATTTTGACAGCATACGTGGTTTAATTAATAAATTATTTATTAATTCAAACCAATATACCACGTGTTTCGATAAAAGTAAATTTGTTTTATATGAATTAAAATTTTATTGAGAAAATTATTTATTTATAATCAAAATTAAAAAAAATTTACCAAAATACAATTATACAAAAATAATTACCAAAATATCAATTCTATATCGTATTTTTAAAATACGATATAACTATTTATACTAATATTGTATCTTCAAAACACAATACTAATATAATACCTATATCATATTTTTAAGATACAACATTAATACAAATAGTTATATCGCTTCTTCAAAATACGATATTAATTTTTATATATATCGTATCTTGAAAATATCTCATTAATATATATAGTAATGTTGCTATCTTTAAGATGTTACATAACATCAATATTTTGATAATTTTTTTATATAACTTTTAATCATATAATTTCTCTCTAAAGTCAGTAGTTATATATTTTACTCAAGTTTTATTACTATTTATCTACTATAAATTAAAACACGAAACGGATAAATATCGTTAAGCTTGACTATCATTTAAAAATAAAATAAACAGAAGGAACACATCCATCATCTGAACCCACAAGATTGGACAGTATGTACATCATATGATATAGAAGAGACTAAATCATACACTAAGTATACAACATATAAGTTTCAAATAAATTAATAATAAAAACCTAGCCTAATCCCTTTCTCTTCTTCCTTTTTATTTTTTCCTTTCCTCGAGCTAAAACCATTTCTTTTCTTTTACTATCTCAATTTTCTTTTTGCCTCTTTTTTCCTCCTTTACTAACCATTATCTAGTGTTAAAAACATCTCCATTGTTAACTTATTTGCGCCACTAAAAACTGTATATTCCTTGACTTCTCATATATATATATATATATATATGGATTATGGCATCATTTATTTGTACCATAAGATTTTATTCCTTTCAAATTATGATTCGCTTAGTCAAATAGTAGTCACGTTACATATCTTATTTAATATTGATTATCCATCCTATGTTATCAAGGAAGATAAAAAAAAAAAAATTCACATGTTTCACAAGATATTCAATGAACCTATAAAGTAAATAATACAAGATGATTCTTTAGTGATACATGATAGATTCTGGTTATAAAAGCTTAAAAATGGGTACATATAGGATTAGATACAAATAAAACCACATATTCCAAGGGAATATCTTAGAAAGAAGGTAAGAGAGAGGCCTAAAAAATGGGAAAGAGAAGGTGGTTGGGAAACAATTTTTGTGACTAACATATTGGCCTAATCTTAAATAATTGAGAAAGAAACAAAAATTTCACGACAATGTTCTTCTCCTCTTTTTGTTCTTTTTGCTTCCTTGAGAAATTCAAATGTACATAGCTGATGAGAGGGAGAGAAAGAACATGGACTATGTAAGTTATCTTGATATAAAAGGTTTAGAATGCCCTTATCAACACGGGACCATACTTTTAATTTAAGGATAATTAAGGAAGTTTGGACACTAAAAAAGTTGTTTTGGCTTTTAGATTAAGGATAATTAGGAAATGTAGACACCGAAACATTAATAATATAGATATAGATACTCATATAATTCGATAATATTTTCATTTTATCATACTATATTAAAAATTAGTATTTTTCTAACTATACTCTTTATTAAGAATATAACATATAGGATATACGGAATCATACAATTTTCCATATAATCCCACTTATCATATGTATTTTACACCCTTAAAGGGAGGTCATCTACCTATCTACCTCTAGATAATAGACCCACTAAAATATATTAGACTTACGTCGGCTTAATTAAAATGATTTTAGGTTGATCTAAATATTTAATGGCCAATCTTCCGGTCATGATAGGCATGAGCGCGAGTAGACATGTAGAGTCTGGTTCACCCAGCAATTTCTTCAACTAAAACATTGAAGCTTTTATAAAAGATGTACGATTCCCTGCTTCCTTATTATCCATTAAAGAAGGCAAAAATGTATTAAAAAAAAAAGAAAACCAAGATAAACAGAAAAAGAAGAAAAAAAGAAATTAACACAACACAACATGGTCGATGACAATTAATAGTCGACCTTAATCCATAGATTAAGGAAATTATAAAAAAAAAAAAAAAAGACTTACCTGGGGGAAATTCATTTCATATACATATGTTTTTGCATTTTATCACTTTACATACCGGTTTTTTGTTTTTGAGGCTTTATATATTTAAGTTTTCAACCATTTTTCTTTTTTCTTGATGTATAATTTTTATTGTATTATTTAATTTAAATATATTTAAAAATATTATCATCCTTGGTTAGATTTTATAAGATGCTGCTACACTTAGCAAGGGATGCTGTTGTATGTTTCGATATAAGTATTTGACTCACTTAACCCGATAAAGATCCTATAGTGTATTATCTTATTAAGGTTCCTATAAGGTTTTGGGATCCAATCTTATGACTACAAAGAAACTGAATGGGGTACTCAACTCAATAAAAAATAATAAATCAATAATAATATATGCTCTTACCTTATGCAAGCCCTAATCTAAACACACGCATATTAAATATTTGTTTTTAGATAGGAATGTCATTATTTCGTTGATTTTTTCATGCATATTTTTACTTAAAAAGACTAACAAGTATATCGAGGTGGAGGTGAGTAGTGTATTGGTCCATAATAACCTTATAAAGGCAAGCTTCATTGAAGGAGGAAAAATCCTATAGGGTTTTTGGATTACTAAATCCTATAGGATGAGTTTTGGCAATAGAATGGTAAACCCTATATAAGGTTTTGAGAGATGTTAAACCTTATGGGGGTAGGCTCAGGTTTTATCAAATTAGTCTTGAACCTACCCTTATTGTATTTTAGTATAACCACTCCGATACTCAAGTTAAAGGAATGTGAAAGAAAGCATATAAAGTGTAAGAGGTGATAGATTGGAACCCTTTATCAAAATGTTGATCTTCTATTTATAGTAGTGTTAGGCGAGCTATGTTAAGATAGAGATAATCCTCCTAAGATCCTCTCTTATACTCTAAATTTTGTGAAAAAAGGTCTCAAGAATAGGTCTATGCCAGTTATAGACTTTCTTTATTTGTTCGAGCTATCTCCACTTAGTTTCATTTATACTTAAGGGCTAGGCTTGACCAATTCAGGCCTCAAGGTCCGAGCACCATGGAGTATGTTAGAGATGGAAACTTGGATCAAACTTTAGGGAGGTTAATCAAGTTTTAAGGAGTTTGGTTAGGGCTTTAACGAGGTCATCTTAGAGTTGAGAAATTGGCATGGACTTTAATGAGGTCGGTCGAATTCTAGGGAGATCAACTTAGGCTTTGATAATGTTGTTCTAGACTCTAGGGCCTTGGTCCATACTTTGAAAAAAGGTTAGCCTAAGATTAGAGGCTAACGTTTGAAATAGCATATCAACAATTATTTAATTAAATTAATTATTATGAATGAATACAAAATTGACATGTATCCATTATTTAATAGTAATGGATAAAGATAAAACATAGGTATATGGAGTGAAATATAACCAAATTTATACTATCATCATTAGTTCTCAAGAAAAACTATAAGATTAAAACAAATCCTAAATGAATACATAATAAATGAATTAGAAGTGGAATAAAAGGAGGATACTTGAATTGGATTAAAAAAGAAAAAGAAAATAGTACTTTAAGGTTGGAGCTAAAGAAAGAAAAAAAAAAAAAGGCCCATATTACAAGGGCAAAGTTTTGCAAGCCATGAATCAATGCCCCCTTAAAGTCTTTCAAGCATTTGCATTTTTCAAATCATGTTAGATTTGACAATTTTCTAATCATATGAGTTATCAAATGAGTTGCTAACACATAATTAACATCATAATGAGAAGATCCTCGCATTTTTTTTGTAGTAATATATTAGTTCAGAGTTAAATTTAACTACGAACATTACATATATAGAGATCAAATGGTTATCACTAGCTTGAAGCATTTCTTACCGAGTGGCTTTTAATTTCTAAAACTCTAACATAAAAGAAATTGAACCATTTAAAATATATTAAGTAGGGATTGGGTGAAAGGTAAATCAAATTAACATCCTTGTAGAATTTCAAACCATGTATATGTATAGGAAAAAAATGCATTAGAGTAAGCTAAGTTGGCTCTATTTTTTACATTTTAGGCACTAGGTTTTTATTTTTTTTTTGTTTACATTAGATATTAAATTATAAAAAAATGAGTCAAAGTAGAGCCTTCATTATTTTTCCTATAAGAATTTGGGTCTTAAAATTGAAAAAAAAAAAAAAACTAAAAAGAATACATGCCCTAAAATGAAAAAAGTACAAATGGATAAAAGATGTAGGCCCTCAAATGAAAAAATATGAAAAACTTAAGTTACTCCATTTCAATTTCCTCACATTTCACTTTTTGATTAGTGAGATAAATTTCATAAAGAGAATTAAAATTAAAGATTTAGGAATTTAAGACTTAGACAAATTGCATAATAATAATGAAGTAGAGGATCTACCATTATTTTTTTTTTAAATGTACAAATTAAGCATGCATGTTTTAAGTGAAGTAAATTGAGAATCCATACAATATTGGTGCATGAAAAAAATGATATTGACTCCGTTTTATATCGATGTTAATATGTGGTGCATAAAGAAGATGTTTACCTCTAACAGCAAATTGAGGATAATTTTATAATATGTGGTGTGTACATGATCTATGTTTATGTTGCAATGCAAATAGATGATGGATATATATAGTTCTTGTGATTATAACCTAAATCTAAATACATTCATCATTTATACACTATATATTATAGTTTTTGGTTGCTCTACTTAAAGCATACATTCTCCATTTGTTGTTGAGGTAAACATAATAGGTGCAGTAAGAATAAATTGAATCCTCTAATTACTAATCCTAACTAATTAGGGCATGAAGAATCTTTAATAAGAACTTAAAGAAAAAAATAATTATGATTAGATTATTATGAATTTTAAAAATAAAAATTATCAACCATGATTACTTAAAAAACTTAGAAATATAAGCTACAAAGAAATAGGGTTATATGTGCTTATATCAAGAATTATGAGCAAAATAAATTAGGGCCAAATGAGATAATTGAGGTTTAGTTTTGAATAAATTATGGCCTAATAAAATAAAGAGGAAATTATAAATAACTCTTTTAAACTTTAATTTAAATATAGATTGACCCTATAGACTTTCAAAGTATAGTTTTTAGATTTGTTAAACTTTGATAAATTGGTAATATAAAAGGCATTTCTTTTTTAATTAAAAAAAGTCACATTATGGTCAAATTTTAAGGGTTTTAAAGCACATTTTAATAAATTAAGAGGGTATTTACACATCAAAATCAAAATTTAAGGAGATTATTATCAACTTATAGAGGTTTTTACTAATTTATCAAAGTTTGAAAGGTTAAAAACTACACTTTGAAAGTTTAGAGGGTTAATCCGTACCTTAGTTAAAGTTTAAGGAGGTTATTTATATTTTTCCCTAAAATAAATTATTGGAGTAGGATTCTAAGATAGGAAACTATGGGGGTATGGGTACAGATGTAAGGGTCATATGTGTGCCATGTGTGTAGTCGCGTTACACGTAACTAAGGAAATTACTTGAGTGACTCATACGGGATGATTAGAAGGGAAATGTAGGGAAGAAGAGTAGGCAGTTTCAACAAGACTCTAACACTTTAGTAATAGATGGAGGAGCTTAAAGGCATTAAATTCCACTAATGATAAAGAACAGGGTGGTGGTTCTTGAGGTGTTTAAGTGTATAATATTTTATGGCGAGAATTTGGTAGAGTAACAGCGTTAGTACCAATTCTCCTCCATTCAGATAAAGAAAGGAGAGGAGTATTTATAAAAGATAGCCCTCAATCTCGTTCATCAGATCGTGATGACAATCAATGACTATAATCAATCCCTTCCTTTTAATGGGCATGAGATGAGCCTCCTTATGAGCTTAAGCTCAAATGACTTTATTTTATTAGTATGAACCAAGCTGAGAAAGATTGGATGGGTTGGATCGATTTGACGGGCCCTACTCTAAGCCAATCTTCCTTGATCATCCCATAAATTTATGGGCTTGGCTCTTTGGGCCCTATCACTTTAACTTAAAGAGTTAAATTCATTTAATCAATGAGCTTGAAGCCTAATATTAAATTTAGCCCTCTATATTTTGCTCCCTAACTAAAGTCCTTCAAATAGAGCTAAAGGGGTTTAGGCATCGAATAAACCTTTTAGGCAACCAAAATGTTACTTAGTGTGTATGCGCTTTAGAACAACTATACTGTTACTGGCGCCTTTAATTTACTCTACATATATATATATTGGTGCTTTACAAGATAAAGGCTTATGGTACTTCGAGACCCTTTCTTAGTGTGCAATTTCGTAGCATTATTCAATTCCCCAATCGCTTGAGCTATTCAGAGTTATATTACCTCAAAGACTAGAATGGGGTTGTAGTATTTGCTAAGAATTTATTGACACTTCAAATCTTTTATAATAGATCTTATGTGCTAAATTGCCTTCATTTGATTTGTGTGAAGGGTTTGAGTTATATTTGAAGCACCTTCTAATGTTGATAATGGTGTTCTGCTGATGAGAGCCTTTATCGTTGCTTCAATTATTTTTGAGATTCAATAACGTCCATGCATTGCTTCTTCTCGCTTACTACCTATTGATTTATAGCTTGAAGTCATGCTCTAAGATATAACTCATGGAATTAACTTTAAATCCTTGTCGCCCAATTAAATTGCTTTGTTGAAGGTTACGTTGCTATTGGCATAGACTAGTTTCTCCCTTTTTCAATATAATCTACTTGATTAATCCCTTTTAGTCCAATTTCATGTCCATCTCTCATTGGTTCAAGAGATAGGGGAATGTGTCTCATCAAATAATAATCATAATATATCCTTTGGCATTGGATTGTGTAAAGTTGAAATATAACCTTAGCTCTTTATCAACTTTTATTCCAAACAAGTTGAGGTGGCATACTGTTATTGCATTGTATATGCTCATTCACTTATATTATATATGTATATATCCTATGTTTATTACTAAGATAAAAGAATTTAAGCATCCATTTAAGAAGAATCAGATCAAGCCTTACTTTTACTGGCTCCGAAAACTTATATATATATATTATATATACACACACCACCCTACACATCTTATCTTAAGATATGGATAGAGCGTCCTTAAGCGATGGTTCTTCTCGTACCGTTATATAGACTAATGCAATGTTATAACTTAGTAAATTATAGTACAACAATGGGACATTCCTTTTTCCATAAGCATAGGAGGAAAAGCATCCTCCAAGAACACATCTTGCAACTCCTACATTAGCTGAAAAGGAGTATACCCCACAAAAAATCACAAGTAGTATATTCATTAGGAAAAGGACAAAAGATGAGATACTGTATTATTTTCTTATCCCAATTGTCTCAATTGAAAACTCGATAGGTGTCTCACTTTTTTTTTCTTGCTATCCTTAAGTTAGATAGTCCCACAATTGTAGCAGATGCAGTAGACAATAATCTTCTACAAAGCATAACTATTTCTCTTTTTCTAGTCAAAGTGAGTGAGGTAAGTAGCTAAAACTTTTTCCTTTGTTTTCATGTTCTTCCTTTTATTTATATCACTAGTGTTTTCATTACTATCCATAGACCCTTGCTACAAGCTTATGTTTCATAGGAGAGTAAAGAAGGGGAACTGAAAGGCATAGGGGCAGTAAGTAGTAACGTTGGTGAAACGAGTGGTGTAAGCAGTAGCCATTGAAGGCATACGAAATCGCTTAGAGTCCTAGATGTGGTATTGGTGGTGTTCATCTATTGTGAAGGTAGGTAGTTTTTGAAGGCAAATAAGATCATCTGAAGTTTCAAATACAGAACCAGTGGCGTTTTGTTTGTTGTGAAGGTTAGAGAAACCACTTAGAGCCTCAAAAGTGGTATTAGTAGTTGGTCCAGTCAAGTATAAGGCTTGAAGACTAGTCAAGCTAAGGGTTATGATGGATTCGTGGCTAGGCTTGGAGCAGGAGGAGATTAAAGCCACTTCTATAGTAGTATTGAAGAGTTAAAACCTTCGGAGGCTTTGGTTTAAGTTCTTAAAGAAACGGTATGTATCATCGCTTCACCCTTTAGTTGTGGTCGAGACTTTGTCTTACATAATTGGAATGTTTAATACTAAAGCAGTTGTTTCATTAGTAACCGTGTGTCACTTCCTTTAGAGGGTTGTGGATTCTCATTAGACAAACTTTGTGCATTTTGGAGGTTGCGCCTTTTATTAGCTCGTGTTTTGGTTGAAGTGCATCAGGTTTAGAAGCTTGAGCAGCTATAGGCTAGTGATCTTCAATTTCTTTTATTCTATGTTGCTAACATCCTTCCTTTATCTTGATGTTGACCCCTATTATGTTATTTCTCAACAGGTGTGACAAAGGTCAGTGAAAGCTTGGTGAAACGGCCAAAACACATAGTCGGTGATGGAGTTGAAAGAGCTAGGAGCTGTTGAGAAAACAAAAGTAAAACCAGAAATTTCTCCTTGGTGTTTTTTACAAATCTATTCTATTAACACCTAAGTCTGTAAGATAGTAGATTTCCTTTGGATGCCTTGCTCTATGTTAATTTGGTGAAAATGACCATAGTCTTACACTTATAAATTCATAATTTAGTTTATGCTTCTTGTGAATAATTACTTCGTAAATTGTAATTACATCCCTTTCTCTATTCCTTTCTATGTATGTACCATTAGCTAACCTGTGTGTGTATCTCTATTTGGGAATTTTTCTTAGAGCATAGCATACATATTTCCCTTGTAATGGCTGACTTTAGATTAATTCATGCCCTCAATCATTAAATCCTATAGCACTAAACTTTCTCCAGCCGATCCATAATACCACTACTTGAACCACAATTGTGGTTGTTCCATTTCCAAATTCAATATGTGTAACCTTTCTTATGACTATTAGCTTTTATATACATCCCAAATCTTGTAAACATGCTAAAGAGGTGAGTATGGTTCTTTTTGTTGTTTATTCTAAGTCTCTCACAAATCTCCATACAAGTCTCCGTGATCCTACAGCATCAATTAAATAAAAAAACTTGACACTCAAGGGGGAGTTCTACGACCTGGTCAATAATTTGACATCTCCTTCTAAACATTAGCTGCTCTTTATCCTTTTCACTTATCATCAACTGGTAGTGCATTTTACTCAACAGTCAAACATCTAAGCCTGCTATCGTTCAACATGGTCTGCAATAGTAAGTTACCCCTTCTTTTTACGAAATTGAGCATGGGCCGATTTACATTCGTAATCTCCTCTCTCCGTCTTAAACCGATAAATCTGATGCATGAAACCTGAATAAATAAGTTATATGTTTTTCGAAAACAAAGGACGAGAGTGGGGTCTGTTAGTAGCTCCTTAACAATTCCGACCGAAGCCTTGATATAGAATGGTCAGATTTAAACTTTCATTTTATCTCCATGTACTCGTTTTGACAGTAATTTGAAAGAAGAATGATTCGAGACCCAAAATCTCTTTCGAGCATTTCATCGAACGATTCAAGTTCCAGATCATCATTGTACGATTCACAGTACTTAATAAGCCATGTTTATCATCAAAATTTAAACTCGTGTGTGCTACCTAAATTACTCCCATAGATACACATCAAACCTTCTGCAGTTGAGATTCCCCTTCCGAAAAACGTGACAGTAACCGCATTCCAAATACTTGCAGAATCTACCATTACAGCATGGCATGCCTCTTGAGTCCGAGCTTCTATAAGGCACTTCATCAAGGATCTGTAGTGCACTACCAAATATGTTGAAACTCAAAAATCTTCTTCCACAACCGATCCCTTAAACTTAGATATTCATAACCCCTAAATACCTTCAAGTACTTTAAGCCCCTCGGGTCGAATGATGTTGAAGCCATACTCAGTAATACTAATTGGAAACCCAAATGAAGATTGAAAGTTTGAGTAATAATCATCTTGAAACAATTATTTTCCATGCCGATGAAGTGGCTTGGGTTTCGGGTTTTGCAAATGAACGTGGATGGATTTGAACAAAAGGGTGAGTTGAGAAAGTGAGCTTCATCTTTTGCAGGGTTATGATGATATGCTAAAAGAAACAACTTTGGACACGTTGACGTAGAGCCGGAGTGAATGAGGTTAAAGGAGTGAGGATTTAAAATTTTATGAGGAAAGAACATGGAGTTAAAGGGAAAGGGACATAAGGCTTATAAAATTGAAATGAAAAAGGGTTGTGTTCTGTCGGTAGTTGGACTTTCAGACTTAATGAGTAATAGTATTTATGGTAAGCATTATTATATGTATTTTTCCATCTTAAATTGAAAAAAAAAAGATAAAAAAAATATATCGAAATGGGTTGAGGAGATGAGATATAGAATTTAAGTCTATCAAAATGGTCAAGTGGGACAAATGACAACTTTTTTTTTTTTTTTTCCTTAGAAGTCTTTACGGACCTTGACTGATAGGGTCGTTGGAGATGGAGCCCTAGTAATGTATATATATTTAGAAATATTGTAGTGAGGCACACATATATGAAATAAGGTAAGAAAGTAGAAATGCAACTCTTTTACTAAATTGTAATTTTGATTTTTTGGAGGAAGGGGAATATGGTATGTCTTGCTATTGATTTCCTAGTTCTTGTTTGAATATTCTCGATGTGCAAAGCACTAGCTAAGTTCACCTCATGCATTCCGATCATAACTTAAGGTTTAAGTCCCATCATTGACAAGTGCTCATGTGTGTCCATGCAATATTTTTGGCCATGGCCATGCCATCCTTTAGTCAGATTGAAAGCCCATTATATTGCCTAATACACACCTTGACTTACACAAAGTTGTAAGCCATACGATCTACATTCCCCGCAATTGAAAGTTTTCCACTCAAATTAACCACCTTGCATGTTTTTATTGCGAGAGAGAGACCATTTATGTGAATTTTCATAGCTTTGAATTTGTATTGGACAAAATTGAATCATGTAGGCTACTAATTCAACATGGACTTGGAATTGTTACTAGGATGTTGGCTATGATATGCCTTTCAAATTCCATTATGATTCGAAGGTCCTCATCACTTTATGATATGCCTTTAAAATTCCTTTTCGTTATTAATGGTCTTAAATAACTTCGATTCTGGCTTCTTATCAACCCAGACCTAATCCTGAGGCTTCAGAGGATTCAGTTTCTTTATAGGTCTGTTAAAGTATCTTATGTAATGCTCATAAAGGAATAGCTCCAAGAATACCAAGTCCACATGAGATGCCACTACATAACATCCTTTCGAGAGTACAGAGGCTTCATAATAAAGATCTAAACATCAATACAAAGAACCTAAATAGCAATGACCCAAAGCAAATTGCTCTCCACAAGCGATATGGATAGCTAGGTGGAAGAACTGCGAACTAACTCCATCTTCCAGACCGTCGGGAAATATGTACATAGAAATCTAGCAAGCTAAGAATGCCTTGTGCTTATACTTACAAGGAAATAAGAGAATGCATGAGTTAAGTATGAATAACAATTTAGGCATGAACAATGATAAGGTTGTGAAATATATGGGTACTTATTCTCATTGAAAGCGAGGACCTTCTTTCCTTGTCCCATTTTCCTTGAAAAAGTGCTTAAGCCATTGAGAGTATCTAGCTTCCTTCCTAGTATTGATGGCCACTTTTAAGTCATCCTCTAAGGCCACTAGTTTTTCTTGATCGCCTTTAGATACAAAAGCTTTTGCAATACTAGTTAGTCCTAAGTTACAAAGTTGCAACAACATAATTATGTCTTTTAGGGTTAGGGTGATCTTGCCCCATGAGTTTATGAAAGTATGGGATTGAATAATCCAGCAAGCAATGAAGGCCCTCCATGAGCTCACATTGTTTGTCTTGCCAACCAACTTTGAGGAAATAAATATTTGAAGAAAGACGTCTGCTTTCAATAATTTGCTTGCATACTTCGAATCATTCATGATGTAGTCCACCCATTGCACCCATCCTTTTATAGGCTGCCGAGGGTGTAGAAATTGATTCTTAGATAATAGAAGTTCTTTCCTTTCATTCCTCAACCATAATATAGAGCTTCCCTCTAAGGGCTCCCTTTCGCTTGACTTTGGTTCTTGCTTGATGAAGTATAATGGACCATTTGAGCATCATTATGTACATGTATTTTGTTTCCTCATTTTAACCAAAAAACTATCCTTTGAAATAGTCACATCGATCTACTTATCCTGAGGAAGAGAAATCTTGGGCACTCGACCACTAGAAAATCAAAGCTCACCACTCTCATTTTTCTTCTTAATTTGGCTACTACATGACTTACACTTCTTGAAGTCTTTGTCCATCCTACACTTGGCTTTTAAAGTGGTAGCAACACTAAATGTGCTTCCTACCACTTGGGGAAGAAAGAAGAAATGAAACAACTGACTGGTTCTACTACTTGTAGCACATGTTATGTAGATTTGAGCAATATCATGAAACTTAAAAGTACATGCTCAATTCATCCATGAAACAAACCCATATGTGGGGGATTTTCTATTATCTTACAATGACAAAATAGTCTAAACTCAGTGATGGATTGAATGATCCCCACAACATAGGAATGAAACTAAAACGTATCTTAAAGTGATGACAACCTCCGGATCATAATGGAACTTGAAAGGCATATCATAGCCAACATCCTAGCAACAATTCTAAGTCTATGTTGAATTAACAACCTACGTGATTCAATTTTGCCCAATACAAATTCAAAGCTATGAAAATTCATGTAAATGGTCTCTCTCTTGCAATAAAAACATGTAAGGTGGTTAATTTGAATGGAAAACTTTCAATTGTGTGGAACGTAGATTGTATGGCTTACAACTCTTCGTAAGTCAAGTTGTATATTAGACAATATAATGGGCTTTCAATCCAACCAAAGGACGGCATGGCCATGGCTAGAAATATTGCATGGACACATATGAGGGCTGAGTCAATGATGGGACTTAAACCTTAAGTTATGGTCGGAATGCATGAGGTGAACTTAGCTAGTGCTTTGGACATTGAGAATATTCAAACAAGAAGTAGGAAATCAATAGCAGGACATACCATATTCACCTTTTATCCTTTCACTAAAAGAATAAGTGGGTTCCAATGGTTTGAAGGGTTCTACCCCTCAAGATCATAGGGTTTGGTGACTTTTGTGGATGCCTATGATAAAATTACTGCTACTGATGCTAGATTTATACTAAGGTGTACACCTAGGGGCATTCCCTCATTGCATGATTAGAAAGGGCCTTCTAGTCATTTTTTGGAAAAGAAAGTCATGCTTTATCCCCCTCATTGGGTTGCATGTTAGCTGGGGTATGATGAGGGAGTTCCTTATCAAATAAAGATTAATGATGACTTCGACAAATGTTGTGAAGACCTACATCCTAGTAGCTTCAAGGATATCCGATCAAAGGTGAGGCAGTTGTATTTCCCTTCTATTAATCGCTTTAGAGTCACTTCTACTGGGTAGTTGACATATTAGGGCAACTGCTTAGAGCATTTTAAGAGGTATGTTTCTACGATATTCCCAAAATAGTCCCTCGTGAGTATAATTTTTATCTATGATGAAGTCTTCTAGGAGCAGACATGGGAAAACATAAGGCAGTGACCCTCTTCTACTTGTCATAAGGTAAGTGAAACACACTCATACCTTTGAGGTGTAACACTTCTTCCTTAAGTCCCCCTCTCGCCCCAACACCGCCTTACCCCTCTCCTGCTCCACTACCCAACCCCTCCCCCCCAACCTTCCCCTCCTTTTTTTTACCTATAACTTTTTGCTCTCTAGTATTTTCTGCATTTAGGTGTCCTTCATGCATTCTCTTTTTCATGTATTCCTTTATGCAAGATGTAGAGAATAATGATCATGTGTCGATTAAGCAAACACCAGGGAAGCCAAATTTTGATTAGAGGACTTCTAATGTATTGAATGATGGTGGTTCCTCAAAATCTGCCCCTACTATGATTTGCCCTTTCCTAAAGTGATATAGTTTGGATAAGGTGTCCTAATCTGGAGGCCATCATAGTACCACTGAGATTGGAAGTTAGAATGTAAAGGTTGAGTTAGTTGATTTAGAGTAGCTTATCGAGTAAGATGATACTAACATCATGAGTGAAGATACATCTGAGCAAGATGATGGTGATGATATAAGAGGGGACTCTTTGGAATGAGATGAAGACGATGGTACGAGAGAAGGTTCCCCAAGGCTTGCAACTGGCCAAGAGAGTAGTGATAGTGAAGAAATGGATTCCGTACCTCAAGATTATAATAAGACCTACGGTAAATCGCAACTTCTTAAAGACTTCAAGGATACAGGCAGATTTGATGTTCATGAAGAGGGGGAAATCCGAGCATATGCTAACATCCTGATGAGTGTAGGTCTTTATGGTCATAAGGCAAACATCAAGAGTGAGAACGCCATTATGGATGCAAGAGGGGTAAATGATGTCCTTGTTCCTTCAGTTGATGCTACCTTACCTAAGGCAAACTCTAGAGTCCTCCCTTCCCTAGAGGTCGGAATATTACAACATGGAGATAAAGCAGCCTTAGTTAAGGCAATAGTGAACTCAGATGATACCGCCTCTTTTCATGGCTTCACCATACCTTCTAACCTCCTAGCACCATCGGAGCACTTATACAGGATGGAAGGAGATTTTTAGATGGGATTCGTTTATTTGGGCTCTAATGTGACTATTCATGTCTTAGGCTTACTTAGGTAAGCTGTAAGGCTATTTAATGAAGCTTGGCACTCATTATCTACAAAGAATCTTGAACTTTTGATTAGTAGTGTTACTACAACACATGCTTTTAGGTTTAAGCTTAACAAGATGGAAATTATCACAACTGAGGCTCAGAAGGTGTTGGGCAATTGAGACATTAAGGAAAGATATGAGCTACTCAAAGCTGAACTTGAAAAGGCAGAACTTAAGAGAGAGGAGTGCCTTGGAGGCCTAGATCTTGATTCTACTGTAGCATCTAGCATCGAGTCTTGATAGTGTTGCTCTTACTTTCTTTGCAATTTCTTCTCCTCTCTCTCTCTTTTTTATACCTAGCATATGGCCTTGTTGAACCTTGTATGTATTGTTTGGCTTCTCACTTGTTTGAGATCCCTTAGTTGTTGACATGTACTCACTTTTATGCAGGACATCATGAGTTCATGTGATTCATTTATTGATTTATCCAGCTCTTAAGAATTCACATCATTATGCGCTTAGAAAAATATTGTGTTTCCTTAACAGCAATTTGTAGGATAAAAGACAATAATGAAACATTACTTCATGGCTTGCTAAACTTTTTTGAGAAAACCATGTGCATTGGAAGTGTATTGTCATTTGTAAACAAGGATTCAAATATATGATTTGATAGTATGGAGATATTGATTATAACAAAGAATATTAGTTCCATTGGACAACCATGTTGTGAGTTAAGGGGGTATTACCCACTACTTAACTATTTTAACATGCTCTACAAATGCATACTCACATAATGCGAGTCATTATAAAAGGAATCAGGCCCTCGGACCAATCACTTATAACCAAGCTAGAGGACTCTAAGGACTCCGTGAAGAATACTAGCTCAAAACCAAAGTCAAGATGGGGATCCATATGCTAAACTGATCTCCTGTCAACCTAGCTATCAGTTCCTTACATGTAGCAAACATGCTCTTACCCAACAGCAAAGTCTTATTCTAAAAGACAGCCCAAAGCTAGTTAAACAGAGCTCCCCAACCAACCACATGTATCTAACTCTAATTTAATTAATTTCTTTATCGGACCGATTGGCTCCCGACCTATCTAAATCAGGTCGGCCCTTGACTGCAACGCTTTCCTACTTCTGCCTACTTTATATCATATTCCTAATATCTAGCTACTAAGCAACACGTGTCTTTTGAACACAACCTTCCAAAATGATTTTTTCTTTTCTATGCTAAATATTTTGTCTCTTTTACCCCTTTTAGTATGTCTCATGTAACCTAATTGTAGAATACCCTTTTATCTTTTCATACATGTAAAGTAACCTTAGTAGATGTGTATATAAACCACTACTTTCTTCTATGTAGACAATAAACTAGTCAATATAGAATTATTCATGTTGAGCAATCTTAGTGTTTTCATTATCATTCAACTCTTATCTATTTCTTTTAGCAAGAAGTAGTAGCAAGTGACCTTCTGGTTCGAATCGGTGTGTCATATTGAGTGGATTGTAAGCCGAGTAAAATTGAAAGGTACGTTATATCCATTTAGTAGTTACCCGTTCTTTGCTAACTTTTTCCTTGTTTGTTTTTTGTTTGCTTCGTTGTGGTGCTTCTCCATGTGTTTGACCCTAGAGCATGGTTCCATGAGAGAGTGTGTAAAGTTACAGTGAAGTTTGGGTTCACCTTATTGTCGGGGGTTACTATATTCCTTCCATAGCTACTACCGTATGTTTTTGTGTAAGTATATTTTTATTATTGCTCTGTTTTTACTTTATTTTCCATTATGAAAATAGAGCAAGTTCGCTACCATTTTGTTCAAGTGATTATTGGGTATTAAAGTTGTTAGTGAGTTATTAATCTATTCAAGAGATATTACACCACATTAGATTCGAGTGTTCGAGGAGTTATTGGTAACCAAAGTAATAGTGCTCAACTTAGTCATGATCATGATAGAAGTAATACCTTAAGGTCGATTAATGACAAACTTGATAGATTGACTAACCTTGTTGAGAGCCTAATCACATCAATGTAAGTTAATAGACAACAAACCTATGGTGTACAACACCATAACCCACAAGAAAATGCCCCTAAGAGACACCATGGCCAAAGCAATTAAACCAATCACTCAGTTCAACCGCAACAAGCTAGAGGAGTAGCAGATCGAGTTACTAGACAAAGATTGGAGTTGGAGGAGATTGAGAAAGATGATGAGCAGTTGGATGTCGAAGAGTTTAGGGAGGAAGAAGAAGAAGAAGATAGCTATTACCAGGTGTAGGGATGAGGACGTCGAGTCCCTTAAGGCTAGACAATGTCAAGGTTCAAATCCTACCCTTCAGTGGAAGTAGGGATGCAAATGAGTACTTGGAGTGGGAAGAGAAGGTAGAGAAGGTGTTTGAATGTTATAGGTATACGAATGCTGTCAAAGTCCGACTTGTTGCATTGGAGTTTGTTAGGTATGCTACTATGTGGTGGAAAAATCTGAGTGCAATTAAAATAAGAGATGGAAGATGAGGTGTTAGAACTTAGGATGAGATGAAAAGATTGTTAAGAGGTAGATTTGTACTCGTAACCTACCTAGAAGATACATTTACAAAGTTATAGGAGCTTTGCTAATGAAGCTAATCTGTTGATGACTATGATAGAGAGTTCCAAATGCTTATGATCCAGGTTGACATAGAAGAACCCAAAGCTTGTACCATCTTGAGGTTCATCTTTAGACTCTTATATGAAATATGCCATATTGTAGAGGTGTAGAGGTTTTATACCTTAGAAGAAGTGATAAAGATAGCACAGAGGGTTGAAAAATACAAGAGAAGTGCACCGAGTTGACTTGAGCCAACATCATCCCAACCCCTAGTTCTGCGTTAACTTGTTCAAGCAAAGTTGAGGAGTCTATATAAGGCCGAGGATAGGAATGATTGATTTGATGATAGTCAAGCAAGCTAGCAGTGTCGAACCTGTCAAATAGGTTGAGCCGAGGTTAGGCTGATCTCGAGGATATATGAGAAAGGCTAGACCTCTAGATGGAAGACCTGTGAGGTGAAATGCTTTAAATGCTTAGGCTTCAAACATATGGCTACTGAGTGTTTGAATCGATACGTTATGGTGCTTCGAAGAGATGTAGTGGACAGCACCGATGAGAGCAAGCCTAAGAAAGAAGAAGATATTGGAAAATGCAAAGCTAAAGAGGAAGAGGAGACCTGTATCTATGCCAACCAGGGGGAATTAATAACCCTAGTTTTGAGACGAGTATTGAGTTCCTTGCTAAACTCTTAGGAGGACCGGAAGGCGAATCTATTCCATACTAAGTGTACCGTCAAAGGCCAATTGTGCACGATCATTGTAGATGGGGGAAGTTGTACTAATGTCGTTGCACAGTCATTTGTGCAAAGGTTAGGTTTTTCAACCTTAAAGCATCCCTAACCTTACAAGTTGCATTCGCTTCATGATAAGGGTACTTTGCATGTGACTGAATAAGTGACGATACCATTTAGTGTTGGCAGTGTGTATAAGGATGAAGTAGTGTGCGATGTCATCCTTATGGGAGCTTCACATCTGCTGCTTGGACAACCTTGGTTGTTTGATCGACGTGTTACTCACAATGGGTATAAGAACACTTATGCCTTTGTTAAGGATAGAAAGAAGATTGTGTTGCAATGCTCGAACCCGTCTTAAGTAAATGAAACCTACAATTAGCTCACCTGAGCTAGTAAGAAGAATGCTTTAGTAATGAGCCGAAGAGAGCTCCGCGCTGTTGAAAGGTTGAGGAACATATGTTTCTATTAATGAAAGGATTGTTGGAAATGAGAGACTTGGAGGATATCCCTAATGAAATCTAAAGCTTGCTAAATGAGTTTTTTGATCTATTCTATGAAGAACTACCTAGAGGATTACCTCCAATCCAAGGCATTGAGCATTATATTGACTTGCATATAGGATGAACCCTAAGCAGGCTACTAAGTTGAAAAGATAGGTAAATGAACTCATAATGTGAGGATATGTAAGAAAGAGCATAAGCCTTTATGTTGTACCAGCTTTGCTCGTCCTTAAGAAGGATAGAACATGGCGCATATGTATTGACAGTCTAGTAGTCAATTGAATTATTGTCAAGTACAAATACTTGATATAGAGACTTGATGACATGTTAGATGAGCTTCATGGCATTTAGATATTTTCAAAGATTGATTTGCGAAGTGGCTATCACCAAATTTGCATGAGGCTGGGCAATGAATGGAAGACTATCTTTAAGACTAGTTCTAAACTCTACGAATAGTTGGTTATGTCGTTTAGATTTACTAATGCACCAAGCATATTCATGAGGCTAATAAACCATGCAATGCAGCCTTTAACTGAAAAATGTGTAGTTGTGTACTTTGATGACATATTGGTATATAGTGTCGATTTGAATGACCATGTTCAACATCTTCGCAAAGTATTTCACATTTTGCGAATTGTATGGAAATGTGAAGAAATATATATTCTGCCAAAAAGAGGTGATCTTCTTAAGGTTTGTGGTGTTAGGGGAAGGACTCTAGGTAGATGAGGAGAAGATCCAAGCTATTCTTGAGTGGCCGATGACAAAGATTGTCATTGAGGTTTGAAGCTTTCATGGTCGAGCATCTTTCTATAGGCAATTTATTAAAAACTTCAATACCATAACCACCCTCTTAGCCAACCTAACAAAGAAGAATGAAGGATTTAAGTGGAACAATTGATTTGAGTAAAGCCTTAGGGAGATTAAGGAGAAGCTTACCTTGGTCCTTATCCTTTCACTACCAAATTTTGACAAACTCTTCGAATTGGAATATGATGCATCTAGAGTGGGAATTGGTGTTATCTTAATACAAAAGCGACGGCCTGTCACTTACCATAGCAAGAAGCTTAGTGGTCTTGCCCTAAACTATTATGTATATGAGAAAAAGTTGTACTCTCTTTATTGAGCCCTTACTGTTTGGTAACACTATTTACTACCATGAGAGTTTGTTATTTATACAAACCATGAGTCTCATCTAGGGAGTTAGAATAAGCTTTCGAAAAGGAAAGCCAAGTGGTAGGAGTTTATGAAAGGGTTATCGTACATCATTTAACATAAGAAGGGAAGCATAAATGTGGTCACTAATGCTTTATCATGGTGGTAAGCCTTGCTGACCACTTTGCAAACAAAATTATTGGGATTCTCACTCATTACTAAGTAGTATGCTTACGATCCTTATTGTAACCTTATCTTAGAACAATGCAGGGATGGAATTGCTATTAAGGGATATTATCTTAAGGAAGGTTATATGTTTAAGGACCGATGGCTGTGCATATTGAACTATTCCACACGTAAGCTATTAATCAGGGAAGCTCATAGTAGGGAATTATCAGGTCACTTTAAGGAGACCAAGATAGCCAATCTGTTAAAGGAGAACTTTTATTGGCTAGGTTTGGCTAAGGATGTCTATAAGGTAGTTAGTAATTATGAAGTGTGTAAGCGAGCTAAGGGGAAGAGAGAACCCCATGGAGATTACATGCCACAGCCAACACCAACCTTACCTTGGGCCAACCTTAGCATGGACTTTATTCTAGGGTTTCCTCGGACATCTAGAGAGAAAGATTCTATTTTTGTTATGGCGGACTGATTTAGCAAGATGACGCACTTCATTCTATGCCATTGGACTAACGATGCTCTATATATTGCTAATTTGTTTTTATAAGAGATTGTCTAACTACATGGAATATCGAAGACTATTGTCTTAGATTAGGACACAAAATTTTTGAGCTAGTTTTGGAAAGCTTTTTGGAGAAGACTCGACACTAAACTTGTATTTAGCTCCAATAGCCACCCTTAGACTGATGGCTAAACTAAAGTGGTAAATAGGATGCTAGGTAATCTGCTTAGAGTTATCGCAGGAAAGAACTCAAGGGATTGGGATCTGTGCCTACTAGTTGTGAAGTTCGCATACAACCAAACTATCTATAGCACTATTGGAAAGACACCATTCAAGGTCGTCTATGGCCTTAACCTCGTTATTCCCCTAGATATGATTGGTGCCCCAATAGCTACCGAAGAGAGTCAATCTGAAGTTGACTAAGCTTAAGAATTGCATGGGCTACACTAGTTTATAACTAGGAAGATCACTAAGTTCAATCAGGGACAACAAGAAATTGGTAGCCAAGGTCGTCGATCTATTTCTTTCTATCCAAGAGACTTGGTATGGATACATCTTAGTCGATAATAATTCCCACACTTGAGACAGAACAAACTATCTCCTCAAGCATGGTTTGTTCAAAGTCTTGAAGAAAATCAATGCAACGCTTACTAAATCAAGTTACCTAATGACTATGGTGTTTTTTCCACCTTTAATGTATCAAATCTAATCCTTCACTAACCAACAAAAAAAGACCCTATGTATGCCTTAGAAGAAGAAGAAGCAAAAACCACCCCAGATTTGAGGGCAAATCTTTTCGACCCCCAAGCAAATGATAAGAATCAGGTCCCTAGACCAATCACTCGTAGCCGAGCTAAAGGACTCTAAGGACTTACGCAAAGAATATTAGCTCAAAACCAAAGCCGAGATAGGGATCCATATGCCGAACTGATCTCTTGCTGACTTGTCTGTCAGATCCTCACATGTATCAAACATGTTCTTACCCAACAGCAAAGTTCTATTCCAAAAGACAACCTAGGACTAGTCGAGCTGAGCTCCCCAATTGACTTCAGGCATTTGACTCCAATTCAACTAACTTCTTTATCGAACTGATTGGCTCCTAACCTGATCTTCTTTACCGAACTGATTTGCTCCCGACTTAATCCAAATTAGGTTGGCCCCTAACTACAACACTTTCTTGCTTCCACCTACTTTGTATCATATTCCTAATATTAGCCATCAAGTGATACGTATCTTTTGAACACAACCTTTTAGAATAGTTATTTCTTTTCCGCACTAAATATTCTTTGTCTCTTTTACCCTTTTTAGTACGTCTCATGTAACCTAATTGTAGAATATCCTTTTGTTTTTTCATGCATGTAAAGTAACCCTAATGGATCGGTATATAAACCCCCATTTTCTTGTATGTAGACAATAAACTAAAAGTAGTGGCGAGTGACTCCTTAGTTTGAATCAGTGTATCATATCCGGCGAATTATAGGCTAAGTAGGATCGAGTGGTGCATTATATCCATTCGGTAGCTGCTCGAACTTTGCTAACTTTTTCCCTATTTATTTTTTGTTTGCTTTGTTATAGTGCTTTTCTGTATGTCTGACCCTAAAGACACATCACATTATCTTATTTAATAGTGCATCATATAATGCACCTGGGAGTCAAAGCTTCAACCATTTAGCAACTCATTGGATAAATGTATATTATATACTTAGGAGATAAATCTCTTACCAAGTAGCAGCATTATAAACATCAATGCTTAGTTTCTAGTTTCTTCTTATGCATAGTGCATAAAAGGGACAATAGTAGAAATAGACATATAAAATAAGCTCATACCACTTGAGCTATAAGTTTCATTCATTTAACTTTATCATAGTTTTCTTTTTACATATGGAACTTCTTGATATATTGAAAGTTAACAAGGGCAGTAATAGCGTACGTCCTAGGATTTCTAAGTTTGCAATATCCAATTTCATGCACTTCCTCAACTACGAAGGGTCCTTCCCATTTAGGTGTAAACTTAGGTGTTGGGGTACCTCGGTACACGTGGTCGGCTACATGAAGTATGACATCACCTTATTGGAATGATCTCTTTCTCACTAGACGGTCATATGCCACTCTAAGTCTATGCTGATAATTGATAAGATTGTATTTGGCAATATCATACCTTTTGTTTAATGCTTCCAGATCCATCACTTGTAATGTGTCAAGTTCAAACTTGGCGTCGATAGCCAATGATGGGTCTCTGGGGTCGAACACATGGAGAGGTACCATAACAAAGCAAATCAAAACAAACAGGAAAAAGGTTAGCAAAGTTTGGTAGCTACTGAATGGATATAATGCACCACTCGATCTTACTCGACCTTCAATACACTATATATGACATACTAGTTCGAATTGAAGGGTCACTCACCACTACTCCTTGCTAAAGGAAATAGATAAGAGTTGAATGATAACGAGAACACTAAGGTTGCTCAAATAAATAATTTCTATATTAAAGAGATGGTTTTTTTTTTTTTCATACAAAGAAAGTGGGGGTTTATATACTCGTCTACTAAAGTTACTTTATATGCATGAAAAGACAAAAGGGTATTCTACAACTAAGTTACATTAAACATACTAAAAAGGGGTAAAAGAGACAAAGAATATTTAGTGTGAAAAGGAAATAATCATTTTGGAATATTGTGTTAGAAGACATGTGTCGCTTGGCATCTGGATGGGAGAAATATGGTATAAGGTAAGCGGAAACAGAGTAACATTTGTGGTTAGGGGCTGACCTGATGTGAATTAGGTTGGGGACCAATTAGTTCTTCTAAAGAGAAGTCAGCTTGATTCGGGATTGGGTGCTTGTGGTCGGATTGGGAGCTTACCTCAGCTACTCTTAGGCTGTCTCTTAGGATAAAGCATTACTGCTAAACAGGGGTAGATCTGACGTATGTAAGGATCTGATAGTCAGGTCGGCATGACATTAGCTTGGGGCAGGAATCCCTATCTCGGTTATGGCCTAGAGCTAGTATCCTCTAAGTAAGTCCTTGGAGTCTTCTAGCTTAGCTATGCATGATTAGTTCAAAGGGTAGATTCCTATCATCTACTTAGGGATCAAATAGATTTGTCCTCAAATCTAAAGTGGTCTTTGCTCTTTCTTTAGGGTGCTTGTAGGGTCTTCCTCTATTTAATCAAACACATTGAAGGTGGAAGAAACTCTATAGTCATCAAGCAACTCAATTTAGTAAGCGTTGTGGTTAATTTTCTTCAAGACCTTAAATAGTCCATCAACTCAAGGGGATAGTTTGTTTTGTCTCAAGTGTGGGAATCATTCTTAGCTAAGATGTATCCATACTAAGTCTTTTGGGTGGAAAGAAATAGTTCAATAGCCTTGGCTACCAATTTCATGCTACTTCTGATTGAACTTGGCGATCTTCCTAGTTACAGACTGGTGTAGCTCATGTAATTCTTATGTTCGATCCACTCAGGATTGACTCTCTTTAGTAGCTGCTAGGGTATTGATCATATCGAAGGGAATGGTGGGGTTAAGGCCATAAATGACCTCGAATGGGGTCTTTACAGTAGTGCTATGGACAGTTCGATTGTATGCAAACTTTACAACTGGTAGGCATAGATCCCAATCCCACAAGTTCTTTCCTATGATAACTTTGAGTAGATTGTGTAGCATCTTGTTTACCACCTCAATTTAGCCATCAGTCTAAGTATGGCTATTAGAGCTGAATACAAGTTTAGTTCCAAGTCTTCTCCAAAGAGTTCTCCAAAAATAGCTAAAAAATTTTGTATCCCGATCTAAGATAATAGTTTTTAGTACTCCATGTAGTTAAATGATCTCCTACAAAAACAAATCAGCAATATATATAGCATTTTTAGTTTGATGGCATGGAATGAAGTGCGCCAACACCCATCTTGTTGAAGCAGTTCCCTACAACAAAAATAGAATCTTTCCCTTTAGATGTTTAGTGCAACCCTAGGACAAAGTCCATGTTAAAGTCGGCCTAAGGTAAAGTGGGTGTTGGCAGTGGCATGTACTCTTCATAGGGTTCTCTCTTTCCCTTTGCACGCTTGCACACTTCACAATTATTGACTACCTTATGGACATCCTTAGACAAACAAGGCCAATAAAAGTTTTCTTTCAATAGGTTGGCTATCATAGTCTCCCTAAAATGACAAGATAATCCTTCGCTATGAGCTTCTTTGATCAATAGCTTACGTATGGAATAGTTCGGAATACATAACTTGCGATCTTTGAACAAATAGCCATCCTTAAGATAATATCCTCCAACTACTACCCCTTCTTGGCATTATTGAACAATAGGACCAAAGTGAGGGTCAACAGCATACTACCCAGTGATGAGAGAGAATCCCAATAGTTTTGTCTACAAAGTGGTCAACAAAGTTTGCCATCATGACAGAGTGTCAGTGACCACATTTGTGCTTCCCTTCTTATGCCAAATGACGTACGAGAACCCTTCCATAAACTCCTACCACTTGGCCTATCTCTTTAAGAGTTTGTTTTAACTCCCAAGATGTTTCAATGATTTATGGTCAGTGTAAATAACAACCTCTTATGGTAGCAGATAGTGTTTCCGAATAGTAAGGGCTCGGAAAAGGGAGTACAACTCCTTCTCGTATACAAAATAGTTCAAAGCTGGGCTACTTAGTTTCTCACTATGGTAGGTGACGGGTTATTGCTCCTACATTAGGACAGCACCGATTCTAACTCCTAATGCATCGCATTCTAATTCAAAGGGTATGTCAAAATTTGGCAATGAAAGGACAGGTACCGAGGTGAACTTCTCCTTGATTTTCTTAAAGCTTTATCCAGCTTGGTCATTCTACCTGAATCCCTCACTCTTCTTCGTTTTCTCGGTCAATAAGGTGGCTATTGTACTGAAGTCCTTGATAAATTGCCTATAAAAAGAAGATAGGCTATGAAAACTTCAGACCTTAATGACATTCTTAGGTGTTGACCATTCCAGAACAACTCAAACCTTTTCCTCATCTACTCGAATCTCTTCCCCTGACATAACAAATCCTAGGAATATCACCTCTTTCTAGTAGAATGTGCACTTCTTTACATTCCTATACAACTTCCCAATTCTCAAAATGTCAAATACTTCACGAAGATGTTGAACATGGTTGTTCAGGTTAACACTATATACCAATATGTCATCAAAGTACACGACCACACATCTCCCAATTAGGGGCCCCATTACATGGTTTATTAACCGTATGAATGTGTTGGACACATTATTAAGTCCAAACAGCATAACCAATCATTCATAGAGTCTGTGCTTAGTCTTAAAGGTAGTCTTCCATTCATCATTTGGCCTCATGCGAATTTGGTGGTAACCACTTTGTAGATCAATATTCAAAAATATCTCTGCATCATTAAGGTCATCTAACATGTCATCAAGCTTCGGTATCGGGTATCTATACTTGACAGTAATTTGGTTGATTACTCAGCTGTTGATGCACATATGCCATAAACTATCTTTCTTCAAAATGAGCAGAGCTAGTATAACATAAGGGCTCATGCTCTCCCTCACATATCCTTGCTCTATGAGTTCGTCCACATGTCTTTTCAGCTTGACAGCTTACTCAAGGTTCATCCTGTATGTAGGTTAGTTCAGTAGGGCGGTACCCGGTTGTAGATCAATACATTATTCTATGCCTCATACTAGTGGCAGTCTTCTAAGTAGCTCTTCCGAAAATAGGTTAAAAAACTCATTTAGTAAGCTTTGGATCTGGTTTGAAACATCCTATAATTCCCTCATCTCTAACAATTTCCTAACTAACATGAACATGGGTTCATAAGCCTTTTCAGCGAATCGGAGCTCTCTTCGACTCATAATTAAGGTCTTTTTCTTACTAACTCGGGTAAGCTAGTTATGGGTTTCATTTATTTGGGACATGATTAAAGGTTGCAATACAATCTTCCTTCCATCCTTAATAAAGGCATAGGTGTTCTTATACTCGTCGTGCGTAACACGTTAGTTAAACAACTAAGGTCTTCCAAGTAGTAGATGTGAAGCTCCCATAGGGATAACATCGCACACTATTTTGTCCTTGTATACATTTACAACACTGAATGGTATGGCCACTTGTTAAGTTACGTGCAAAGTGCCCTTATCATGAATCCAATGCAACTTATAAGGTAGGGGGGGTGCTTTGAGGTCGGTAGATCTAACCTTTGCACAAAGGATTATGTAGCCACATTAGTACAACTTCCTCCATCTACTATGATCGTACATAATTAGCCTCTGACGGTACACTTAGTATAGAACAAATTTTCCCTCTAGTCCTCTTCAGAGTTTAGTAAGGAACTTAGTACTTGCTTGAGGACTAAGGTCATCACTTTTCCCTGGTCAACGTAAACACAAGTTTCCTCTTCCTCTTTAGCCTCAGGTCTTCCAACATCTTCTTTCTTAAGCTCTCTCTCGTTGGTGCTATCCATTACATCTCCTCGAAGCACCATGATGTGTCAATTCGAACATTCAGCGACCATATGTCTGAAGCTTAGACATTTAAAGCACTTCACCTCGCTAGTCTTTCGTTTGAAGGTCTGCCCTTTCTCATATGTCCTTTAGGTCGGCCTACTCTTTATTCAACCTAGATGATTGGCTCAGCCTTATTGGTTTCCTCAACTGTTTTCAGATCAGTCATTCCTCTCCTTGGCCTTATGTAGCCTTCTTAACTTGGCTTGTATAGGTTGGTGCTGTACTAGGACTTATGAATGTGTAGGCTCAAGTTGGCTTGAAACACTTCTCCTCTACCTTTTGACCCTCTACGCTATCTTAATGGCCTCTTTCAACGTATAAAATCTCTATACTTCCACAACATTGTGAATCTCATACTTGAGCTTAGAAACAAACCTCGATATGGTACAAGACTCTGGTTCTTCCACGTCGGCTCGAATCATTAACATTTGGAACTCTCTTACGTAGTTATCAACAAATTGGCTTTCTTGGCAAAGCTCCTGCAACTTTGCAAATGTATCTTAGAGGTAAGTCTTGGGCATAAATCTACCTCTTAACAACCTTCTCATCTCATCCTAAGTACTAACACCTCATCTTCCATCCCTTTCTCTAGCGGCATTCAGATTCTTCTATTACATGGTAGCATACCCAGTAAACTCCAACGCAGCAAATTAGACTTTGACCACATCCTCATACCCATTACATTCAAATAATTTCTCGACCTTCTCTTCCCATTCCAAGTATTTATTTACATCTCTACTTCTATCGAAGGGTAGGATTTATACCTTAATATTGTCTAACCCTCGAGGAACTCGACGTCTTTGTCCCTACACTTGGTAATAGTCCAGTTCTTCTTCACTAAACTTTTCAACATCCATCTCCTTGTCATCTTCCCTAATCTCCTCTAACTCTAGTCTTTGTCTAGTAGCTTCGTTTGTTACTCCTCTAGCTCGTAGTGGTCGAATTGGGTGATTGGTCCGATTACCTTGGCCATAGTGTCTCTTAAGGGCATCTTCTTATGGGTTTTACTACTGTATACCTTGGGGTTGTTATTTGTTAACTTGCATTGCAGTAACTAAACTCTCAATAAGGTCTATAAGTTTATTAAGTTTATCATCAACCAACCCTGGGGTATTATTATCATTATGACTACGATCAGTTAAGCATTAATGCTCTGGTCACCAATAACTCCCTATACACTTAAATCAGACATGGTATAGTACTTCTCAAATGGATTAACAACTTGCTAACAACTTTAATACTAGATAGTCACTCAAATAAAATAGAAACAAACTTGCTTTGTTTTCATAATGAAAACTAGAGTAAAAACTGAGTAACAATAAAACCACTCTTGCTATCACACTAATACACTACAGTAGCTATGGAAGCAACACAGCAACCACTAATAGTAAAGTGAACCAAAACTTCACTACAACTTCATACACTCCCTCGTGGAACCTTGCTTTGATAATAATGAAGTTAATACATCTCCAAGGTCGAACACACGGAGAGGCACCACAATAAAGAAAACCAAAAGAAACAAGAAAAAGTTCAGCAAAATCCGAGCAGTTACTAAATGGATATGATGCACCACTCAATCCTACTCAGCCTTCAATCCATCGGATATGATACACTGATCTGAACTAAAGGGTCACTCACCACTACTTCTTGCTAAAGGGAATAGATAAGAGTTAAATGATAACGTGAACACTAAGGTTGCTCAAATGAATATTTTCTACGTTGAAGAGACGATTGTTCACATACAAGAAAATGAGGGTTTATATACCCGTCTACTAGAGTTACTTTATATGTGTGAAAAGACAAAAGGGTATTCTACAACTAAGTTACATTAGACATACTAAAAAGGGGTAAAAGAGACAAAGAATATTTAGTGTGAAAAGGAAATAATCATTCTAGAATATTATGTTAGAAGACACGTGTCGCTTGGCATCTGGATAGGAGAAATATGGTATAAGGTAAGCGGAAACAGAGTAACGCTTGTGGTCAAGGGCTGACTTGATGTGGACCAGGTCAGGGACTAGTTAGTTCTTTTGAAGAGACGTCAGCTTAATTTAGGGTCAAGTGCTTATAGTCAAATCAAGAGCTTGCCTCTGTTACTCTTAGGCTATCTCTTGGGATAAATTGTTATTACTGAACAGGGGTAGATCTGATGTATGTAAGGATTTGATGGTCAGGTCGGCATGAGATTAGCTCGGGATAAGAATCCCTGTCTCAACTATGGCCTAGAGCTAGTATCCTTCAAGCGAGTCCTTAGAGTCCTCTAACTTGACTGCATATAATCGGTTCAAGGGGTTGATTCCTATCAGCCAATCTAGCAAATGGGATGAAGACCTCTATAGGAACGATTGCCTCTACCCCATATATAAGAGAAAAAGGAGTTGCTTGTGTCGACCTTCGTTTAGATGTCTTAGAGGCCCAAAGCGCTAACAGTAGCTTATCATGCCATTCCTTATGATTATCATGGACCATGCGATTGAGTATCTTTAATAGGCTCTTATTAGTGGCCTTAACTTGTCCATTTCCTTTTGGATAGTAAGGTGTAGACTTTACATGATTAATATTATAGGAAGCCAGTAGTTGGTGGATATGCAAATTGATGAAAGGAGTATTGTTGTCAAATAAAATACCCTTAGGAATTCCAAACCTACATACGATGTTCTCCTTCTTAAAGCTTACAAACGCTGGTCTCATTTCCTTCTTTAAAGGAGTTGCCTCTACCTACTTTGTAAAGCATTTAGTTCCTATTAGAATCCAAATGCATCCTCTTGATGATGGATGTATAGGTCCAATAAGATCAAACGCCCATGTGTGAAAAGGCTAAGGAGTTATGATACTATGTAGTGTAAATACAGGAGCATGAATGGCATCGCTATGCTATTGATAGACAACACACTTCTTAGTGAAGTTGAAAGCATCCACTTCCATTATTAGCTAATAGTATCTTTTATCAAGCGAGTAATAATATAGCTTCCTTCCTCTTTGTTGTTCTTCGTACTCTCCAGCAAGCACTTCAATCAAAATTGTTTCTATTTTAGGAGGAGTAATGCACTTTAGAGACTTTCCCATAAATGATACTCTATGAAGCTCATCTTCATGCATAAGATATTTCTTAACCTTTTGCTTTATGAGTTTAGCATCTGTACTTTTCATTGGTAGAATATTATTTCTCAAATAATCAATGTACGGGCACCTCCAATCTCTAGCATTAGATACGAAATTGCACTCACTCTAATTAGGGATCTCAAAACATTTAGGGCAATGTACTTGCACTCAAAATGCATCATTAGCCATTGATTGTTACTAATAGTCTATATGTTGAATACGACGACATAGTGGTAGGCCTTCCTCTTTGCACCAGATCCAATGATACTTGTCTAACTTGAGGCGAGCTTCTTTAGAACCAACACATTGAGACAAAATACCTTTTAGGCCCTTATAATATAACATCCCATTAATTTTGACAAAATTCCTTAAAGTTGAAATAGAAGCTACATTAGGGTATGCTAACTATTCCATAGTAGGATGCGCTAATCATCTTACATGTTTTCATCCTCATCGACAAAATTTAAAGCTATATACGATATAGATTTCTTGACTACTTGGACATTCACTTTATCACTTGCATCTTGAATTGGAATTTTGGATGCAAGTGTAGCTAATGCATTGGCATATATATTCGTTGATCGAGTCGTATGCTCATATTGCATAAAGTTAAATTTTCTGATTATAGTCTATACAGTAGCCCTGTAAGGTGTAAGTGTAGGTTCTGTTAAGCAAAACTTGCCCATAGCTTGTTTATTGGTCAAATTCAAATCACCTTGAATACACAAATGACATGCTCCAACTTCTCATGTAGACAATAAAGCAAGTAACAATGCCTTGTATTCAGCTTCATTATTAGTGCATTGGAAATCAAGTTTAAATGCTAATGGTATCTCTTGACCCTTAGGTAATGTCAATACGATTTCTACTCCCTAACGTTAACTCCCTATATAACCATCAAATTGGAGCATCCATTCACCATATGCTTCGACCATCAAAGAATCTTCATGAAACTTTGCTTTTATTGTATTTATAATTGAGCCCTCTTAGGCATCTAGGAAGTGTGCTAACAAATCGGCTAGGGCTTGTGACTAGATGGTCTTAGGGGATTGCACCAAAATGTCAAATTCTCCAAGAAATAGTAGCAACTTAGCAACTCATCCTGATAAAGTTGGTCATGATAATAAATACTTAATTAGATACAAATGAGTTACTGGATTGATCCTATGTGCAAGGAAGTAGTGCTACAATTTCTACATGGCAAATACCAGCATGAGATAATGCTTCTCGCAAGCTAGGTAAGTGGCCTTGCTCCCTTGAAGGGCTTGGCTCAAATAGTACACAGGTCACTCTTGACCATCTACCTCTTGCATAAGCTCCAATGGACTTATTAGTAGAAGTAAGATATAAGATCAATGGTAATCCTTTGATAGGCATGGTCATGGTTTGAGGGGAGGTCAAGATTGTCTTGATCTTTTGAATTGCCTCCTCGTAGACCTATTCCCATTTAAATGAAATTCCTTTCTTCATAAGTTGGTGTAATGGGTATGAGATCTTAATGAGTGTACGTATAAATCTTCTGATATAAGAGACCTTTTCTATAAAAGTTTTTAGTTCCTTTAAAATGGCAAGGGATGACATCGATCTTATAGCTTGTACTTTTACAGGATCAACATCAATTCCTTTTCAATGGACGACAAAGCCTAGGAACTTCCTTAAGGACACCCTAAAGATACACTTAAGAGGATTCATGCGAAGCTTATACAATTGACATCACTTAAAAACTCTTTACAAATGAACCAGGTGATTAGCTATCCTTCTAGACTTGATGACTATGTCATCGACATAATCCTCTATAAAATCATGCATCATGTCATGAAATAGAGTAGTCATTGCCCTTTGATATGTGGTGATCGTATTCTTAAGTATGAATGGCATGATAGTGTAATAAAATTTGCCAACTGGTGTACAAAAGGCTGTATACTCTACATCCCCAATTGCCATCTTGATTTGATTATACCCATTGAAGCCATCCATAAATGAGAACAACTCATGATCTACGGTTGCATCTATCAAGGTATCAATGTTTAGCAAGGGGAAATCATCCTTAAGACAAGCCTTATTCAAATCCTGGAAATCTACACATACTCTTATCTGTCCGTTCTTCTTTCTTATGGGAACAATATTAGCGAGCTAAGTAGGATGTTCAATTGGCCTTATGAATCCAGCTCATAACAATTTTTCTACCTCCTTCTTGATCTACATTTCAATCTTAGGATGAAAAACTCTTTGTCCTTGCTTCATAGACGTAACTCCTGGAATAATATTCAATCTATGTACTACAAGATTGGGATTCAATCCTGGCATCTCTTCATAAGTCTATGCAAACACATCTCTATATTCTTTCAGCAACTTAATAATATGAACTTTTATTTCCTATGGAAGGATCTTGCTTATAAAGATTAGCCATTGCGACTTTCCTAGTTGTGCTAGATTAAATTCTTCTATTTCCTCAGCTTGAGGCTTCATTTGGTCTTGTAGTTATTATGGGGTGAGTTAGACTTCTTGCACTTTTATAGGATCTAAAGAGGAAAGATATACCTCCTCAGATCCCTTAGACTATCATAAGCAATACACCTTTCTCTTGTCTTCTCGATTGAAGCTTTTAATTGCCTTAGCCTGCTTACTCTTCTTCCTTCCCCCATGACATCTGCACATCTTCCTCTTCCTTTGCTAACCTTCTTGAACTTCTTCCCATGTAGGTAATGAGATACTGGATGGCTTAGCTATCACAGTTTCACCCTCCTTAGCAAATTCATCAAAGTAAGATGACTCAATAAAGTATGTTTCATGTTGTTTAAAAGGATTCTTGGTAGCTGGAATGAATACATCCTTCCCTTTCCAATGACCCTTGATATATTGGTGCAATGTCAATAGGATCAAGTTGTGGTCGTCTAGCCACTTCCTACCAATGAACAGATGATATTGAACCGATGCATTGATCACATGAAAGGTAGTAGCGCCATGAATAGGCCCAACCTTGAGATCAACATTAACATGCTCGACAGAATTCGTAGGGGCATAGATAAATCCATTTATCGAGATAAGCTACTTGACCAATTGTTGAACGTCAATTCCAACAGCCTTAACAGTAATCATTGGCATGATATTTAATGAGGAACCATTATCAATTAATGTTCTCTTGATTGGGCACTCGTTAAGCATACCTTCCACGTACAAGGGGCGATTGTGATTGAAATTCTTCACATACATGTTTGCATCAGTAAATAAAATTGCATTTTCGTGTGCTGTGGCCATCTTCTTTACAAGTTATGATGCACTACACTCCATGTATTGACTCTTAAAGATCTGTATGAGTATGGTTGTTGCTGTGGGCCAAGCTTTCTCGTTAAACCCTAAGAGATCAAAGAAATCTCTAAAGTTAGCTGCCTTTAACAATGTTGCAATGACGGGTAAGCATTCATCATCTTGAGCTTCAATCGACTTTCCGTTATCTTCATAACTTCTAGTAGTTTAGGTATCAATCACTTCAGTTGTGATGGCATCATGGCTTATGACATTGATAGCACCCCTTTGGTTGTTATGGGTAAGAAGTGGATCATTTTTGACATCATTATCATCGACAATCAACTCAGCACATGTAACTCGATCATTGAATATTTTCTTCAATGAAACAATCTTTAGTTGGATGATCAATACTTTAATGAAATCTATAATACTTAAGATCATTCTTTTCTTCATTTGTAGGGAGGCGCTTGACCCTCGGAGCTTGATATTTCCATCATGGAGCTACTGGTCAAGCATTTGATGTACTTTGGCCATGGGACAAGGATATGTCAAAGATGGCTTAGAGTTAGTAGGCTTCTCATTACTTTGTTTCTTTGCTCCCCTTAGTGACTCACTTTGAGTTATGTTTATAGACAAAGCGCACTTATTGAATCTTCTAATTTCACTTTGCACCATTAAGTTATTGGTCCTTCATGCGTATTCAACTAATGTAACAAAGGAAGTCAACAAATGATTCTCAAGGTAAACCACATACTCAGGAAACATTCATTAGATAAAGATCTTGACCAACTCCCTTTCATCACAAACATCTTGTATATCTAACGAACGCTCCTTGAAGCGTTCGATATAATCCATGAGATCTTCTCTTGACTTTTGACAAATCATTCTCATGTCAGTAAGGGTAACTCTTTCTTCAGTGGAGAAAAACTTCTTTAAGAACATCTTACATATACTACCTTACGAATCTATTGACCCTGGAGGGAGATTAACATACCAAGTGTACGCCTTCTTAAATCGTCATCTAAACCTTATACTTCTAGCATCTTGATGAATTTCGGTAAATGTTCCTTAACACTTCCTTTCTTGCCATTAATTAGCATGAACTTCGGACTGACATAATCCTTAAGGTACGACTTTGCAACAATGTGTTGGAGATATAAAAGCTTTAGTTCTAGTATCCCAATCATAGATTTCACTTGAATTTCCTTCAAATATGTCTAAATCTTCTTTGGTCACAAATGAACCTCTTTGAATGAATGCTTTTGCCCTCAGTGACATTGCAGGAGTAAGGTGCATAGGTGCGAGATTCACAGGTATAGATCTTGCAAACACAGGGTTCATTGGTGTTGGTTGTACAAAGTCAACAATTGTGATACGTGGTATAGCACGTGAGGATGATGAGCCTCCAATCTGAACTCTTCAAGTAATAAATCTTATGTAGTTGTAGGTTCCATAGCAGGAAGTTGTTCCTTAACTCTAGGAGTGACATGCTTGTTGATGACAGGAGGGTTGGGTAGAGTATGTTGTTTCACTACATTAGAAGGATTCAAGGAAGTTGCTCCTTATTGTATAACAACAAAGGTAGCCAAAGCAGGTGCGCATTGGACGAACATTGCCATGAATTTGCTTAGGGTCCGATTAGTCTCCTGCAGCTCACGCGTCGATTACACATTATCAAGGACACCTTCTTATGTGCTATCTCCTTGATTAGTATCTCTAGCTAGAAGTAAATTTTGGTTATGAGTCACAATAGCAGCATCTTGTTCTTGATTAATTCTATCAACAGAATCAAGTTATCTTTGCCTTGGAGGTACCATGATATGAGTATTAAGTTTTCCTTCGTGGGGGGTGTAGGTACGCATGCAAGAGTCATGAGCATGCCATGTGTGTAATTGCACTACATGTGACTAGGGAAACGACTTGAGTGATTCATACGAGATGACTAGGTGGGAAATATAGAAAAGATGACTAAGCAGTCTCAATAAGGCTCTAATACTTTAGTGACAGGCGGAAGAGCTTGAAGACACCAAAATCCACGTATGATGAAGAACGAGGTGGTGTTTCTTGAGGTGTTTGATCTTTTATGGTGAGAATTTGACAAAGTAACAATGTTAGTGTCAATTCTCTCCGATTCAAATGAAGGAAGGAGATGAGTATTTATAAAGGATGGCCCTTGATCTCATTCGTTGGATCACGATGGTAATCAAGGGCTAGAATCAATGCCTTCCTTTTAATGAGCATGAGATGGGCCTCCTTGATGAGCTTAAGCCTAAATAGCCTTATTTTATTAATATGAGCCAAGTTGAGAAAGATTAGATCGAGTAAACTAATCTAATGAGCCCTACTTCAAGCTTGTCATGCCAAATCTCCTTTGATCTTCCTCGTAAATTTATAGGCCTAGCTCCTCGAGCTCTGTCACCTTAACCAAGCAATTAAATATATTTAATTAATAAGCTTGAAGCCTAATATCAAATTTAGCCCTCTATAGAAATCAAATGAAATACTAGCATTCCATATCATTTTTATAAATTACCAAATAATGGATTGTAAATAGAATTTTAAGAAATTGAATTTTAAGATGGGAAACCAAATAAGGTCTAGATTTGTTTCAATTTTCACTCAAATCCATCAATTTATGGGGTAACAATAACCAACATTATCTTTTTAATCTTTTGAATTAAGTATATAGTATCAAAGAATTATATACATGTAGCTCTACCTTGAATTTTTTAGGACTTATGCTTTATTATTATTATTTTACCAATTGGATTACATATACAACTTGGAGGAGGAAGGATTGAAAACTAATCCATTATTGAAAGACTAATAATCATGATACTAGATTACAATGGCTTTAACATTATTTTGTCATTTCATTTCTCTACTACTTTTTTATCAATTTTTTTTTTTAATTTGAAAACTAATGATTTTTTTTTTTTTTTTAACATTGAAGTTTAATAGCACTTGTAATGGAAGGAGGGCAGAATTCCTATCTTGACCCTTTATTTGATAGGTTTAAGTACTAAAATATAAATTTTGAAAATATTGATCATAAAATGGGGAATAAGATACGTTTTGTAGCTCTTTTTTTTTTTATGATAAATTATCTCGAAATTTCTGGGAAAAAAAAAAATTATGTGGAAACTACGACTTGAAAAGCATATGAATTTGACAGAATCTTCCTGAAGGCCACTAGTTGTATTTCTCTTGACCGTAATTGATTAGGCTAATTTATTTGCGGAAGAAAACCACAATAAGCATAACCTAAATGTTGTGTGCATATAGCAAAACAAATTATGTTTATGTACACCACTGCACGCAGAAAACAGGGATCCCCACGTAACGCCTACGTCCACGACCATAAAAGGAATATATAAATAAGAACCATCAATAGAATAGAGGCCCATAGGCCACAGCCCACAGCCCACAGCGATTTCCATTACGTGTTTCCCTTTTCCCTTTACGTCTTTTGTATACGTATATATACCCCCACAAAAAGCACTGGTAATCATACTTCCTGAAGAAAATCTTCTCGACTCGATTGCCTCTGTTGCGATGGCTGGTCTTCAATACTATTTCTTTCCAACTGACTTTTACTATCCTCGTCCACAACAACAAGACGTGTCTACTGACAAACCAAACAATGCTAATAATGTTGTGCCTGTTCAACCTCGGAGAAAGAACGCAGGCTCTGGAGACATAGCACATTATGAGGACGGACGTGCGAATGAGATTATCAAGGTTTCCTCATCCTCATCGCTTGTTTTGAATCATCCCGATAGGTAAAGGCCATTTTGGGCTATCAACAATTCTTGGCCTCGACCTTTTTCTGAGTGATGCTCTCCAATACGTTGACTATCCTTCAGTGTGGTTGATTATAAATCTTTTTGGGTATATTTTTAATCCATAGTTTTTTTTTTTTTTTTGGAGTACATATTTTATGAATTAACTTAGTTACTATTAGGTATTAGATAATTTTATTTCATTCTTAAGGAACATGAAACATACTCAGATCGTCTAAGTATAAAGTGGTGATATTATTTGCATTCCTTTTTGCTAATAGTGCATTGTGCGAGAGCAATAATAAGGATGTTTACCATCGATTTTCTATTACATGTTGAGTCTTTCTTTTGTATCACCAGCCAAAAGAATTCCATTCGGATTGCGACAATGACTGGAAAAAGAATAAGCACCAATAATATGTTGATTTTAAACAATATTGCCACCGGCTTAAAGTTCAAGCCCTAGTCTCGATGGCAACATGAAATGTTTAAGAACCGATTTCTTAATTACACGAAAGAATTATTGTTAGTCGACAAGATTTTGGAGATGGGGAATTTAGGCTTTCTAGTTTTGGAAAGCTGCTATTCATACGGGAGATCTAGTAAGAATGACATTATATCTGATGTTTTATATATAATTTTTTCAAAAGAAAAGAGAAAAGTCGTACTAAAAATAATCGTATTAGGATTTGTTTGCTTTTAAAATAGATTTTTTTTTATTTTATGGTACAATTTTTCTTTTATTCTGTTATCAACTGAGAACCAACATGACTTATCTTTATATTAGACGATAACATATTGTTAATGCTAATGACATTATATGACCTTGACATATAATCACCATTCCAAAAACGAATCTTTTGGACCACAGGATTTAGCTATGCTGTTTGATTACAAGAGATATAGTTAAGATTTGAAACTCAAGACATCTTCTATAATATTAAACGGCTATATAGATCCTTTTGGTATCTTGATTCGATTGATTACTTTTGATTTCCAATTCCATCAAATCGCTGCTAGACGCTTATTATCTTTTAGCACAAAGGAGGATCTGCATATAAATAAGTTTTATGCAACGTTGTTAGACCCGGGTCATTTAAAAATATAAATGGGATTAAATTGAGTTTGAAATAGGGCCAATAAAATGTTAAAATATAATTCATATTTATTTATAAAATAATAAAATTCTTTACGTTTTTAATATTTGAAAATTGAAAGTTTTTTATAATTTAACTTTTTATTTTTCTTAGATCCAAATTTTTTTTAGCAAATTGGTATGTTCTCCTACAAAAAAGCTAAAAAAAAAAAAAAAAGGGATACAATCCAATATAGAAAACCTGACTGAGTCCTATGGGAATCGGTTTAGAGTAGCCAAATCAACCAAGTTTTCCTATGCCAATGAGAGTTAAAAGGAATATTCTAAACCAATTTCATGAACAAATTAAATCGAATCGGATTGGATTTATTGTCTCAATAATGCATGTACCTGCCATATACCCATTTTATCCCTCAAAAACTACTATGTCCTAGGCTAAAATATTTGATAATAGTTGTTAATAATAAATACATATATTTCTATAGTATATTTCATCCTGTAAGTTATTTATCTGTTAATCTATTTATAATATGAAAAAACATTTCATGGCTTCTGTGATCTCGAGCCTTACTCAAATAAATTGAAATTAAAATAAAAGTTACAATAAATGGTGTCAAAGGAAAGCTCTTAATAGGGGTGAGTGGAAGGAAAGCTCTTAATAGAGGTGAGTGGCCAAGCAGGTTGCGAACTAAAAACCTATTCTATCTTACACAATTAGGTAGATATTGAATTAATAGTCATAAAGTATGTCTCAATTCTAATTTCTTAAAACCTACTCCTATAAGATAAAATACATCATACAAGATTTGCATATCTTGTACCTCCTTATAAATTATACTCTAAGGTATATAGGGTATAAGTATAAAAATTTTATTAATTAATAATATTAAATATAACAAAATATAACATTTTTGTTAAAAACATACCCTGAGCTTACATCTATTTGCTCATTGAAGAAGGATGATTGTACTTGAGTTGAACTTGCTTGGAGCTCGGTTTATTTTGCTATTGGGTTATCATTAGATTTTTTTTTTCTTTTGTATTAGTAAAGTTATTATAATAGACATTAATCCACAAATAAAGGAGAATAAAAAAAAAATTATTAGAGAGAATTCCACTTTTATGCTTTGACTCTTTATCACTTACATGCCTGTGCTCTTATGTTTGGCACTTTGCATACTCATATTTTATCCCTTGTTGTCATTATTAAACGGTGAACACATGTTATTCTTATTGCTCCACAATAATTAATTTAATAGTTATTATTAAATACATTTAATTTAAGGGTAAATGTTTAGGGTTTTTTTATACTTTCTCTTTAATTTAATATCATCATTAAAATAATAGTTTACAAACTTTTGGTAGAAAAGAAAATTATAAAGGCTCTTCTCCACCACTCGACATGTTGTCACTGGTTGATCCTTGGCATTGGGGTTATTGGCAAGGGCCGCCAAGGTGTGTTTTCATCTTATACCATTTTCTCGTTTTATTTTATTATAATTTTTTATTGTATTGATTAAATATATTAGAGAATAGTATTATATTGAGTTAATTGTCGTGAACCAGCAAAAATCTAACACAGGTCTACTGATAATTAGTTATAAATAGAGATAAAATCCGGATAAATATAGTAATATTTACTCATATTTTCTTGAATAATTATTTAAAAAAAAAAGTTAAGACTAAAACAAATCTTGAATGAATGCATAATACATGGATTGGATGTGGAATGGATCGAGGATACTCAAACCGAATTTGCTTCACTCGTAAATATTGGTTTGCTACTCAAACCCATAAAATAAACCCTTCAATCATTTATACTTTTCGGATCACGGTATATATTACCATTTTCTAATAGTACTGGCCATTTAAATGAGTCGTTAACACATAGCTAAGACTATATTATATTTAAAGAAACGAACCAAATAATATACATATAGTAGTAACTAGGAATTTTATTATAGAATATATATTAAGCTCAATAAATAATCCAAAGTTCGGCTAGAATATTAGAAGTGACAAAGATAGTATTACTATTTTTGGTCAAAAGGAGAATATTTTCATAAAAAAAATACATAATAACCAAAAAGAGTGCTCAGGTGGGCGAGAAATAATAATAGAAACTTCCGCAAAGATAGCGTTGCTATAGGGATACTCCTTAGAATTTAGGATGTCATGGGGTGGGTCATTATAAGGTTTACAACCCATATGACTTACTAAAAACCCTATAGAATTTAACCTTATAAGATTTTGGGTCGGGTTTGTAAAGTGATTCTCAAACCTTATAAGATTTTGGATTAGGTTTTGAAATCTAATAAAAACTCGACGAAAAACCCGAATCCAGATAAAAATAATAATATGATATTATTAATTTTGTATTAGTTGTAAATAATAAAATATAATAATTAATAAAAAATATCTTATTTCTTTCATATTTTTTCATATTTTGTTTTTTGAGAAAACCTTAATCTCTCTTTTTCTCTCTCATATATTTTTTGTGACTCTCTTCTCTCGCCTTTACTCTCTCTTTCAACCAGTAGGGGACATTTTTCAGCTCCCATTCATCTCCTTTTTATTAATTGTGTATTAATTTAAAATAAAAAAAGTTGGTTTAGTATTGAATAATCATATGCCATTTGTTTTATTATTTAAAACAATCTATATGCTATTTATTTTAATTTTTTGTGTACATCTACATATCAATTTTCTTAGTATAAATGGGTCGAGTCAGGTTTTTAACAGGTTTCACAAAATCTTACAGGAGTGGGTTTTAAAAATAGGATAAAAACTCTATAATGTATCTTATAGGGTTTTTGGAAACCTTATAAGGTAGCGGGTTGGGTTTGGGTTTTGTAAAACCCATTTCAAACTCACCTCGGTAGCATCCTTATGAGTTCCAAATTTGTTATACTTTAATTAGTGATTTTTTAATGATTTCCCCTTCAAATTTAAGTTTATTTTTAGATAATAATATTTAATTAAGTAAAATTTTGTTTTTTAAGTTTTGAAATAATCTACATGAGAAAATGAGAAGATAAAAACAAATTTTATTTAAATTGAAGTTAAAATGAGCAAGTTATGAAGGTTTGAAGATCGATACAACCAAACGACATGACTGTATCATTTGCAAATGAATTTTGAACTTATTTTTAGTTGTCACAGCCAAAGACATGACTAAAAGAAATGAATGTATCATTGGTTGTGTCTTTTACAACCAACTTTTTTTTTTTTTTATCTCTTCCTGTATAAAGCCTTGTTAGGATTTGTTTAAAAAAAGAACTTTTTGAAGCACAACTTTTAAAGAGTTTTTGAAACAAAAAACATTCAAGAGAGCAACGAGAAAAGAAGATTTCAAGATTTCATGAATTTTTCTTCTACTCTTTTCCGTACTTTGATTTTAGAATCTTACTTTAGGATGTATACTAAGTAGATCTTTGATATTTAGGTCTTGTGGAATCTAAATTTATTCATGTGATATTATTATGGTTTGATTAATTTAATTCTTTAGTCTTTTCTTGGTTCAACTATGTTTGCTTTGTGATTTAAGTTATTATTTCTACAGATAGTAATATAAGTTTAATATCTTATAAGAGAATCGAGAGATTTCTTATAAGATTAGAGATAAGGGTTATTGTAAGATTAGAGATAGAGATAACTTAAAAGATTCTTCTAGAATTTTAAATTAAAACGTAGAGAATTCATTGTTCAATAATACAATTTTAGATCATGTTATTGAGAAGAGATTCTAATAGGTGATTTTAGGGTTATGATTAATTAACTTGAGAAAGTAATTAACTTTAATAGAGAATTCTCTTGATTAAGAAATATTAAGGAACAAATTATCTTTAATGGAATTCACATATTAGGTATAAGGGAAGTAAAGATCTAAATACAGTTTTTGAATCTTGAATTAGTTTATTCTTTTATTACTTTCTTGCTAATTTCTTGAATAATTCTTAATTAGTTGTTAATTTAATGATTGCTGCTATTAGATTAGATATTTTAAATTCTCAAACTCGAATTCGTAGGTTAGATAATAGAGATCTAGTTAGTATTAGTAGTCAAAATCTCTAAGGATCGATATTCGAACTTATATCCGCTATATTATAAATTGATAGATGCTCTTACTTATACCACATCCTTACTTAGAACTATTGTGGATTTTATGTTCTTTTATTGTAGCAAAAATCTTGTAGCTAAAACTTACATAATCTATGAGCACAAAAAATATCATTACACATAAACTAGACGATATAGCTAGTTCGAAGGCCATTTGCTATGGAATTGCATGGTTGCTTTAATTTGTAATCTCTAGTGTAAAAGAAATTCAACATCTTGTATTTGAAATATATTAAGCAGTTATCAAACGAAATGCAGATGTAAGTCACGTCCTCAAAAACCCTCAATTCAAACCATGTGTACAATATACAGAAAAAGGTATAAAAGGACCTAAGGTTCGCACTTTTTGTTTTGAGAGTTATATTTTTATATCCTCATTTCATGATATATCGTATTAAAGAATGAGAGAATTATAGGGCCTCTATTATCCTCCATTACAAGTGTCACTAAAAGTTACATCTTGATAAATAAATAAATAAAGAACATACATCCTAAAATGGAAAAAAAAAAAGAGATAAAGATGTAAGTCAAATTAAATATCTATTTTTATATATATACATATATATATGAAAAACGTAGGTTAGTATGCTGCTTTTTTTTTTTTTTTGCTTTATAAATCATTTAACAGGGTTTTTTAGATATGAATCCCTCATGCCTGTATCTACTTGCTAAGGCCTATAGCCTAGGTTACGTCCTTCAAAGACTCGACCTTCCCCCTTGTGGCCGACCTTAACCCAAGCCAATCACTCAGTCCATCCAACTACAAAGGCTACTAATGATGATAAGACTCTAGATAAGGCTAAACGACCAAGTCAACAACTATCTCGTACACTTATAGAACACGTCGAACATCATGGCTCTACTACTCAATCCTTGTGAACATGGCTTCCGCCTACTAACTTCTCTTCAACCGTCAGCTCTACTCCTTTTTAAATATAAAATCATCACCTAATGGTAACTCACTTAACACTTTTCATACTTAAGCCTAAATTCTAGCTTTGAGTACTCTTATTATCCTCACATATATGCTTAACTTAAGCATCAGATTGACTACGCTAAACGCTGCCCTAGCACCCCTTTACTATTCTTTATTTTGCAAGCTCATTTAATTACATGAAGTCTAATTGCCTCCTAAATCTCTACCGACAAATATCTTAAGATGACATTTGGTGCCATCTGTAGGAAACCTTTAATATCTCATAAATTAGTAATCAAGACATAAACATCTAAGTATTAGGACAAAGCCTTATCCTTGTATGATTATGGTTAATAATTGATCTAGGGCATTCAAGAAAATAAACCAATTAAGCTAGAAATTTACGAGAAATATGATAACCCTAACCGAGAAACTCTCATACGTTTGGAAGTCCATAATATAATAAGAATATCAACAATTAAAATAATGAGAATTTGCTTTATATAAGACCTTAAAGTCGAGTTTAGGACAATCATACTTAAATTTAAGGCTTTCAAGAAAAGTTATCGGATTGAGCTCAAAATTTATGACTAAGATAAAAAAGTTAATTGAAGTGACTTGGTAAAGTTAAAATTTGAAAATAATTACCCAAAATCCCGATTTTGCCCTTAGAAGTATGATTACTTAATATAGTACAAAATTGCTTAGAATCCCAAAAATTGAGCTCGTAATATGACGAAAACTTAAAGCTAAGTTAATTAAGTTATAAAATGAGATAATATAGTTAATTTAATATAAGAGTATATATGTATTTTTATGAATATACTCAGTATAAATAATAATTATATTTGTATATTGAATCGAAAGTCTAAAAATATGTATAATACATAGTGCCACATGAATCCAACCTGCTAGCATTCAATTAGTTTATTTCTTTTATAGGAAAATATATTTATAAGTTAAGTTAATAGTGTAAAATAGTTTATACTAATTTTTCTCATAACCATAAGAATATGGATCATAACAATAGAATAATAAGTATAATAATATTACTAATGATATGATATAATACGTAAAAGTAATTAAATTAGTAGAAACCTAATTAGCTGGATATCCTCCCTTCATTAAATTGATTGTAAGCATTTATAGGTATGAAAATGTCAGAATTGCATCTAGACATAGATATATAATTAATAAGAAAATAATTGAAAAATTTAATACTTAAGAGACACTCTACAAATTATGATTTATAATAATATTCATGGGATTAAATTGAACTCTTATGACTAGAAAAAAATTTAAACGAAGTAACCATATAACTTTAATATTTCACTTTAAGTTCATTTATATGAAATTTTCTTAGAAATATTAAATTTATCGAGTTTAATCACTATAACATAGAGTTTTGTAATTTTAAATATAGCTTAGAATAAATCTTTCAGAATCAACTACGTAATCTTGATAATTAATATTGGTAAGTAAAATATCATATAAGATGTATATAAATAAGTTCCAAATAATTAATATAATTTAACTGTATATTATATGTTATTAATATTTTTACTAATAATTATATTAAAACTCACTCGAAATAACAATACATGGGAGAAAAAGAAATTCGCAATTATAAATAATGTTTACGGTGAAACGATATAATATTCTTTAAATTTTCTAGAAATTTAGATAAATATGAAATAAAACATACTAAATATACTAAAATATCTCAAAGAAAAAAAATAAATTAAATTAATATAAATCACTACCTTTAGGCAAGGCGATGAGAATTGCTTATTTAATGGTTTTAAAAGCTGTGAAGATGCGGATGACATCAAAAAAGGAAAAGACAAGAGGAAGAGAGAGAAAGAGAAGAGAGGGGAAGAGAGAGGGAAGGAAGAAAGGAGAGATGGAGATGAAAAGAAAAAAGAAAAGAGAAAGAAGAGAAAAAAGAAGAAGAAAAAGAACTAGAAGATTTAAAATTTTTTGACATTTGATATTTCTAAGTAACCTTAATTCTATGATTATAAGTATTGTTTTATAATTGATATTTAATAGTTATAGAAAAAAGATATTCGTTATCTCATTATTTTCTTAGAAGGAGTATTTTATTCGTATTGTTTCATTCTTTTTGAACTATAAATTTAAAATATTGATAACTACAAGACTTGTATCTTATTAGCACCGATTCTTAAAATGAGTGGATCTTTAGGAATAATCATTTACTAGAATTATTTTTACAAATTTAACATTATTACTTTTCTAAAATTTGAGTGTATATTGTTTTATTATGTTTTGTTGCAAAATTGTGTGAAAATATATTTTTCATTACATAAGACAATATCAATATGATATTAGTTGCTATACAACTCTATCTGTATATTAGAATTAAAAATATCCTTTATAGATAATCTTTTAAACGAGTAAGTAACACATGTAATCGAGTTCATACAGACTCTACGATATTGACCTTACTAAAACTGAATCACTTTAAGTAATAAAATAGATGTTTTCTATAATATTATGGAAAATATCGTCCTACGATGATTTTTTCATAATTAAAGCGTAATATAAACAATAGTAAATACGTTTTGATATAATCAAAACAATATAGTATAAGTAATAGTAAACCATATATATTAGATATTATTAAGTAAATTGCTATAATCTATATGATAAAATAAAATACTTAAATATATGTATATATATATAATGTATATGTATATAAATATATAGATATGAAACTCTACCGAATAGCTGTATAAATAATATCTCAACTAAATACTAGATAAAATCCTAATGTTTTCGTAAATTTTACGAAAACTAAATATGAGTTTTGGCATATATAGGACTTTCAAGTAAGTAAAGCCTTGACATTTTAGATCTGTCGGAGTGAACTTTAGTACAAGTAAGTAGGATTAATGTTTTACAGCATTTTAGGATATTATTTTAGAATATCTAGAGTTTTGGTATGTATTGGCTTATGATTGTAGTCAGCTATTTGTACGTATACAGCGCTTGTATTTGAGTATCGATTTACTGTAGTGGGAACTGAGCTCCTTATTATGATTGTTCCATGAATATTATGCTTGAATTGTTTGAGCTTGGTTGATCACTCTAAAAATAAACTAACTTAAACTCAGTTTAGCATCTAATTTGATATGCATCGCAACCTACTAGGAGTAATGATTAGGATTTTCAAGCCAAACACGAACTCCCTTCGATGAGAATAGCTGAATTGGTCCTTTCCCTACCCTTAGCTGAACTAAGTGATAGGAGAGGAGGTCACAGCAAGGTTGGGGGCCATGGTTCAAAGGTGGTCATAGGAGAAGAGTTTTCTCCATTACACAAGCCTTGATTTAGTCTCAATTTGTGAATGAATGACATCAATCTCCTTAACCCAAACTAAAGTGAGTGAAATTTCTTTGATCTCACAATGGAACGGATGATGTCGTTTAATGGCATTTGCTTGTATATGCATTGCATTTAACCAATTTGGTTGAAAACATTACTTGTGATGTACTTAATGCATACTTCTGTCTTCGCCCCACTTACTGAGCAAGTTGTTACTAATTCCTCTATAGTTTGTTTTGTAGGTTCCAAATGGATTACAAATACCTACCTAAAACCAAAACACTAGTAAACTAGGATAAGGAATGACATATAATAAGAAATGGTTGGTTATTGCTCTTAGTAATAGCTTTCTTATCTTTTAAGAAAAACTATACAGGACTTCTCATGGGGCTTGGTAGTTTTCAATATTCTAGTTTGTATATAAAATGATAGGTACCTATAAGATTTACTATCACTCTTTTATAAAGTCAAATTACATGTTTATCTTTAACAAATTATTTCAAAGGATTACTCCATTGGTTTATATTAAACAGAGATTGAATTGGATGCTTCAAAGGGGTAGAGTCAAGTACACCTGATGTGAACTAAGTCTAAGATAGTAGATATAAAGACAGTTTCTATCTTAGGATGGCTTACACGACGGGACTATTATAACTCCATCTTTTCAGGGCGTGATAAAACCTGATCTAATTTCTTACTCAAACATACTAAACACTTACCCAAATACCACCTTTGATTACTAACATGTCTCGTATTGACCACCTAGAGAACCACCAAATGATGAACAACCAATTAGTTGAAAATTAGCTACTACCTAAGGAAACGCTTGAATAGCGTTTGGAGTGCTCAAGTGCCTACTTGAGGAACTTGTTTCCTAAAACAAGTTACTTTGTGCTCGCCTTGAAGACGTCGAGAGGCATAGCACTCATACCTATTTGCTTAAGGCTTTTGATGCTTGCACTGGGCAAAACAACCAACAGTAGCAATAGGAGAATGGTAGGGATCAATAACCTAATCCCCCAACGTAGGAACAACCAACCCGGTCTATAACCACCCATGACCATACCCTTGCTAGCAATGAGCAAGTGGCCGACTACTACAAAGCACCGATATACTCTATAGTGCATCGAGCTCATTTAATAGACAATGCTAACCTCAATGAGTTTCACATGATCATAAGGAGGCTATTTGAGTAGTAATGGAGCAAGGCAACTGATAATGTTAGGCTGGTTGCTAGCACTAAAACCCCCTTCACTAGGGGTGCTCTGAATGGAGTGTTACAACTTCTTACCCTAGACCAGTAGAACGGCATTAGTAACTTCGATGATCACCTCCTCCACTTCTATACCCTCATGAACCTCCATGGTTATGGGGATACCATCATGTTTAAGGCTTTCCTAAGAACTTTGAGAAAAGTAGCTTAGATGTAGTTTAATCACTTGCTCAATAACTCTGTTGACTCCTTTAAGGAGTTGGCACAGAGGTTTAACCTCTACTTTAGGGCTAGTAAGCCTCCTTCCAAGGACACATCATCCTTGTACCTAATAAGGTAGAGTGAAGGTGAAACTCTACATGAATACGTAGCTTCGTTCAATAATGACATGATTAAGATCCCTCAACTAGATAAGAGAGTAACAGTGCATGCCATGTAGCTTAGCATACAACCTTTGGGAGACTTCTTTCGATCGCTTGTGAAGAGCAAGCCAAAGATCTTAGCCAAATTTTGAAATAAGTCAAAGAAGTACATGGACCAAGAGGACAATATTTGTGCCAACTGTGACAATGACCATGAGAGGTTGGGTAGGAAGAAGAACAAAGAGAGATTGTTTGTAAAAGACTACCCTAGTGGTAGGGCATTGAGCAAAGCTAAGGGGTAAGGTTAGAGTAATAAGAAGCATCGAGCCAAGCAAAACCTACTTCCCCTTCCATTACACTTAGTACACCCTTCTAAACCAATCCATTGCATAGGTTTTTGTCGAGGTGCAAAATAGAGACTTATTGTAGAAGCCCCCAAGATGAAAGAGAATCCCAACTATCGAAACTCGGACAAGTACTACTAGTTTTACGACCACCATAGCTACACTACAAATGAATGCTTCTAGCTAAAAAACACAATTGAATATGCTATTCAGTAGGCCTTCTTCGAGGAGTATGTAGCATAGTGGAGGAACAACGATCGTTTCGATGATGATGAAGATAAGGTACCTTAAAAGCAACAAATTGAGGGCACCTAAGTAAAGCAAAATGAAGGTCACTGTAATAATTGAGCCCCTAACGGTGTGATTAATATAATCATTGGTGGGCTATACCCAAGGACCTGGCCGAACATCAGTAGTTTAGTTAAGGCCCCACCTGAGGTGTTGGTTGTCAGGGAGAAGAGGCAAAAGGTTGATACTTTGATTTCTTTTTCTGACAAGGATTTGGAGGGGGTAGACACCCTTCATCAAGATGCACTTGTTATAGAGGCGAAGATCACCAATTTTGAGGTCCTTAAGATTATGGTGGACACTGGTAGCTCCATAGACATCCTCTTCCTACATATGTATGGAAGGATGAGGAGCAAGTTGCTCATGAAGATGGAGCCTTACTACCATAATCTCATCGGCTTTAATGGGAGCACTATCTGAGCCAAGGGAATCATCACCCTCAATATGGAACTTAGCGATGCTGATAATGTCGCATGACAACTAGTAGAGTTCGTTGTGATCGACTATCCATCCCTCTACAATGCTCTCCTGGGATGACCAAGCATGAATGCATTTGTAGTCATCACATCGTCCCTCCATCTAAAGGCCAAGTTCTTAACCCCCACACGGGTAAGAATTTGCAAATGCAACTAGAAGTTCTCCCAAGAGCTTTATGTCAGGGTTACCGGACCCGATGGTGTGTTTTCTTTAGAAACCAGCTTGTAGGAGAAGTTGGATGAGAGAGGCAAGTCTGGTGAAAAGATAGAGGAGGTACAGATCGGTGCCTCACCTAATTATACCACTAAGGTTGGGATCGAGACCCCTTTTGAGGTGAAGGAATATATAGTTGCCCTCCTATGGGCAAACTCAAATAGGTTCACTTGGTCGGCATCAGACATGAGTGAGATCTCCCCTGACTTGGCAACCAATTGCCTCAACATTGACTCCACCTTGTAGCCAAAAGAAGAGACATTTTGCACTTAAAAGATAGGCTACAATAGAGGAAGAAGTATAGAAGTTACTTAAGGCCAGTTTCGTTAAGGAGGAGAAGTATTCGACCTAGCTAGGAAATGTAGTGTTGGACATGAAGAAGTCTAGAAAGTGGTACATGTGTGTCGACTATACCAACCTCAACAAAGCTTGCCTGAAAGATTACTTCTCTCTCCTTAAGATCGACCAACTGGTTGACTTCACATCAAGATATACCCTACTCAACTTCATGGAAGCCTTCTTGGGTTATAATCAAATAAAGATGGACCCAAAGGACAAAGTCCATAGCTCTTTTGTCACCGACTTTGGTATGTATTGCTATACAGTCATACCCTTCAACTTCAAAAATGCTAGGGCAATATATCAGTGTATGGTAACAAAGTTGTTCAAGCTACAACTAAGGTAGAACATGGGAGTTTATATTGACGACATGATTGTCAAGAGCAAGTAGCTTGATGATCATGTCAAGGACCTATAAGAAGCCTTCAATTAGATAAGGGAACACGACATTAAGCTTAACCCCTAAAAGTGCATATTTAGGGCTATCTCTAGTGAATTTCTTAGCTCCTTAGTCACCTAAAGAGGAATTGAGGCCAATCCTAAAAAGATACAAGCCATCAAAGATATGAAGTCCCCTTCCTTGGTTTGAGACATATAGAAGCTCACCGATATGGTGGCCGTATTAAGCATATTTATCCCCAAGAGTAGAGATAGATGCATTGAGTTCTTCAAAATCCTTAAGAATCCCAAGGGTTTTAAATGGACTCCTTAGAATATGACAACCTTTAAGTAGCTACAAGACTTCCTTGTATATCCCCCCATCTTCTCCAAGCTTGTTTTAGGGGAGGACTTATATTTATACCTGACTGTTAGTGATTGAATACTCTCTTTTATACTAGTCAGAGCAGAAGAGAGAAAGCACAAGCTCGTATACTACATCAACCACAAACTACAAGGGGCTAAGGTCAAGTATACTAAAGTCAAGAAATTTTCCTTGGCCATCATCATCTCAATATTGGCTTAAGCCCTACCTCCAGGCATACTAGATTGTTGTACTTACAAACCAGCTACTGTGTATGATATTGCAAAAGTTAAATGCGTCTAAACGAATGGTGAATTACACAATGGAGCTAAGTGTACACGGAATCCAGTACCAAGCATGAACGACCTACAAGGTACAAGTGCTAACCAACTTCATATACAAGGGAGGAGGATATACCACTAAGGGATGACAAACCGATGTAAACTCTCCATATCGATAGATCATCTACCTCGAGGGTAGAGGTATGGGTCTTGTATTGACTGGACCGCATAGGATCATAGTTTGCTACACCCTTAAGTTCGAGTCAACATCAATAAAAACAAATATAGATACGAAGCCTTGATAGCAGTCTTAGGCTAGCTAATGAGATCAGTGCCGAGTACTTATAAGTCTTCTCGGACTTAAAGCTTGTCTTCTAGTAAGTCTGAGGTGAATATGAGGTTAAGGACGATACCATGGGAAGGTAATTAGAGAAGGTGAGGAATCTTCTAATTGAGCTTCCTTCATAGACCATCATAAAGATCCCCTAACTTGAAAACTCAACAATAGATTGGCTATCCAAGCTTGCCTCTACGGGGATATAAAAGCCTAAGGTGAAGGATAAGAAGATATTCATAGAGTACTTACCAGAGAAGAGCATATCTCCGAGCTCAACTGAAGTATTGGAACTTATGACAGCACTAGCAGAGTCAAGCTAGATGGATCCCATTTGGAGTTACTTAGAGTAGAACATGCTCCTAAAGGATAGGGGAGTCAAATATATGTTGGTTGATGGCATCCTATACTATAGGGGAGTCAACCTTCCTTTGCTCAAATGCCTTCGAGAAGATGAAGGCTTGTACATCATGAAAGGGCTGCACATTGGAGCATACAACAACTATATTCAATTCTAAGCCCTTTACATTTGGGCTCTACCACTTGGATATTATTAGCCTACTATGAGGTAAGATGCCAAGGTTATAGCCTAGAAATGCCCCCAGTTTCAAAAGCATGTCCTAACCACTCATGCCTCCAATAACAATCTCCAACCCATGACTAGTCCGTAACCGTTCATCCAGTGGGGCATCAACATTCTTGGCGCCTTTCCTAAGGCCTTAGGAAGGCAATAATTCATCATCGTAGCTATCGATTACTTCACTAAGTGGGTCGAGGCCTAAGCCATGGCTAAGATTACTAAGAAGAGCGTTGAGTCATTCGTTCGAAATAACATCCTCTTTAGATTTTAAGTCCCCAATGCCTTCATCATAGACAACAAGTGTTAGTTTAATAATTCTAAATTCAAAAAATTATGTGCTAAGCACTACATCATGTGCACTTCATGTCGATTGCCCACCCTTAGTTGAATGATTAGGTTGACATAGCTAATCTAGTCATTCTCGAAAGCTTGAAGATGAGAGCGAATCAAGTTTTAAGCGCTTGGGCAAACAAATTACCTAATATTTTGTAAGGATATAAGACCACCTACAACACTTCTACTAGCGAGACCCCTTTTCACTTAGCATTCGGTTCGAAGGTCATCCTTTCCATTAAGATAAAGTTTCCCAACATCTAAACTCAAAGTTTCAATACTATGCTAAACGAGTCCTTACTACAGGCTAACATCAACACTATAGAAGAGATTAGAGACCTCATTATACCTTGGATAACTACTTACTAGCATTGAGTAACCAAATACCATGATCAAAAGGTTGGACATAAAGAGTTTAAGGTCAATGACCTGGTCTACCATAAGCTAAAAGCCACAGGCGTATGAGAATGACAGGGTAAGTTAGCCCTTAACTAGGAAGACTTAGTTAAAGTTAAGGAGAGCTTGGGGAATGGAGCATACAAATTGGAACATTTAGATGGCGAGCACATCCTACATACTTGGAATGCCGCTAACCTTCAGGTCTATTTTGATTAATGTACAACCATCTTGTAAATCATTCCACAAAGTATTAATGAAAGTTCTATTTCTCATATATGTTCTCTTTGGTTGTTTTTCTTTTCATCCTCCTCTTATACCAAGTCCCAACCCCTAAGGCATGAATAGACTTACTAACCAGGTAAGTCGGAACACCACCAACTTAACTCCCTTTAGGTAACCTTAATAAGAGGAAACACCCCTTACTTAAGGAACTCTCATTAATTGAACAGGCTAAAATGCCACCAACCTGACCACTACACCCCCACCCACCCAATAAGGTAACCTTAGTAAGGGGAAATACTCCTTACCTAAGGAACTCCCATTAACCAGGCAAGTCAAAATGCTACAATCCTAACCCCCCTCAAGTAACCTCAGTAAGGGGAAACACCCCTTACCAAACTGAGGAATTCTCACTAACTGGGTAAGTCAAAACACCATTGACCAAACCCCCCACCCCTAGGGTAACCTCAGTAAAGGATAACTCCTCCATTACAATGAAGAACTCCCTTACATTTACCCCCAAGCAAGCACAACAAATCAAATAAAAAAGTAATACTGATAGGAGTTGAAGTATGAAAAGTATAATAAGCATATTAAATGAAGAAATTCAAATTCCATTAATGAAAGGGGATTCACAAAATTAAGGTCGGCATCTTGACCTTCGGTACAAAAAGAACGATAGGGAACAACTGTATATTGTCTTGAATCAGCAACTCTAAAAGCTCTATAAAATCTAACACTTCAATTTATTTGGAGGGCTGATCCATTGAAGGCCCTTACTCTTAAGATAACTGGCCTAGGGTTATAGAGGGAGGGGTTGAGACTTGTTGGCTTGGGTCAACAAGAGGATCACCTTGACCTTGATCATCTTGGGAAGCACTCTTAGGGGTAACCTCCTACTAAGCTGCTAGGGTTGAAGTGGATGGAGAAATGTTTCGACCATCCTCGGTAACAGAAAGGGCACCTCAAACCCTATCAACTGCTTGAGCAACTTCTCTTTCTCTTGTTTAGGCTGCCTTCCTCTTTGGATGAGTTAGACATCTAGCTAACCTAAGAAGCTGAGGTAGAGCTTTGGATGATGGGAGAATACCTTGTTCTATATATATCGAGCATACTCAATGGAGATGTCCTCTAGCTCCTCCAACCATCACTCCATCTTGTAGAAGTCATCAATGGCCTTATTGCTAGCGGCCTCATTGAGCACTTCCCCACTCCAATTTGGAGATGATCTCCCCCATCTTCGAGGTCTCCCTTTAGAACTCCTGAATTCTCTACTCTAACCTAACCTCTTGACTGGCAAGCTCCAGTGATGTTGCTTTGGCATTATTGTACTCAAATGCCTTCATCACCAGCTTGGTCTTTAGCCTATAGATTGATGCCTTCAACTTAGCATTTTCCTTTTCAAGCTCTTCCTTGGCTCTCTTCTCCTCATCCAACTTTTGAGAGAGTTGAGCCTTGGTCCTCTGCTCATCATCTAGTTAAGTCCTAAGTTTGCTAACCTACTTAGTGTTCTTCTCAGTATCGACTTGCCCCTATTCTACCTCCTACAACTTCACCTCAAGCATAGTCATTAGCACATAAGAGTGGCGTAGGCACTGGTTAGCCTTGCTAAATTTTTCTAAATATTTATTAGTGGAAGACTTTACCTCCTTCAGGCCCTTTTGTGCACTATTTACTTCATTTAACAATGTGTTATAGTTCTTGAGTTAAAGGAACACTTGGCTATGGTACTATAGAGAAACGTGCAAATTGAGATCAAATCAGTAGCAACAAAGAAAGACGTCAATTTAAAGAGACAAAGACTTGCCTACCAAATGAGCGAGCTCAAATGACCCACCATCTCCATAAGATCACCCCTTATAGGAATCAATCCCTTGGTCCAGATCAAGTTGGCCCCTAACTGAAGATTCTCTCTCGTCCCCTTGTACCATATTTCTAGTATCAAGCCACTAACTGACACATATCTTCTAGCATGTTATTTCAAAAGGATTCTTACTTTTCCGTACTGAATACTTTTTGTCTCATTTACCCTTTTTAGTATGTTTCATGTAACGTAATTGTAAGAATGCTCTTTTGTCTTTTCATACATGTAGAACCCTAGTGGATGGGTATAGAAACCCTTACTTAATTGTATACAGACAACAATCATCAATATCATGATTTTATTAAAGTTTCCTTTGAGCAACCCCAGTGTTCTCATTATCCTTTAACTCTTATCTATTCTCTTTAGCAAGAAGTAGTGGTGAGTGATCCTTCAATTTTGACTGGTAAATGATATCCGATAGATCGTAGGCTAAGTAGGATCGATTGGTGTGCCATATCCAATTAATAGCTGCCTGAACTTCGCTAGCTTTTCTTTTGTTTCTTTTTGGTTCGCTTCATTGTGGTGTTTCTCTGTGTATTCAACTTTGGAGATGCATAAGCTTCACTAGTATCAAAGCACTGTTCTGAGGAGGAGTATGTAAAGTCGTAGTGAAGTCTTAGTTTACTTTGTTGTTAGTGGTTGCTGTGCTTCTCCCATAACTACTATAGTGTGTTTTGTAGCGTAAATTTAGAGTTATAAAATGTGTAGTGAAGATTTGTATATTAGTAAGTGTGGAAGTGTGGTTTCATTACTACTTTGTTCTTACTCTGTTTTTCAAAACAATAGCAAAGCAATTTCATTTTTTTTTTCTATTCGAGTGATTATTAGGTATTAAAGTTATTGGTATGTTGGTTAAAGTTTTGGGGTAGTATAGTAGCAATATTTTCCATATAGCACATTGTTAATCTATTTGAGAAGTATTGTACCATGTTAGATTCGAGTATTCAGGGTGTTATTGGTGACTAAAGTAGTGGTGCTTAACTTGGTTGTGGTCATAATGGTAGTAACATCTCAAGGTCGATTGATGACAAACTTAACAAACCCACTAACCTTGTTAAGAGTCTAATCACAGTAATACAAGTTAACAAACAACAACCTTATGGTGTACATCACCATAACCTACTGAAAAATCCCCTTGAAAGACATTATGGTTAAGGTAACTGAGCTAATTGCACAATTCGACTGTAGCGAGCTAGAGGAGTAATAAACCGAGTTGCTAGATGAAGACTAGAATTAGAGGAGATTGAGGAAGATGATGAGAAGCTTGATGTTGAAGAATTTGGGGAGGAAGATGAAGAAGTTAACTATTACTGAGCACATAAACGAAGACATTGAGCTCATCAAGGGCTAGACAATGTCAAGGTCTAAATCCCGCTCTTCAGTAAAAGTGGAGATGCAAATGAATACTTAGAGTAGGAAGAGAAGGTAGAGAATATGTTTGACTATTATGGTTATACAGACATTATTAAGGTCTGACTTGCTGCACTAGAGTTTATTGGGTATGTTACAATATGGTGGAAAAATCTGAATGCAAATAGAGCAAGGGATGGAAGACGAGAAGTAAGGACCTAAGATGAAATGAAAAGGTTGTTAAGGGGTATATTTGTGTTCGAGACCTACTTACAAGACACATTTTCAAAATTATAGGAACTTCACCAAGGAGGCCTATCTACTGATGATTACATGAGAGAGTTCTAGATGCTTATGATCTGAGTCAACATTTAAGAACAAGAAGCTCGTAAAGTATCAAGGTTCATTTCTAAGCTCAAGTATGAGATTCACAACACTGTAGAAGTACAACGGTTTTATACCTTAGAAGATGTGATTAAGATAGTGTAGAGGGTCAAAAAGCAGAGAAGTACTCCAAGCCAACCTGGGCCAACATTCTCCTAAGCTCTTGTTCCGCGCCAACTTGTTCAAACTGAGTTGAAGAGGCCATACCAAGCTGAAGAGAAGAATGACCAATCTAATGATAGCCAAATAGGCCAGCCAAGCCAAACTGAGGCTAGGTTGACCTTGAGAACATATGAGAGAGGACAAACTTTTGGACAAAAGACTAGTAAGGTGAAGTGCTTTAAATGCTTAGGCATCAGACATATGGTTGTTAAGTGTCCAAACCAACGTGTTATGATGCTACAAGGAGATGTAGTAGATAGCACTGATGAGAGCGAGCTTGAAGAGGAGAAGGATGTTAGAAAGGTAGAAGTTAAGGAGAAAGAGGAGACCTATGTCTATGTTGATTAGAGAGAAGTAACAACCCTAGTTCTAAGACGAGTATTGAGTTCCCTACCGAACTCTAAGGAAGACCAGAGGGAAAATTTGTTCCATAATAAATATACCATCAAGGGATAGTTGTGCACTATTATACTAGATAGAGGAAGCTATACTAACATAGTAACATAAGCCTTCATGCAAAGGTTAGGTCTATTAACCTCTAAGTGTCCCTAACCCTAAAAGCTATATTAGCTTCATGATAAGGGTGCTTTACACATAACTGAATAAGTAACCATGCCATTCAATGTTGAGAGTGTGTACAGGGATGAAGTAGTGTATGATGTCGTCCCCATGGGAGCTTCACATTTATTGCTTGGAAGACTTAGGTTATTTGACTAGCGTGTTATACACGATGGATATAAGAGAACCTATGCTTTTATTAAGGATGGAAAGAAGATTGTAATGCAGCCCATGACCCCCTCCCAAGTAAACGAGACCCATAACCAGCTCGCCTAAGCTAGCAAGAAGAAGGCCTTAGTAATGAGCAGATAAGAGCTCCGAGCCATTAAGGTTGATGAGCCTATGTTTCTGTTAATTAGAAGATTATAGGAGATGAGAGATCTAAAGGGTTTCCAGATGAAATCTAAAGGCTGATTGATGAGTTTTCCAACCTATTTTTAGAGGAACTACCTAAGGGACTACCCCCAGTTTAAGGCATAGAGCACTGTATTGATTTGTAACCAAGCACCACCCTATCAAACTGACCTGCATACAGAATGAACCCTGAGTAGATTGTTGAGTTGACTAGACAGGTGGACGAACTCATAGAACTAGGATACGTGAGGAAGAGCATGAGCCCTTGTGTTGTACTAGCTTTACTCGTCCTAAAGAAGGATGGATCGTGGTGTATGTACATCGACAGCTAAGCAATTAACCAAATTATTATCAACTATAGATATCCGATACCTAAAGCTCGATGACATGTTAGATGAACTTCATGGCACCAAAATATATTCAAATATTGATTTGTGAAGTGACTTTCACCAAATTTATAAGAGACCAGGTGATGAGTAGAAGATTTTAAGCCCATAACTAATCACTCAAGGTTTCGATCGACTGAAAGATCCGATTAAGCCTAAATTATAAGTAAAGCCAGAAATATTAGTAAAAATGATCTCGTAAGTCTGAATTTAAGAAAATAAGCAATAAAATAAAAGAATTTCAAATTTTAAATACATAACTCGTTATTTATCGAAAATGTGTAAAATGCATTTCAATAATTAACAAATCACTAGAGATAAATTATATGTATACTAAAAATCATAAAATAACCTAAATAATATTTACGAATATTTATTTGTACTATATATGAATTTACATGTAGGTAGAAATACGCGTAATTACTTAAAATACGCAAAATGTGCTAAAATAATACTAAATAATTAAAGAAAAATCATAATTAATTAAGGAAAAATGAGGAAAAATCTAGAAATGAGGCATGGAAATCTAGAATTGAAGAAACAAAATCAACCAATTAAAATGCAACAAATAGAAAGTGGAAAAAAAAAGAGATAATGTAGTTGTCTAATCAAATTAATGCACAATAATTTCCTTAAAGCTCTATAAATAGCAAGAAAATTTCAAAAGCTCATTTGGTCAGTTTGGAGAGTAAGAAAAATAAGGAGAGGCGAAATTGAGAGAAAAATTATGGTTAGGAAAAAAATAAGAAAAAATGTGCAATTAGGGCTATAAAGGAGAACCAACACTAGATAAACAATTGGGAGTGGACAGCCACCACCACCATACAATGGTGGTAGTGCCTAGACCGGGCAATAAGCTACGGCAGCCGACAGTGAGTAGAGCCACCTAGACCAGTGAGTTCGATTTCTAGCCCGATTTTGTGTAATTTTGTAAAAAATAGTAAATATTCTTAGAAAATTATGAATTTTGTTATTTTAGAATATTTTTGTATGCAGTTTTTAAGAAAGATATTATTTTGATGAAAATATGTCTCATGATATATGGTCCTTAAGAAATTATGCAAAACCGAACATGTTTTAGTTTAAAAATAAATGACCTTAGGAGTGTAGTTTTAAACTCAAAATTTTTGTGTAGACTACTTGACGATATAGAATAGTGCTATGAAGCTCGTTTTAAAAAATTTTAGATAATTTTTAGGCCTTAAAATGAGGCATAAAATGGGTAATTAAGAGTTAATTAAGTAATTAAATAGTTAATTATTGATTTAGTGAATAATTATATGTTTTAGGATATTAAAATCTGATGAAATATGATACTTGTATCATTTAGGGTGTTAGATGAAATTATTAAGTTAATTATATAGTAAATGAGTAATAGAGAAAAATAGTAAATTTTGCGTTAATTTTGTAAATTAGGGTAATTAGGAGTAAAATCTGATTTAGGATGAATTTAGACACTTTGAAATGATAATTGATGTTGGGAGATGGTAATTAAAGTGATAGAAGTATTAGATGCGTATTATAAACATAATAGGTGATAATACATAATATGTAATTATTGGAAATATAATAAATAGAAGATATTAGAATAAAAAATTGATATTATGTAAATAATAGGGATATATAATAAATCTGATAGAAATCATGAATTTATGTAATTATAAGAAAAATGTAAAAATTTCTCACATCAAGAGTAAATTCGGTATACTATTAAGGATTTAAGTGTACTGGGTATCATAAAATACTGACTAGGGGTAATTATGGTATTTAGGATATCTAGAAGTAAGGTGATTAATTTCACATTATGAGTTAAAACAAGTTTCTACAGTTCAACTATAAAACAGTACTTAGAAATCGAACTAGAACCTAATTTAGAAATCGATATGGAAACTAAACCCGGAGCTAACGCCAAACCTAGAATAATTGTAAAAGACTTAAGACCTAGATAATTAGGTATATTAAGCCCTAAACAAAACATAACAATAAGCGTTATAGGATAAAACGAACCTATAATAGTTATATGAAAAACTGAAACCACGTTTATGTTATAGGGATGATCGTGATGGCCTGAACGAGTCAGACCTCGAGTGAGTGAGCGAGGAGTCAAGGTACGTTGGGATTAATACATTGTTGTATTTTGGAGGCTTGAGATTATGCTTGGTTATGCTTGTTAGATAGTTTGTTGTGTGCATGTGCTTGATTATGAGTGATGCTATGATTCTGTTTGTTGTTTTAGCTTGTATTGTGCGATTTGTATGAAATGATTAATTACTTTAATTTAGACCTAATCAAATATATGACTTATAATCATAATCAGACCTGCATGGCAACCCATTATGGGAAACCTAGGATTCTCCAACTAAATACCGACCCCTTCGAAAGGGATAGCACAGGATTGCATAAGAGTCTCTTTTTCATCCTTAGTCGAACTAAGTGACAAGAGAGGAGGTCACGGCGAAGGTGAAGTTAATGGTTCAAAGGTAGTCGCAGGAGTAGCGATGTCTCCATTGCATAAGCCTGGGTTTGGTCGTGAGCTGTTGCATTAATGGCAACTCCTCAACCCAGATTAAAGTAGGCACAATTTCTTTAATCTCACGACGGGTTAGACAACGTCATGCGATGGCATTTGCTTAAACATGCATTGCACCTAATAAGTTGGTTGACAACCTTGTTTGTGTTTGTAGTATAGTTTTAAGTCCTCCATCCTAACTTACTGAGCTGTGGTTGCTCACATCCCTATTGACGTCGTGCAGGTGCTAGCTAAGAAGCGGCTTACGACTACTCTGAAGCTAGTAACTGCTGGATCCTAGGAAATGAGGAAAAATATCTGAAGAATAAACATATATTTTTGAGGTCTAAGCTTTTATTTTAGAATTTTTTATTTTTGAATAATGTAATAACTAGGAAATATATTACGGAGAAATGTTGTAAACGTTAATTATAATAACTAAATTATAGTGTATATATATATATTCTCACTTTCTTAGGTAAATGATTTATTTAAATTACAAACTGTTTACTTTAAAGCGGGTTAATCGTGAACGCTTTGTGTAGATCAAGTTTAGGATAGTGGTTGTAAAGCCAACTTCTATTTTAGAATGGTTTATACGGCGGGGCTATTACGACTCTGCCGCTTCGGGGCGTGACAAAGACTACCTTCAAGACTAGGCATGGTTTCTACAAATGTTTGATTATGCTGTTCGAACTAACTAATGCGCCAAGCACATTTATGAGGTTAATGAACCATGTAATGCACTCCTTAATTAGAAGATGTGTGGTTGTGTATTTTGATGACATATTGGTATACAGTGCTGACTTGAGCAATCATATTGAACATCTCCAAGCAGTATCTGACATTTTGTGATTCAAGTAGTTATATGGGAATTTGAAGAAATGTTCTTTTAGCTAAGATGAAGTAAATTTTCTTAGGTTTGTAGTGTCAGGGGAAGGAATGCTAGTAGATGAGGAGAAGATTCGAGTTGTTTTAGAATGGCTAGTGCCTAAAACTATCATTGAAGTTCAAAACATTCATGGCTTAGCTTCTTTTTATAGGCGATTCATTGAAAACTTCAATACAATAGTTGCCCCCCTTGATTGAATTGACAAAAAAGAGTGATGGGTTTAGATGAAATGACTGAGCTGACCAAAGCTTTAGGGAGATTAAGGAGAAGCTCACCTCCATCCCTATCCTATCATTACCAGATTTTGACAAACCCTTTGAATTGAAATGTGAAGTGTTTGGCATTGGAATTGATGCCATCCTAGTGTAAAAACAATGACTCGTTGCCTACCATAGTGAGAAGCTTAGTGGTGTTGCCCTGAACTATTCTATGTACAAGAAAGAGTTCTACTCTTTTTTTCGTACCCTTACCATTTGGCAACACCATCTATTACTACAAGTTTCTAAAGCATCTCGAAGAGGCAAGCCAAGTGATTAGAGTTCATAGAAAGATTTTGATATGTGATTTAGCACAAGAAAGGAAGCGCAAATGTGGTCACCGATGCTTTATTACGTTGGCAAACCTTAGTGACCACTATGTAGATAAAATTATTAGGATTTTTGCTTATCACTTAACTGTATGCTAATGACCCTCATTTCGATCCCGTTGTCAAACAATGTTGAGAGGGAGTAGTTGTCGGAGGATATTATCTTAAGGATAGTTATGCATTCAAAGACTGAAGGCTATGTATACTAAACTATTCCACGCTTGGGCTATTAGTCAGGGAAGCTCATTATAGCGGATTATCTTGTTACTTTAGGGAGACTAAGATAGCCAATCTATTGAAGGAAAGCTTTTACTACCTAGGTTTGACCAAGGATGTTCATAAGATAATTGGTAGTTGTGAAATGTGCAAGCAAGCTGAAGGAAAGAGAGAATCCCATGGAGAATACATGTCTCTACTGATGCCAACCTTACCTTAGGTTAACTTTGTGAGCCCTAAATATAAGCCTTATAACTGTAGAATTGAACTTGGTACACAAAGTTTAGAGCGAACAGTTAAGGGATTTGATTGAGTTTAAATTATAAAACAAAGCTAGAAATATTAGTAAAGATGACCCTGTAAGTTTAAATTTAAGAAAATAAGTAATAAAATTATAGAATATTATAATATCAAATTTTAACTATATTATCGGCTATTTATCGAAAATGTATTAATTGAATTCTAATAACTAATGAATCACTAAAGATAAATTATATGTATACTAAAAATCATAGAATGACTTAAATAATATTTAGGATTATTTACTTATACTCTACATGTATTTACATGTAGGTAGAAATATGTGAAATTATCTAAAATGCTTGGAAATTACTATAAAATAGCCAAATAATTAAATAAAATTATAAAAAAATCAAGGAAAAATAAGAAAAAAATCAGAGAAATTGAGATCAATCCAAAATTAAGTCGTGGTAGGTCAGGGGTAAAGAAAAAAATTTAGACCAATTAATTTCAAACATTTGAAAAGACAAAATGGAAGGAGATATGGTCATTATCTTGTCTAATTAATGCAGCAAAATCCCTTTATACCTCTATAAATAGTAAAAAAATTATAGCAGCTCATTTGAGATGTTTAAAATTATAGAAAATTAGAGAGTAAAAAACAAAGGGATAATTAGGATTTTTTAAAAAATTACAAAAATCAGTACAATTATGGTAATTAAGCCAAACCCATGGATCATTATCACTTGGAATCGAACCACCACTACTACCCCACTCCAATTTGGCAATCTAGATCAGCCAACCAACCCTAGATCGATGCTAGTGGCCGGAAACTCAAGAAATAGGTGAGTCCAATTTTCCAATCAATTTTACAAAAATTATTAATTATATCTAAAAAATTATAAAATTTATTATTCTGATTTTTTGTTGTATGTAGGTTTAGGAAAAATGATTATGTTTAATTACATTTATAGATATAGGGTGCTTAAAAAACAGAGCAAAACCAAATATGTTTTGAATTAGAAATAAATAGGCTTAAGAGTGTAGTTTAAAGCTCAATTTTTTTTTTTTTGTAAACTACTTAAGTGATATATAGCAATGCTATAAAGCCATTTTTTTAGAATTAATTTTTAAAATTTAAAGTAATTTTTAAGCTCTAAAATGATGGATAAAATGAGTAATTTTAGACTAATTGAGTAATTAAATGACTAATTATTGATTTAGAGCGTAATTAGATGTTTAGGGATGTTAATCTTTGATGTGGTCACATAATCTAGTACTTGAAGTATTAAATGCAATTATCATAGGAATTATGTAATAAATATAGGTTATTTGATAATATGTGCAATTAGAATTATGGTAATTATAAAATATTGAGTTAAATTGGATAATATAATGATAATATTAATAGGTATTAAATCTGGTATAAAACTTAATTTTAGGTAATTATACGAAAATTGTAAAATTTCCTCATATCGGGTGTAAACTCGGTATACCAATGAAGATTAGAATGCACTGAGTGGGTTAGAATGTTGATTTAAGACTATGCATGATATCTAGGATACTCGAGCCTGATGTGATTAAATTCACATTAAGGTTTGAAAGGAATTTTTTTAGGATTTATGTATAATACTCGTAGTTAGAACTGAATTAAAACCTGAATTAGAACTAGATTCGAAAATCGATCCCTAAACTAATCTAAAAGGAATCAATAATAACTAATATGTATATATGAAGAATTTAACTAAATCATAACCTAGAATATACATATATCATTATGATATGAATACTAAAGAGCGTATTTATATTATAGGATATATGGAGACGAGTCGACCTACGATTAATTAAGTGAGCGACCAAAGATTTCAAGTAAGTTAGGTTTAACACTTTAGCTTATTTTAGAGTACTATTTTAGAGTATTTGAAGACTTAAGATTGTGTATGATTGTTGTAGACACCTTATTTTGTCACATTTTTTTTTTATTTTATTTGAGCTAGGTTAAAAATCAACAAAACAAAAAATAAGAAAATAATAAAAAAAATAAAAAAAAAAACGAAAATTAAAAGAAAAAATGAAAAAAATTGTAAATAGAGAGTTAAGTCGTGTCGTATTAAGTCAAATCGAGTTGAGTCAAACCGTGTCAAGTCGAGTAGAATCGAATTCAATCAAGTCGGATCGTTTAGTGTCAAATCGAATAACGGTGTGTGATTAATTTAATAAATTCTTTAATCGTTAAGGAATTAAGTTTTATTAAAATAATTTTGGTCCAGTCCGATATAAAATAGATTTTTTTATCTAAATTATATTAGGCTAAATTAAATTTATAATTTATTAATTAGGCTAATTAAATTATTGGATTGAATCGAGCCTAGTAATTAGAAAGCCTAAATGAGATTTCTAGAAGCTAGATCAAATTTTCATCGTGTCTTTCGTTTGTTAAAGATTAAATCCATAATTAAAAGATACTAAAGATTCAGTTTTTGGTTTATAAATAAGAATTTAGCAATGAAGTTTGGGACGTTTTTATTAGTTAAAAATTAACTCGTAAATCCTGACCAAATTTCCAATCATCAATGAAGTCCTTACGTCCACAATTCCAAATTTCCAAAAACTCAATCTCCAAATTCCGAATTTCCAATTCCCAAATAAATCAACATCCAATCTAATTCCATGCCACAAGTTTGGAAGAATTCCCTAATGCTTCAATCCATTTCCATGCTGTAAGTATAGATGAAATCAAAATCCTTGACGTAACTCTAATTTCGAAATCAACAATTCCAAAGTCGAAGCCGAGTCTAACATCCAAAGTGCATATCAAATCCAACATCCTACTCCTAATACACCAATCTACACTAGCACTAACACTTGCTGATTAATTCCATGCCACTATTGACCTACGAACAGCATTAGTACATGTATGAGCACGACACACCGACGAACATAACATTGCAATCGCATGCAACTCAAATGATTTAGGCAAAAAAAATTTTATTTTTATTTATTTATTAGTTAGTTTTATTGTTTATTTTACTAAGCTATTTTTTTTGTTTTAGTATAGGTTTTTTATTATTATTTTTATATTGCATAATATTTTTAGATAATTCCAACAAAATTTAGTTCAATTGAGTTGTTAGTAAAATCATGTTTTTTTTTTTTTAAATAAACGTATCTTCAGCATATCTTATAATTAAGATTTTATTGAGATACGTATCTTGTGGTTAAGATTTAGAAAGATACGTATCTAGTAGTTAAGATTTGGAAAAGTTACGTATAAAATACGTATCTAGATCATATCTTCAATATATCTTATAATTAGGATTTAGAAAGGATATTTTGACATGTTGTGTTTTTAAAAATAAAAAAAATCTTAACCGAGTTTTTCAAAAAGATTTAATTAGTTAGGGTTTTCCTTAATTCGAAAAAATTAGATTTCTTAGGTTTTTCTTAAAAAAATAATAAATTGTTAAAAAACATAAATGTAGCTTGGTTTTTAAAATAAAAAGAATCTATTCACTAAATATTTTATAAAAGAGAACTATAGCCGGTTTGATCCTGATTGGTGGGTACGTACGTACATTTGAGGTAATCGCATAAAAAAATTAAAAAAAATTTCTCTTTTTCTTAGAAATTCGTAATAAAAACTAATAAAAAATTCACTTTAATTATCTTTTGTATATTTTAGTATTTTTAGAAAATTATAAAAATAAAAACTAATCAATTTTTCTTTAATTTTTATATGATAACTTAGTCTTAATATATTAGCCTCTAAACTCGGTCTTTTTTATTATTTATTCTAAAAATCGTTTTTTTTTTAGAAAATATATGGATTAGTAGCCAAATTAGGGTTTTCTCATCCAAAAACCATAATTTCATTTTTTACTAGTTGAATTGGTTGGCCACACCAATTTTTAAATTTTTTTAAACATTTCATTAATTTAATATCGAGTAATTTATATTAAACGGGTTAAGCCTAATATAAGTTAAATTAAGGAAATCAAAATAAGGCTCGACAATTGCGATTGTAAGTAGTTTTATGCATGTGCTTACGTATTTGATTTCTTGTTAAAATATGTATTGTGTTTAATGATTGTTATGATTGGATTGGTATAGAATTGTCTGAACACCCTAAATCGAACCTAATCTTAATCGACCTAAATACCTTAATTTGACATGCATTTGCAACCTATTAGGGGATCATTAGAATCCTCTAACCAAATACCAACATCTTTGAAAAAGATAGCATTGAATAGCATAATGGTTTTTTCCTTATCCTTAGTCGAACTAAGTGATAAAAGAGGAGGTCAAAGTGAGAATGAAGGCATTGGTTTGAAGGATAGTCTTAAGGGGAGCGATGTCTCCATTGCATAAACCTGGGTTTGGTTGTCAGCTATTGCATTAGCAAAAACTCCTCAACTAAGATTGGAGCGGGTGAAATTACTTTGATTTTATAATGGACCAAACTACGTTGTGTAATAACACTTGCTTATTGCATTTGCTTGATAACCCTGATTGTACTTGTATACATTCATAAGTCTTTAATTCAACTTACTAAATTGTAATTGCTCATACCCATATAGATTTTTTTGCAAGTTCTGACTTCTGATTTGCTATGCCATGATATAATTACCTGGAGGTTGGGTCTCTTTCAAACCTATGGGGAGTGAGGATCTATTGGCCAAATGATCATGTTTTTAAGGTCTTGTTAATATCTTTAGGATTAAGAAATGGTATATGATATTAAGTTAGCAAACTGCTATATTATGTAAAATCTCTTGGGAATTCTACGATAATGTGAATGTAACTATATATACATGACTTAAGGTTTTAATCTTTATTATAAATTTTAGCTAAAATCTTAAATGAATTGTTTACTTCAAAGCGAGAAGTTGTAGATGCCTTGTGTAGATTAAATCTATGATAGGGACTGTAAGGTTGGTTACTATCATAAGTTGGTTTAGATAGTGGGATTATTGTGACTCTGCAACTTTGGGGCATAACAGACCTTAGCATGGACTTTGTCCTGAGGTTGCGCCAGACATCCAAAGGAAAAGATTCTATACTTGTTATAGTGGACCACTTTAGCAAAATGGTGCACTTCATCCCGTACCATCAAACTAACAATACTTTATATATTACTAATTTATTTTTGTAAGAAGTTGTCCAATTACATGGAGTGTCAAATACCATTGTTTTAGATTGGGACACCAAATTTTTAAGCTATTTCTAGAAGACTTTATAGAGAAAACTCGGAACCAAACTTGTGTTCAACTTTAGTAGCCATCCTTAGACTAATAGGTAGACTGAAGTGGTGAATAGGACACTAACTAACTTACTCATAGCTGTTGTGGGAAAGAACTTGAGGGAGTAGAATCTGTGCCTGCTAGTTGTACAGTTTGCATACAATCGAATCATCCATAGCATTACTAGAAAGAGCCCATTCGAGGTCGTTTATGGCTTCAATCCTACTTCCCCCTGGATATGATTGACACCCCTAAGCTGCATAAGAGAGTCAATATAGAGTTAATAGAGCTCAAGAATTACATCAGCTACAACAATCTGTAACCAAGAAGATTGCCAAGTTCAATAAAAGACAACAAGAGATTGGTAGCCAAGGCTGCTGAACTATTTCTTTCCAACCATGAGACTTAGTATGGATTTACCTCAATTAAGAATGATTCCTGCACTTAAGATAGAACAGGCTATCTCCTCAAGCTGTGGTCCATTCATGGTCCTGAAGAAGGTCAATCGTAACGCCTATTAGATTGAGTTACCTGATGACTATTATGTCTCCCCTACTTTTAATGTATCCAACTTGATTCCTTATTAACCACGAGAAGACCCTATGAGTGTCATAGAAGAAGAGCTAAGGACCACTCTGGATTTAGGGACAAATTTTTCTACTCCCCAAGCAGATGATAAGAATCAACCCGTCAAACTAATCACACAAAGCCGAGCTAGAGGACTTCACAAACTCACTCAAAGAATACTAGCTCGAAACCTTATCCGAGACAGAGATTCTTATCTTGACCTCTATGTTTCCCTTTTCTACTGACTTGATTGTCAAGCCTTCACATACGCCAAACCTGCTGATAACTATACTATGACAAAATGTCCAAGTAGATAGTCCTAAGACTATCTTAGCCAAGCTCTCGAACTAACAACAGATGTCCGACCCCAACTCCAATTGACAACACAACATCGACTATTTAAGCTCTGACTTGATCCAGATCAAGTTAGCCCATGACTTAAGATTCTCTTTCATCCCCCTGTAACATATTTCTGACGTCTAGCCATTGACCGACATGTGTCTTCTGATACAATATTACAAAAGGATTCTTATCTTTTTGTATTGAATATTCTTTATCTCTTTTACCCTTTTTAGTATGTTTTATGTAACTTAATTGTAAGAATACCCTTTTGTCTTTTCATACATATAAAGTAATCTTAGTAGATGGGTATATAAACCCTTACTTAATTGTATGCAAATAACAATCAACATTATCAGAATTTTATTCAAGGTTCCTTTAAGCAACCCTAGTGTTCTTATTACCTTTCAACTCTTATCTATTACTTTTAACACAGAGTAATGGCGAATGGCCCTTTAGTTTGGATTAGTGAGTCATATTCGGCATATTATAGTCCAGGTAGGATCGATTGGTGTGTCATATCTAGTTGATAGGTGTCCAAACTTTGCTAGCTTTTGTTTTGTTTCTTTTCAGTTTGCTTTGTTGTAGTGTTTCTCCATATGTCCAACCTCAGAGATGCATTAGCACCCTTCCATCCTCGATAGGTCTTTGAGGATAACCTAGTCACCAAGGGTATACAACCATTGAGGCTTAAAGGCTAAGGGCACAGTGGTATAACATAATGTCGTTGCTACAAACATCTTACTTTGGCCTTAGGAGCTTCCTAGACTTGAACTCGACCTTCTAAAAGCGTAGCTCTTCATTTTGAGACTTGTATAGTACATCCTTAAACGAGTCTAGTGTTATTCCTAGACACCAAAACTTATTCAAGACTGCAAAGAAGGCATCCTCGAGCTTATTGGCATACCTGTAAGGATGACTCAAAGGCCACTCATAGTAGTTCGTTCGACTGATAGGCACCTTCCCCATCTTCTTCTTCTTCTTCTTCACCCCAAGGGCTTCATCCTTAACAATTTTAAGGGTCTTCCCTTATGCCTAATTGCCTTGATTAGGGTACTGGTCTTAGCTACCCCCTCCTTACCCTTATCAAAGGGGGTAAGCATCACCACGTCTAACTTCTTGATGCAGATAAGTTCATCCTTCATAGGTATGGGTGTAGAGGTGAGGATAGAATCAATGAGGGTAGGGATCGTGCTCATAAGCTCAACAGCCAATTACCCTATGGGGAGTCCAACAAGAGGAATCCCCTATAGGAAGGCAGCTGGCTTAGCCTTGCTAGTCTCTCCTACCCTTGGTCTTAGCCCCACGGCCTTACCCTTAGGGTCAGTAGCTTTGGTGGTCGGCTTCGCCTAAGCTTAGTGTTACCTTAATAGCTCAAATGCAGATGGATAAGGTATCTCTTCGACCAATCTCTTGCCTATGAAGAATTGAACAAAAAGTTAGCATAAAGAAATGTATAGTATGGCCATTTACCATGTCCATAATGACCAGTATAAATAGAGAATCCCTCCTTTCTCTTTAGGAGGACATTAAACAAAGCATAATTCTATACACATGCTAGCATGACAAAAGAAGCTGTTCATGAAAAACGAACTTGCACCTTCCATCCACCTCTTCACCATGACCTTCTTTATGTTAGGAAAGAGTTTGGAGATCGGATATTTAAAGTATCTCTCTACTACCTCTACGGTCTTTATCTCTCGGCCATTCCTTAAGGCCATAAAGGCTTTTATCTCCTTTGAGCCTCGGCATCATTAGGCCCAAGCTTCTTTTAACTTCCAGTTTGAACCAGGGCAATCCACCACATCTAGAAGTCTACTTTCTCTAGCAACTCAACTACTAGGAACTCATATTACCAGGCTTTAATGGAATTCACTAAGCCTCTAAATAGCTTCCTCCCTAGATGAAGTTGGAGGTACAGCCATCCATTCAAAGTCTTCCACATATAGAAGTGGTTAAAGAGTTCGAGAGTGGCTCTTATCACCAAATATTCACAAAGCACTTAGAATTCCTTCAATACCTTCCACCCATTGGAAATGACTTACACTAAACTACATTGATTGAAGTGAAAGAGCTCCTTCTCAAATTCACTTAAAGGGAGGTGCTACCCATATTCTAAACACTTTTCAAACATTGTAAAGTGCCTCTTCGACAGTAAGGGCACCTTTTCTGCCCTTATTGGTAGTTGTACTATCTAACCAGGGGTCAGTTTAACCACAAAGTTCACTAAGACCCAATTAATGGTGGAAGGCTTACTCTTATTGATCTAACCTCTCGGACCTTTGTCTATCCCAGGCCTAGTGAATAGATCCATAGCTTCAGGTAAGGGATCGTATACATAAGCCTCCCTTAGGATGGCATTGATTAGCCTTGTCAGATCCAATGCCTCCACTGCCATTCTCGAGTCATCATCTAATTGTGCCAACGAAATGGCTTCATCCTCTCTTTATAGGGGGAGTCACATCTTATGGCTTCAGAGTCTATTATGTTATATTTTAACACATTAGAAGGTGTCTCACCTGTGTTTGCTCTGATATTAGTAGACATCTTGACAACGAACAAGTAAAGAAAAGCAAAGAGCTATGAAGAAAGTTTGAGGAAAAGAAAGAGAGTTTTGAAGACGGAAAGAGTTGCACAGATTATAATAGGAAAGTGAGAGATTGTGAAAGGTTAATCTATTTAAGTGATTCTGGTATTTATAGGCCAAACGCTTTAGAAAGTGAATTGGCAATTATAGGGATTCGTATAAGCACGAATCCCCCAAAACATTGCAATGTAGACATGTGGAGACCATTTTAATTGGACATCTACATTTAAAAGACATAACACATGCAACTACATACAAATCTATAGTAACAAGACACCTATCACATCACATTAACTGCATCGTGAAAACATGCGATAAAGTAAGAATTCAAAAAGTTACTTTCATAAGAAGTTTTCTTGAGGCCCCTTCAATTTTCATGAGAGAACTTATTCAACACTTCAACAACATTACACTTTAGATGGGTTAGCTTAGACAATGGTCAGCTAAGCTCAATCTTGTTTACTCAACATCTTTACTCTACGACCTGTCTAAAGTACCTAACCTACCGAATCTTCACCTTAGCTCGGAGCACTTACCTCAACCCATTAGTTACCTACCTCAAGCCGCCCACCCAGATCAGTATGTGAGCATTCCACTTGAATTCTGTGTAGTCTCCTCAGATCTCCTCTCGGTGTCCCCTTTGCCTTAACCAGACAAAGGACCAATTGCTCGATACCCTTTGGTGATCAAGGAGGTCTGATCTCCTACATTCTGGAGTACCCACCTTAGCTCAGATGGTAACCTACTAAGATAGACTACGTTTGCTCGACCGCAACTTCACTCAGCATAGACGTCTTCACCCCCCGCTTCAGCACATTAGCATTACTGCCATGTTACCTTATGAACATAGATGCTTCAAGAACAAATCAACTATAAGCTTGAGAAGCCCATCTTTCCCTTCTCCTTGCTTCTATAGGGGCAATGAGATTGTAGGCAAGGGGGAGGTAAGTATTGATAGGGTCTTTTAGACATGGGCCCCTTAAGCCTGTGTGATAAGAATCAACCGCTCGGACCAATCATGTGTAGCTGAGCTAAAGGACTCAAAGGACTTGCTTAAAGGATACTAGTTCTAAGCTATAGCCAAGACAAGGATTCCTATCCCAAGCTGATCTCCTACTAACCTGACTATCAGATCCTTACATGCATCAAATCCTCCCTTATTCAATAGCAACGTTTTATCCCAAGAGATAGCTTAAGAGTAGCCAAGGAAAGCTCCTAATTTGACCATAAGCATTCAACTTCGAATCAATCTAACTTCTCTTTAGAAGAACTAATTGGTCCCCAACTTGGTCTACATCAGGTCGGCCCCAACCATAAGCGTTACTCTATTTCTGCCTATGTTGTATCATATTTCTCCTATCTAGACACTAAGTGACACGTGTCTTCTAACACAGTATTTCAAAATGATTCTTTCTTTTTTACACTGAATATTCGTTGTCTCTTTTACCCTTTTTAATATATCTTATGTAACCTTATTGTAGAATACCCTTTTGTCTTTTCATACATGTAAAGTAACCTTAGTAGACAGGTATAAACCCTACTTTCTTGTATGCAAACAATCATCTCTTCGATATAGAATTATTCATTTGAGAAATCTTAGTATTCTCGTTATCATTCAACTCTTATCTATTCCCTTTAGTAAGGAGTGATGTTGAGTGACCCTTCAGTTCGGACTGGTATGTCATATCTAGTGAATTATAGGCTGAGTAGGATTGAATGGTGCGTTATATCCATTTGGTAACTGCCCGAGTTTTACTAGTCTTTCTTCTATTTATTTTTGGTTCATTTCATTGCGGTGCTTCTCCATGTATTTAACCCCGGAGACGCATCAACTTCACTAGTATCAGAGCACGGTTCCACAAGGGAATGTGTGAAGTTATAGTGAAGTTTTGGTTCGCTTTACTGTTAGTAACTGCTATATTCCTTCTATAGCTACTGTAGTATGTTAGTGTGACAGCAAGAGTAGTTTTATTATTACTCAGTTTTTTTCTCTGTTTCTCATTGCGAAAATAGAGTAAGTTTGTTTTTATTTTATTTGAGTGATTATCAAGTATTGAAGTTGTTAGCAAGTTGTTAATCCATTTGAGAAGTAATGTAACATGTTTGATTTAAGTGTTCAAGGTGTTATTGTTGACTAGAGCAATGGTATTGAACCTAGTCATTGTCATAATGGTAGTAACACCTCAGGGTCAGTAGACGATAAGATTGATAGACTCGAATACCTTATTGAGAGTCTAGTCATCATGATGAAAGTTAATAGGTAACAACCTTAAGGTGTACAGTAGTAAAACCCATAAGAAGACACCCTTGAGAAATGCTATGGCTAAGCTAATCAAGCTAATCGCTCAATTCAACCGCCACAAGCTAAAGGAGTAGCAGACCGAGCTGCTAGACAGAGATTGGAGTTGGAGGAGATTGGGAAGATGACGAGAAGCTAGGTGTTGGAGGGTTTGGACCCTTCAATGGAAGTGGAGATATGGATGAATACTTGGAGTGGGAAGAGAAGGTTGAGAAAGTACTTGAATGTTATGGGTATGAAGATGTGGTCAAAGTCTAACTTATTGCATTGGAGTTTACTGGGTATGCCACTATGTAGTGGAAGAATCTAAATGTAGCTAAAGCAAGAGATGGAAGATGAGGTATTAGAACTTAGGATGAGATGAGAAGGTTGTTAAGAGATAGATTTGTGCTTGAGACTTACCTACAAGATACGTTTGCAAGGTTGCAGGAGATTCGCTAAGGAAGTCAATCTGTTGATGATTATGTGAAAGAGTTCTAGATGTTAATGATCCAAGCCTATGTGGAAGAGCTAAAGGCCTATACAGTATTGAGGTTCATTTTTGGGCTCAAGTATGAGATTCGCAATATCGTGTAAGTACATAGGTTTATAATTTGGAAGAGGCCATCAAGATAGAGTAGAGTGTCAAAAGGTAGAGGAGGAATGTTCCTGACCAACCTGGGTCAACATTTTTGTGAGTCTCAATACTGCGCCAACCTATTCAAGTTGAGCTAAGGAGGCCATATAAGACCAAGGATAAGAATGACTAACCTAACGATAGTCAAGGAAACCAATAAGGTCGAACTAGTCATTTAGGTCAAGTTAAGGTTAGGCTAACCTTGAGAGTATATGAGAAAGGGAAAACCTCCGGATGAAAGACTAGTGAGGTAAAGTGCTTTAAATGCTTATACTTTAGACATATGGTCACTGAGTGTCCAAACTGACTCGTCATAGTACTTTGAGGAGATGTATTGGATAGCACCAATGAGAGTGAGCTCGAGAAAGAAGATGTTGGAAAACCCGAGGCTGAAGAGGAAGAGGAGACTTGTGTTTATGCTGACTAGGGTAAAGTGATCGCCCTAGTCTTGAGACGAGTACTGAGTTCCTTATCCAACCCTGAGGAGGACTAGAGGGAGAATCTATTCCATACTAAGTGTACTGTTAAAGGCCAATTATGTACGATTATAATAGATGGAGGAAGCTATACTAATGTGGTTGCACAATCCTTCATGCAGAGGTTGGGCCTGCCGACCTCAAAGCATCCCCGACCTTATAAGCTATACTAGCTTCATGATAAGGGTGCTTTGCATGTGACTGAACAAGTGACCGTACCGTTCAGTGTTGGGAATGTGTAGAGAGATGAAGTAGTTTGCAATGTCGTTCCCATGGGAGCTTCATATCTACTTTTTAGACAACCTTGGTTGTTCGACCGACGTATCACTTACGATTGGTATAAGAACACCTATGCCTTTGTTAATGATGGAAGGAAGATTGTGTTGTAACTTACAATCTTGTCCTAAGTGAATGAAACCTACAATTAGCTTACTTAAGTAAATAAGAAAGAAGCCTTGGTGATGAGCCATAGAGAGCTTTGATCTACTGAAAAGGTTAATGAACTCATGTTCCTGTTGGTTAGGAAATTGATAAAAATGAAGGAATTATAGGATGTCCATAAAGTGGTTAGTAGTTGTGAAGTGTACAAATGTGATAAGGGGAAGCAAGAACCCCATGGAGAGTACATGCTATTGTTAACACCAACCTTACCTTGAGTCGACCTCAGCATAGACTTTGTGCTAGGGTTGCCCTAGACATCTAGAGGGAAAGATTCTACTTGTGTTATAATGGACCACTTTAGCAAAATGGTACACTTCACTTCATGCCATCAAACTAATGATGCCCTATATATTGTTGATTTATTTTTGCAGGAGGTTGTCTGACTAAATGGAGTACTAAAGACTGTTGTCTTAGATTGGGACACAAAATTTTTGAGCTATTTTTGGAAGACTCTTTGGAGAAGACTTAGAACTAAACTTATATTCAACTCCCATAGCCACCCTCAGACCGATAGCCAGACTGAAGTGGTAAACAAGACATTAGGTGATCTACTTAGAGCTATTATGGGAAAGAACTTAAGAGATTGGGATTTATGCCTCCTAATTATGGAGTTCGCATACAACTGAATGTCTATAGCACCATTAGGAAGACCTCATTCGAGGATGTCTATGGCTTAAACCCTGCTATTCCTCTGGATATGATCGATACTCTAGTAGCTACTAAAGAGAGTCATTCCAGAGTCAATCGAGCTTAAGAATCACATGAGCTACACTAGTTTGTAACCATGAAGATCACCAAGTTCAATTAGAGATAGCAAGAAATTGGTAGTCGAGGTCACCAAACTACTTCTTTCAACCCAAGAGACTTAATATGGATACATCTTAGTCGAGAACGATTCCTACACTTGAGATAGAATAAGCTATCTCCTCGTATTGATGGTTTGTTCAAGGTCTTGAGGAAAATCAACCGCAACACTTAACAAATCGAGTTATCTAATGATTATGGAGTTTCTTTCACCTTCAATGTTTCCAATCTAATCCTTTACCAACCAACAGTAAAAGACTCAGCAAGTGCTTAGAAGAAAGAGCAGAGACCACTCTAAATTTGAGGACAAATCTTTTTGACCCCCAAGCAAATGATAAAAATCAACCTCTCGGACTGATCATGTGTAGCCAAGCTAAAGGACTCCAAGGACTCACTTAGAGGATACTAGCTTTAGGCTATAACCGAGATGGGGATTCTTATCCTAAGCTAATCTCCTATTGACTCGACTATTAGATCCTTACATATGTCAGATCCGCCCTTGTTTAGCAGCAATGCTTTATCCTAAGAGACAACTTAAGAGTAACCGAAGCGAGCTCCCGATCCGACCACAAGTATTCAACCTTGAATCAAGCTAACTTCTCTTTAAAAGAATTAATTAGTCCTCAACTTGGTCCACATCAGGTCGGCCTTTGACCACAAGCGTTACTCTATTTTCACTTACCTTGTACTATATTTCTCCCATCTAGACACAGTATTCCAAAACAATTCTTTCTTTTTCACAATGAATATTCTTTATCTCTTTTACCTTTTTTAGTATGTCTTATGTAACTTAGTTGTAGAATACCCTTGTCTTTTCATACATGTAAAGTAATCCTAGTGGACGGGTATATAAACCCTCACTTTTTTGTATGTGAATAATCATCTCTTCAATACAAAATTATTCATTTGAGCGACCTTAGTGTTCTTATTATCATTCAACTCTTATTTATTCCCTTTAGCAAGGAGCAGTGGCAAGTGACCCTTTAGTTCGAATCGGTATGTCACATCTAGCAAATTGTAGGCCGAGTAGGATGGAGTGGTATGCCATATCCATTCAGTAGTTACACGGGTTTTGCTAGCCTTTCTTCTGTTTCTTTTCAGTTTGTTTCGTTGTGGTGCTTTTCTGTGTGTTTAACTTCGGAGACTCATCATTGTACCAACTTAATAAGGCTTATGACTTGGGTTGTGCCCCTCAAAGACCCAACCTTCCCCCTCATAACTAGCCTCAGCCCAGCTCAGGCCCATTACTCTACCTATCTAACTGTAAAGGCCACTAATAGCTAAAAGACTCTAGACAAGGCTAAATGACCAAGTCAACAACTATCTCTTATACTTGCGGAGCATGTCAGACATCATGTATCCACTACCCAATACTTACAAACGTAGCTTCCAACCACTAGCATCTCTCCAACTATTAACATCACTCTCTTATAAGTACAAGACCATCACTCAACGGTAACTTACTTAACACTTCGCATACTTGAGCCTAAATTCTACCTTTGAATGTTCTTACTCTCCTCACATACATGCTTAACTTAAGTATTAGAGTGGCCACACCGGATAATAATCGACATCCCCTCATTGTTCTCTATTTTACAAGCTCATCTAGTTATGCAAAGCTTAATTCCTTTTTAAATCTCTTCCGACCAATATCTTGAGACGACAAATAGTAAGATAAATTTTGCAAGGGGAATTAAACATAAAGAATTAAGGATTTACATCGTAGAGAATATGCAAAATTATAATGAAATAGAATTAAGATTGCTTCCCATGAACAAGAGACTCCAATCCCTTTAAGATTTCCTTTTTGCTTTGCTCACCAAGTACACTTCCCAGCAAAAAAGAGTATGAAAAGATGACAAATTGGCCTTAGCATAAACCACTCATATGGAGCCTCAAATGCTATTAAGAGGTGACAGTCACTAGGCATAAGTTGGTTCAAGTACTGCCACAGTGATTATTGAAAAACCATTTATGAAGTTTAAAATCAACATAATTCATATCTGACCTTAGACTTTCCATTTCAATTGATTAAATGAGAAATCAATAAGAGTTTAAAATTTGGGACTACATGAATGAGTTTGTTTGAATTCAAAAGTTAAAGTTTGAAGAAGAAGTGAAAATGAGAGTCGTGAAAGGAAAAGAAGAAGAATGAAGGGTTTTCAGATATAATATATATATATATATATGCATATATGTACGTATATGTATATATATATGAGGGTAGGATAGCATCGAAAACTAAAAAGTTGGCTATAGGGAAAAGAAAGAAACATGGCATACCCCTCATTTTAATCTCACCATGTGTCCTATGTGTGAATCCAGTAGTAGAGATGGCCCTAACATACCTGGTATGTGCAAATGTGTACAATAGCAAAGTGGCAACTATCTATTACATCAAATGCATAAAAATTTATGCACTAAAAATAATTTGAATTAGAGGTTCCTTAAGAAGCTCTCACCTTCTTGTAGCCTAATCTACGGAAGCAAAACTTAGGTAGCTTAAAAAGCTACTTGCCTAACCTTGCATCTAGCCTGTTAACTTGGCACAACTCTAAAACTACTATCTATTAAGTACGAGTAATGTCTAGTTGGGATAGCATGCCTACTTAGACATTCCACTTAACTCAAAATTCAAACTTGTGAAGTGATTGTTTAGGTTGGAAACACAACAATAAGCTGATCTCTAGTGCACACTAGCTTGCCTTTAAGCATTAGGAGTCTAACCACATGCCTACTTTCGTTACTGACTTGTCACCAACATTAGCCCCCAAATCTAAACCAACTTGTCTAAGGACTAAGCTGAACTCTTAAAGCTTAACCAACCTTGATTTCCAAGCCAACCTATCCTTAACTTAGATGTCTTCTATAGAAATAAGTTTAAGTCATGAGGCAGCCTTACCAACCTCCTTAGAGTCATCAGTATATGGGCTTCATCTCGATTGAAAGAGGATTTCTAAGTCCCCAAGGACCTTAGTTCTACTGGTTATACCCAACCATGAAGCTCTAATTATATTACATAGGAGCGATTATTGGAAAAAGGCAACTCGACAACTATCCCTAATCACTCTCTAAAAATAAGGGATGAGGTCTATGAGTAACACTATCTATATATTTACACACTTGTCCCTATACTCTACCTTTTTATTTCCTTCTCTCTCCCTCTCTAATGCTCAACTAACTTAAGTATCGAAATAACCTTATTAGGCAATCTCTTACCTCTTTTACTCACATTTGTTGTTTTGTAGGTATTTTAATACCCCTTCAAAGCTTTCAAGCCCTTAAACACTCTACCAAAAACGAAAGATAACAAGTACCATATTATAAAAACTTAGCAACTAGACAATACCTTTAACTTTTTAAACGCATTTTTTTAGTATAGTGTTATTATCATAAAACTTCAAAATAGGGACTTGAAAGCACATGAATTAAATGAATCTTCATGAAGACCATTTGTTGTATTTCTCTTGACCAATTAATTCATTAGACTAATTTATTTTTATGGAAGAAAACAACAACATATATATATGTTGTGTATATATAACAAAACAAATTACGTACATTATACGCAGAAAAAGAACACCGCCACATCATGCCTATTGCCTAGGTCCATGACCATAAAAGAAAAAAGAACTATCAACTAAGGCCCATAAGCCATAATCCACAATAACTCTCATTATGTGTTTCTCTTTTACCTCACCTCTTGATATCTTAAATGTCTTCTAATATAATATATATGACAAAAAGCACTCTGAATTTTACTTCCTAAACGACATCCTTCCAAAGATTTTTCACATACTCTCTTTTTTCTTGTGTGATCATATACATTGAGATGGTTGGTCTTCAATACAACTTCTTCCCTATTGATTTTTACTATCCTCATCCATAACAACAAGACGTGTCTACTATCAAACTAGATAGTGTTAATTTTACATTGTTCAACCCGAGAAAAAGACTGTGAACTATGGGGATATAACACATTATGAAATGGACATCTAAGTAAGATTATTAAATTTTCGTCATCACTTGTCTTGAATCACCCACATAGGAAAAGAAAATTCTAAGCTATCAACACCTCCTGGTCTCATCCTCTTATTAAGTGATATTATTTAGTGTATGGGTTAACGTCTTCAAGTATATTCAAGTATACCTACAAATGATACATCAAGGTTTACACCTGTACATATACCTATATATATATAGAATATGAAACTTGTATAATGAGAATGTTAATTACCTTCAGTGTGGTTATATTATCTTTTTTGGTATCTTTTCATCTATATACATATATATATATATATGTGCATGAGAGTATATATTTTTAGAAATAACTTACTAAAATGTATAATATATGTTTCTTCTCAAGGAGCATGCATGGATTGATACGACTCAAATTGTTTACAAGTAAGCAGTGATTCATAATGGTATCTGCATTCCTTTTGCTAATGGTGCACTGTGTAGGGAGCACTAATAAGGATATTTACCGTCATTTTTCGAATTTGTGTTAAAATATATCTTTTCCATCAATACAACAACCAAAGAAAGCTATGAGCACCGACAATAGTTTGATTCTAAATGATATAGACACAAGCTTAAAATTCAAATCCTAGACTTGATAGGGGGAAAAAGTGTTTGATAGAATTTCTTTACATATAATATGTAAGGGTTTTTTTTTTTTTCCCCTCATAGAAAGAAGTATCAACTTTTAATGCTAAAGAAGATGGTTTGAGTTTCAAATCTTTACTATTTTTTTGTAATCAAGTAGCACAATCCTTACCCAAAAGAGTAGCATATCTAAATCTTGCAATGCAAAAGATCTATTTTATGAGAGATGATTGTATATCATGTAATTTGATTTGTGTGAACAATATTACCCTCTAAAATGGATAATAATCCATTTTTATCATGAAATTTATAATATTAAAGTAGAAGAGGCAACTCTAATATCTTAGATTAGACTTAAAAAAAAAAAATCAAATTTTTATATAAAGAATTAACCACACATATAAGGACTAGCGAGATAGGCCTATAGGGCATAGCCTACAGTAATCTTAGTCTCCTCATTTATATATATACATACATACACATATGTAAAGCACTACTTTAGTCTCTCTCTCACTCACTTATATATATATATATTATACACACACACACACACCCACCTATAAAGCACTACTTTAGTCTCTCTTTCTCACTCAACTTCAATCGCATCTATGGAGATGGTTAGTTTTTAACACTATTTCTTCCCAACTGATTTTTACCATCCTTGTCCACAAAAAGATGTGTCTACTATCATTAGTCAACATTAATGTTGTGCTTGTTCAACCTCAAGGAAAAAATGCAAACTAATGAGAGTATAGCATGCTCTGAAGATGAACGTAGGAATAAGATTATCAAAGTTTTATCATCATTTGTGTTTTGAATCACCCTAATAAGCAAAGATAGTTTTAGGCTAGCAAAAACTCTTGGCCTCTACCTCTTACTGAGTGATAGTGTTTATTATCTTGGTTTGTGTCTATCTATGTATTCGTATATACCTACAAACATATTTTTTAGTTGATTATATATCATTTTCAACAACTTTTTGTCTACACACACATACACATATATATTGTTAATAAGCCATTGTAGACATATTAAGAGTTGTATTATATTCTATAACAGTAGTAAAGTAGCTTTACAAATGGCTTTAGTCCATAATCTATTTATTCTTACTATCATGTGGTTATTTCTTTTATCACGTACCTCATTTTTTGGTTGTATGTAAAGAGATGCTACACATAACTAATTAACAAACTCATACACTTCATTCATTTTTCGTCTCTCTCTCATTTGGAAGTTTCCTATAACTATGAAAAAAGCATGATTAGATAACTCTAGTTTTGCTGTAAGTTCAGTTCTTTTCCTTACAAGAATAATCTACCTGTATTTTACATGGTATCAAAGTAGCTATAAGATCCTTATCTTATTGATTTGAGTTTCGTTACATCAATTTTTTCATATTCTGATTTGCTGTATGATTCAACAATTTGTTCAAGAAATTTCTAAATCTTTAGTTACTGTAGTAGATAATACAATTGGTGATCCGTATCTCTTAACTAGATCATATCATCCAAGACTTATGATTACGAATTTAGTCTTTAATGGATCGAACTTTCATAGATGGAGCTAATCTATAAAGCTAGCCTTTAGAGCTAAAGCTAAGCTAGGCTTTATTGAAGGAATTATTATAAACCTATCAACAATGAAATTGATTGTCATAAATGGATTAGAAATGATTGTATGATTCGTTGCTAATTGTTAAATTCCGTGACTAGAGATCTTTCGGAAGCATTCATGTATGTTGGTTCTACTAAAGAGTTGTGGAAGGATATTTATGATAGATTCGGCATTGTTAGTGGTCTTTTAATCTATCAATTACAAATGGAGATATCTAATTTGAAGTAGATTAATTTGAGTGTAATTGCTTATTTTAACAAATTGAAAAGGCTTTAGGATGAGTTAGGAAGTTTATGTGAGAACCCTACTGATGTTTATGGAGTGTGTGAAAGCTGCAGTTGTGATCTAAAATTGAAGATGCAACATATTGAAAATAGAAATCAAATGATTCAATTTTTGATGGGTCTAAGTGATACATATGAGTATGTGCGAAATCAAGTTCTCTTTATGGATCTATTACCTATAGTGAGTAAGGCATATTATTTGATTTGTTGAGTAGAAAAACAAAAACAAGTAAGTGAGATATTATGAAGCACTGATGATGTAGTGGCAACATGTTTAGTAAAAGGAGTACAGAAAAAAGGAGGATTTGAGAGAAAAGAAAAGAAAGTAAGACTGGTAATAGGAACTTCCAATAAGTTGTTTTATGCACATTGTAAGAAGTAAGGACACATTGTTGATCACTGTTTTTAATTAATTGGCTTTTCGGATTAGTACAAAGGGTCAAAATTGAGTGGAAAGAATGATGGGAGAGTAGCTCTTGTGACATCACAATATCAATAGAATACCTGTGCACTTGACACACCTTTTGATTATCATAAGGATAATGAATCTAACCTTACTACTAAAATATGTCAGCAAATTGTGAGAGCTCTCAAAGATACACAAGGACATGAGAAAGAAGTTGATCAAGCTAGTGTTGTCAATTTTGCAAGTAATTTTTCATCCTTAGAAGCTCAAATTGATACTGATGTATGTAAATGGGTTGTAGATTTAGGTGCCTCTGACCATATTTCTCCTTTTTCTTACCTTTTACAAGACAAACTCATACACTTCATTCATTTTTCATCTCTCTCTCATTTGAAAGTTTCCTGCAACTATAAATAGAGCATGATTGGATAACTCTAGTTCTGCTGTAAGTTTAGTTCTTTTCTTTACAAGAACAATCTACATGTATTTTACAAGACATGTGCCTTTAAATTCAAGCCAACTTCTTCAAACTATGGGCTAAGGCCTAAGAATCCAAACCGACCTCATCAAAGACTAGGCTTAACTTCCTAAAGCTTAACCAACATAGCCTGAGCATATACCAAGTCCTAGCTTCAAGATGATCTCCTTAGAGCTTAAGGTGAGCTCTAGATAGCTTGCCCAACCTCCTCAAAGTTTGATATGAGTTCCTATCTTCAACTAATCCTTTGGAACCTGAGCCTTTAAGCCTAAACCAATCTATCCTAGTCTATAAGTTTGAAATAAATTTGGGTAAGAATAACTCAACTAGATCAAAAAAGTGAACAACTAGTACAAGCCGATTCTTGAGATTCTCTCCACAAAATCTAAAGTTAAAGAGAGATCTTAGAAGGATTATCTCTCGATAGACTCCTTTATAAATAGAAGATCGACATTTTGGTAAAGGGTTCTAAAACCCTTACTCTCTACATATATTATGTGTGCACTCTGTCTCTAACTAAAGGTTTGGAGTGGCCATTGGGACTTCCAAATCTTACTTTTGTTACTTTGTGTAGATTATCCACAATCCAACAAAAATCAACCATCAATATAATATATATATATATATATATATATATATAAACAAACATAAGCAAATTGTAGAATGAAGCCTACTTAGGCTTGTGTATTAGGAAATAGTGCTAAGGTTTATTTACCGATTAATTCTATGATCAAAGCCCTTGTCTTCTAAGCCAATGAGATGAAGCTCGTGTGGGAATAGTCATGTGTACATGTGACAAGTCAATTGGGCTGGCTTGGATCCATCTTGCTTGCCACGGTTAATGAATGTAAGTCATCTTATTTGATCTTCCATTTTGAGTGAATAAATAAATATAAAAAAATTCTACTTAAAATATTTAGTAATATAAATATTAATCTCCTAACAAAATGGAGTAAATTCGAATTTTCTCTTTCCAATTGTAATTTGTAATAGTTAGAAAAAGATAAATACATAAGTAAATACAACCCCATAAAACTTGGCTTGTGTCTCTTATAAAAATTTCCAATAATATGACTCATGCATGTATACCCTTTATTACCAATCCGGTACATTTATTGGAATTATTTGTATGTACGTTTTCGGAAGGAAAGTTTACGTGTACCAGTGAAACCATATAACCCACATGAAACGAATTGACACAAGCTCATAGAGCCGTCCACTAATTTCTAACTTTTAAATCATGTTAGATTTTTACAATAGTTGCTAAGAGATAATTGATACTATACTTAAAAGTAGTGAAACTGCTTTCATTGTTGGGGAGTATTGTAGTAGCTAAGGATTACACAATCTAGCATAAAGAAATAAAATTTAGCTTAAAAGTTGCACATGACGACCCTAGAATCCAGGTGATGATATAGCTTGCCTGAAGGCAGTTTGCTCTTGAAACTGCTTAGTCGCTTTAGTTATCCCCGACGTAAAAGCGATAGGATAACATTATAACTATTATCTAACCTACACATATTTTTCACTCTTACAAATGAAATTTAAGGTAGCTAAATATCATATATTTGATCAAATTTTTACCCATTGAATTCTAGTTTAAAGTTTTAACTTGTTAAATATTTTACCCAATTAAATATTAACTTATCATATTTACCATCTCTATTGATCCCAACTTCCATATGTCTTTGGTCTTTGGTTTGACCTGCTGTAGTGATCCTAGCTTTTGATAAAGTAGAGTAGGGCTGTAACCGCTTAGCATGCTCCCCCTTTCATCAAGTGCCCCACCTAGCTCACCGGTTTGTTGGTCTACTAAGTACTTGCCCACTGCTCCTGCCGCCTGCTTGGCGAGCGGAGCATTAATTATTCTTATTGTTTTCTCTATTGGAGCCCACTCCAATAAATGACATTGTAAATAATCATTGATCAAATAATAATTCTATGTAAAGTAATAAATTTAATATGATTGAAGATGATATTTAATAATTTTAAAGTCTAATAATATTTTCAAAAATTGTAATAAAAGTACCTAACCACATTTAAATATGTGTAAACCCTTAATTCAAGCCATTTATCAAACTATGTGCACATCATTATAATCTCCAAACTTCAAAGTAGGACCTGAAAAAGGCACATGATCTTCCTAAAGACCATTTATTGTATTCATATTGACCAATTATTATTTGTTTGGACCAATTTATTCATAAATGCACATAACACATATAGGCATACATATACAGCTAGATCAAGTTACGGACACCACTGGGTGTTGAAAACAGGGACCACCGTATAACGCCTACGGCCACGAGCAATAAAAAAAGATATAAGAATCGACAATACAATACAGGCCTATAGGCCATAGCCCACGGTAATTTCCCAATTAGCTTAATCCCCACGTCTTAATTTCTCAAACCCTCTATATATATCTATTATATTAAAGGGAAACTATTTTCTAACTACTTATTAATTATTATATATATTTTATAGTTTTAATCATAATAATTATTAAAAGAAATTTAAATTCAAATTTAAATCCAATCAATAAGCTCTTAAATTCTACTTTTTACTCACAAATCTTTTTAATTATACAGTTATCATTTTGTATCATACTTATTTTTATAATTATTATTATTTTCTTTATCCATTATTTTAATTATTCAATATTACTATTATTTAAAAAATTTATTATATTTTTTATTTGACCAACATTTACTATTTTTTTAAAAAAAATTTATTATAATTTTGATTTTATAAATATATATTATTGATATTTTTTTATATATAAAATCTAAACTTTTTTATCTTTGTTTATCCACATAAAGCGAATATATCGTTTGTTAATATATATATATATATAAAGCGAGAACCGCTAATCATACTTCCTAAACAAAATCTTCAAAGGATTTTTTACTCTCTCTCTCTCTCTCTCTTGGCTCTGTTGAGATGGCTGGTCTTCAATACTATTTCTTCCCGACTGATTTTTATTATCCTCGTCCACAACAAGAAGACGTGTCTACTATCAAACCAAACAGTGCTACCGTTATGCCTGCGCGACCCCAACGAAAGAACGTAGACTATGGAGATATATCACATTATGAAGATAGACATGGGAATAAGATTACCAAAGTTTCATCATCACTTGTTTTGAATCACCCTGACAGGCAAAGGCAGTTTCGTGCTAGCAAAAGCTCCTGGCCTTGGCCTCAGCCTCTTATTGATTGATAGTGTTCAGTATGTTGGTTTGCGTCTCTATGTACCTACAAACGATACATCCAACTTTACAGATTAGATCCTACCCAAAAACACTTTACATATTAGAATTATTATCTGCATAATGGAATCTTTTGGCTGATTATATATCGTTTCGGGTATGCTTTCATCCACAGTGCTTTTTTTTTCTTTTTTCTTTTTTTTTCTAGTGTAGAATTTCTGAAGACACTTATTAATGCGTAAAGGTATATATTCTTGTTAAGGAACAGTGGAATGATTCTCAGATCGTCTGAAAATAGAGTGCATAAATTATATTTAACATTTTACAAAGTTAATCTGAAAAAAAATATTAATTACAGGAAGAATAATATATAAATTATGTGTATATTTTATAAAACAAATTTTTATATGATTCTAAATCCATCCAAATGTATGGTTTTGCATCCGTAGTGATACTTGTATTCCTTTAGCTAATAGAGCGCCGTGAAGGAGCACTAAAATAGATATTTGCCACTGCTTTTCTATTTCCTCTTGAATCTTTCTTTTGCATCAAACCATAATTCGGTTGATAAAAAAAAAAAAAAAAAAAAAAAGGAGAAAGGAAAAATCCATAATTTGGATTTTGGAATGTGCGACGACAATTTAAAAAAAAATGAAGAAAAAAAGAAGAAGAAGAAGAAGAAATGAGCACCGAGAATGGTTTAATTTAAAATTTTTTTAGGGAAAAATAAAGTGTTCAATCGATCTTTTGATACATAAAACAAAGAGTTGTTAAAAGATGGGCAGTGTGATTTAGGTTTTCTAGTTAAAGAGATTTGCTATGCAAGTGGCCGGGAGATTTAATAAGAAAGATACATGTATATCTTATTTGATTTCTTATTCTAAATTTTCGTGAAGGAGAAAAGCTTTGTGTATTGGTAAGAGAGGAAACCAATTATATGATCCATGGATGAATAATAACCGCATCGGAATTTAAGGAAGGGGATTTTTCAATCACGTGTTTGCGCTTTAACTAGATTTTTATGGTACAATTTCAGCATTTTGTCTTTTGTTTCCCCTGTTGTCGTTTATTGAAAAACAATCGAGCAGGATGTACTATTATTGGATAAACATTATTCACGCTTGTGAGATTATAGGCCTTGATATACAATCTTTTGCACCATAAGATATCCTTTTGAAACACGTGACAATTATCTTTTCTATGGTATTAAAAGTACTACGGGTCGTTTTAGCATTTTTAGTTAATTAATTTATTATCTTCAATGTTACCAAAGTAGTGCTAAATACTTATTTTTGTTTTAAGACAATGGAGAATTGAATACAAATTTATTACAATTTATAACTTCAAAAACACTCTCTCTCTTTCTTTTTTTTTTTTTTTCTAATTACTATACCTTATCATTATATGTGGGATTCAAAATAAAAGAGGCCACATATGTGCAGCGTGACTAAATCAAGTGAGATAAGATAAGGAGAGAGAGTATAATCTAATAAGTCAAGTAATAAGTGGAGGAGCACAATTACATCAAACTCCTCAATAAGAGAAGAATGAGATAGTAATCTTCGAATGTTCGAATGTTTAATTTTTGAGGTAGGATTTCAATAACATAATGGTGCTTGTTGGAATTTTTCTCTTTTATCCAAATGAGGAAATAAAAAAGGTATTTATAAGAGATGGTAGGTGAATTTGGTTTGTTAGATCATGATATTAATCAATAGCTAAGATTGAAATCTTCTATAAATGGAACTCAAGTGGGCCTTTTTTCATAAGTTTAGGCCTAAATAAAGAGCTTTATTATCTTTTAGTGTGAGCCAAACCAAAAAAAAAAAAAAGATTGGGTGGACTAATCCAACAGGCCTTATTCCAAGCTTACCATGCCAAATCTCTCTTTTTCATCCCGAAAATATATGGCCTTGACTCTTTAGGCCTTATTACCTTAGTCCAAAGAATCAAATCCATTTCGTTACTAAGCTTAAAGCTTATGAGTCAGATTTAGCCCTCTATATTTTGCCCTATGACCAAAGTCCTTCAGACCGAGTTGAAGGGGTTTTGGCAATAAATAAGCTTTTCAATTGACTTTAATGTGTGCACGTTATTGAACAATTACACTACCGCCAAATTCATTTAAGAATTAACTTAGTGTACAAACTCGTAACACCTCTTATTCGTATGCCATGCCTTTGCTAGATTGAGTTATATGTTGGCCCCTATAAAAATGTTGAAATAAAGTTGCTTTCAGTTGTCTATTTTTGAGCTAATTCGTCTCTTTAAATTAATTTTCATGAGTTATTGGCTCCGTTAAATTGAATTCATATACTAGGTTCACATTAGTAATCTCATTGTGTCGACTCCATATATTAGTGTTGCCTTTATTTTCTTCTTATATAAGAGCATTTTTCTTATAAGATCTTCACATATAATATAAACACTTTCTACTAACCAAATCTTATATGTTGCACTACTGCTGGTAAGCTCGATAGTCCCACTTACTCAAAGTCATGCCTACTGTGATTACTCTAACCCATAGCCTTCAATTTGATCTAGAAATAATAGCATGTACAAAGAAATATTATTGCTTCCCAATTCACATAAAATGAATGACTATAGAAGCTAAGTCATATATTGTATGCATTTAGCTTACTAGTATTTAGGCGCACATAAAGATGTGCAAGTGAGCTTTTGCCCATAGGCTAACTTGTTTAACTTGCTTTTTAAAGAAGTTTGGACTAAGGTTTTTTATCTCGTTTAAAAGTAAGACAAATAAGCTCAGCCCATTTAACTCGCGGGCCAAAGTGAGCCTATTTGGGTTGGCCTGTTTAATACATTTATGCTTTTGGCCCACGGGCTAGCATATTTAACTTACTTTTAAAATGGATTAGAGCCGAAGTTTTTTTGCCCATTTAACTTACAGGCCAAAGTAAGCTTAATCGAATTGACTAATATAACTTACTTTGATACAGACTCTTGGATGAACACATGAACTCAATATCACACGTAACCAAAGAGGTGGGTCTAAGCTATAAGATGCCTTAAGAAAGTAAATGATAGTCGGGGTGAGCAAGGGTTCTCATACACCAACAATGGATATGATGTACAAAAACCTCATACAAGCTCAGGTCATACTTGATATGACGTACAAGTATGGCCAAAGGTCACCTGCTACTAATCCACACTCGAATAGGCTAAATAAGAGTAGCTCAAGAGTAACCAAGAGAACACTTAGCTCAAAAGAGTGTAAAAAGTTCATTGTATTCTTTTGTATATCTTCTCGCGGCTGTTACATTATGTGACTATTCATAGTACCTTGTCAAGGCAAGTTCTACGTTACAGATAATTACAAAAATGAATCCCTATTTGCTAAATAAAAGGAAAATAATTTATAGGGAAAGCATGAAATCGTGTGCAACAAACGTCATCTATCAAAAAAGATGGTACGATTATCAGAAAGGACAGTGTGCACGCGTTTTTACTCTATGATTCTAACAAATATTATGATTCGAGTAAGGGTAGGACTCTATTCATGTATGTTCGACGTCAGAAGTTTAGTATCCTAACTACTAGGGCTGGACTAGGGTTGGCTTAGGGACGGCTCACAATGGGGTCGGCTTTTGATGGTTAGCTCTTAATAGTTATCAATTCAGCCTCAGCATAGTGGAGATTGCTATATTTAGATTTGGCACTTGGGCTAGTATACAGCGGAGGGTTCGATTCTGCACATCAGTTGGTTACCTCAACAATGCCTTGGATAGCAAAGAGAGTGAAGTAGCTTGGCAGATCAGACTGAGGCAAGTACTACTTCTTAGTACTTAACTCACCTTAGATAACTTAACGAACCACCTGAAAGAGCCCTCAGGCTCGAGAGCGTATAATCGGTCCTTGATCCCTATCATTTCCTCTAGGTTATTTAAGATTTAGGATCAAATCTGGTTTAGGTCCAGGTTGCTCATCTTTGGTGGTATAAGGTTGGAGGTCGGTAATTTTGAAAGAGTTAGAGAATCTATATCCTTCATGCAATTCAAAACTATAAGCATTAGGATTGATCTTCTCAAGCACTTTAAAAGGTCTGTTAGCTTTGGGAGACAACTTGCTCTTCCTCAAGTTTAGGAATTGTTCTTTGCTGAGGTGTATCCAGACCAAATCGCCTAGTTGAAATTCTCTCTTCCTCCATCCTTGGCTTCTCTTCTCAAGCTTAATATTAGCTCAACCCAGTTGCTCTACAACCTTCTGGTGCATGGCTTTGATGGCCTTAACTCTCTTGACGGCTGGCCAGTCATCATCAAGCATCGGTTGAGTATTTAATCCAATGGCAATTAGGGGTTAAACCCATAGGCAACCTCGAATGGAGACATGCTTGTTATACTGTGGGTAGTCCTATTGTAGGTGAACTCAATGATCGGTAAACATAGATCCCAGTTAGCTATGTTTCATCCAACAATAACTCGCAGCAAAGTTTCTACGGTTCTGTTGACAACTTTGGTTTGTCCATCAATCTGTAGGTAGCAGGACGTGCTATACAGTAACTTGGTTCCCATTTGCCTCCACAATGTCCTCTAAAAGTAGCTCATGAACTTAGGATCTCAGTCTAAAACAATGGTCCTAGGAATTCCATACAGCTTGATTACTTCTTACAAGAAAAGAAAAGAGATAGTCAAAGCATTGTTAGTTTTAGAACAGGGTACGAAATGTACCATCTTATTAAATCGATCCACAACTACCATAATGAAGTTCTTCCCTCGAGATGTCCTTGGCAAACTTGACATGAAGTCTATACTCAGCTTGGACCATGGTTGGGTTGAGAATGGTAAGTGTTGGTAGTATCCTTGCTCGGCTTAACTCTTCACTTTTTGGAAAGTCGCATACTTTTCCAACATGGATTGGACATCTCTCTTCATCATTAGCTAAAAGAATCTAGAGGATAGTATCTCATATGTTCGATGCTAACCAAAGTGTCTTATCAATCCCTCTCTATACACTTTGCACAATAGCAGTTCTTACATAGAGCAGGTCGAGATATATAGCCTTCTCTTTCTGAATAAGTATTCATCCTGATAAGGATTAAGGACCAATTATACGTTCTCGAACCCAAGGGCTCTCTCAGGTGATCCGTCGAGCTGTCCGAGGTGAGTAAAGCACCGAAGAGCAATGCTTGCCCCAATTTGATATGCCAAGCTACTTTGCTCTCTTTGCTATCCAAGGCATTACCGAGGTGACTTGTCAACGTGCTAAACCAAACCCTCCGCTATGTATTAACCCAAATGCCAAATCTAAATGCAATAATCTCTACAGTACTGAGGTTGAGCTAATGACTGTTAGGAGTTGACCATCTGAAGTCAACTCCACTATGAGCCGTCCTTGAACCAACCCTAATCTAGCCCTAGTAGTCAAGGTACTAAACTTTTGATGCCGAATAAACTTGATTAAAGATCTACCCTTGCTCATATTACAATATTTATCAGAATTGTAGAGTAAAAACGCATGTACTGTCCTTTCTATCAACCGTACTATCCTTTTTTATAGATGATGTTCACTATGCACGATTTCATGCTTTCCCTATAAATTATTTTCCTTATATTTAACAAATAGGGATTCATTTTTGTAATTATCTATAACGTAGAACTTGCCCTAATAGGGTACTATAAATAGTCACATAATATAATAGTCACGAGAAGATATACAAAAGAATACATTGAACTTATTACCCTCTCTTGAGCTAAGTATCCTCTTACTTACTCTGAAGCTAAGTGTCCTTTTACTTACTTTTGAGCTAATCTTATCTAGCTCATTCGAGTGTGGACTAGTGGCGTGTAAACTTCATCCATACTTATGCATCATATCAAGTGTGACATGAACTCGTATGAGGTATTGGTACGTCATATCCATCATCAGTACATGGGAACCCCTACTCACCCTGCTCACCTTCGATTATCATTTATTTTTTTGAGGCATCTTGCAACTTGGACCCACCCCTTTGGTTATATATGACATTGGGTTCATGTGTTTATCTACGAGTCCGTATCATCTTGGTATCAAAGCCTAGCTACATTCGAAGCTAGAATCTACTACTGTACTCTTTTAATAGTTTGTCACTACTCTCGTATGACAATGGTTTTATTGTTAGCTTTGAAGTTTAGTAGTTGAGAAGTGTTCTATACTCTGTTTTCCCCTATTTTCGATACACCACAATAGAGCGTAGTTAACTGTATGTTTGTTGTGAAAATGTCATTGTGAAGTAATCATTAATGTTAGATTTAAGTATGCAAGGAACTTTGGGAAACCAAGAAAGTAGTACTCAATATGGCCAAGGGTAAGAAGGAAGCTAAGGGTAAGAAGGAAGCTTTTCACCTCAATTAGTAGGTGACCACTTAGATAGGCTTACCGAATTGGTAGTTAGTCTGGTGACTATTATCCAAGAAGATAAGCAACAAACTAGAAGTAGCCTTACTAGGGAACGTAAACAATAAGGATAAGGCAATGGTCAGTTCGATCGAGTTAATGCCCTAGTTCAACCACCCCGAGCTGAAGGAATTGAAAGGGATGTTAGATGAAGGTTAGCGCTTAAAGAGATTAAGGAGGAAGCAGAAGGAGATGACGAGGCAGAGGAGTACTACAAGCTTGAGGAAAGAAATGCATAAGGCCTTAGAGTTGAAGGATTAAGGATGCGTATTCCAAGTTTCCTTAGAAGTGGCGATGCCGAGGACTATCTAGATTAGGTAGATAAGATTAAAAAGTAGTTTGAACGCTACGAAGTGCCTGATAATGCAAAGGTTAGACTTGTTGTGTTGGAGTTCACTAGTTATGTCGCCTTATGGAAGGAGAACAAGAGATTAGGAGTTAAGATGATATGAAGAGAGTTATGTGGAGAAGGTTTGTACCGAGCTATTATCTATAAGATGCCTTCAAGAGACTACAAGAACTAAGATAAGGAGGATCGAGTGTGGATGCTTACATTAAGGAATTCCAAATGTTAATGATCCGATGTGAAGTTGTAAAGTTGGAAGACTGAATTGTATCTCGATTCATTGGTGGATTGAAGTAGGAGATTAGGGATGTCTTGGAAACCTTGCATGTTAGAATGTTTGATGATGTAATTCAAGCCACCCAGAGGATAGAAAGGCGCTAATCAGAAAGATTCCAACCACTCGTCAACTATCCTAACAGTAGCTAACCTGTTTCGAGCAAACATGTGCGAATGGAACTAAGTAAGGTCACTAAGACCCAACCTGCTTAAATTACCTAAGTAAAGGAGAAGGAACCCCCGAGGAAGTTTGAAAAAGGCTAGAGTTCAGGGAGGAAGATGGATGAGATGTTTCAAATGCTAAGGATTTTGATACATGGCCACTCAATGTCTGAACAGGTGAACAATGATGATCCTAGGCAAGGCGTCAACTGTTGAGGTCGACAGTACTGATGAAGAAGTAGAGGAGCTGAAAGTGGATGAACAGGCCGAGCTATCCGGTGAAGAAGTCATCTACAGTGAGGAAGGCAACTTCATGCTGACCATTCTAGTATTAAGGAGAGCAATGAGTGTCGGCTTTATGCTTAAAGATGAGTAAAGAGAAAATCTCTTCCATATTAGGTGCAAGGTGAATGACTCATTGTGCGTACTAATCATTGACAGTAGGAGCTGTACCAATTTAGCCTCTACATTTATGATTCAGTAGTTGAAATTGCCAACCATGTCCCACCCGAAACCTTACAAGCTTTATTGGCTTAGTGATAAGGGAGCCTTATAAGTGAACAAACAGGTATCTGTGCCAATCCGCATTGGTAAGTATCGAGATGAAGTGCTCTATAATGTACTTCTCATGAGGGCGTCCCACATTCTACTTGGATGACTATAAATGTTTGATCGAGTAATTATATATGACGATATGAGGAATACGTATTCTGTAAAGCATGGAAGAAGGTTAAAATTGAGTCCCATGACTGCCGAGCAGGTGAAAGTCATGCAATCCTATCTTAGTCGAACCCTGAGGAAAGAGGCTATGGTATTAACCTAAGCCAAACTGAAAAGAGAAATGGAGCTAGAAGGATCGACCTATTTACTTGTTAAGAGGCTTCTGGAGATGAGACCTAGGGAAGAAGAGCTACCTATTAAAGTAAAAACCTTACTAAAGGAATTTACTGATCTGTTTTTGGAGGAGTTATCGAACGGCCTACCCCTAATCTAAGGTGCTAAGCGTGCAATTGAATTGCAACTAAGAGTTACACTACCGAATAAGCTTGCATATAAGCCAAACCTTGAACAAGCTGCTGAACTGTAGAGGCATGTAGACGACCTTATGAAGAAAGGGTATGTACATAAGTCCCTTAGCCCTTATACCGTTCTAGCCTTTTTGGTGCCAAAGAAGGATCGTTCTTAGAGGATGTGTGTAGATAGCCGAGCGATCAATTAAATCACCATCAAGTACAAGTATCCCATACCCAGGCTTGATGACATGCTAAATGAATTGAGCGAAGCAAGAGTATTCTTGAGGATCAACCTTAAAGCTGGGTACCATCAAATTCAAATGCATGAAGGCGATGAGTGGAAGACTGCATTCAAGACACGACATGATTTATATAAATGGCTTGTAATGCCATTTGGACTATCTAATGCACCAAGCACATTCATGCGACTTATGAATCATATGCTCCTAGAATTACTAGGAAGATTTGTTGTAGTTTATTTTGATGACATTCTAGTATACAGTCTTGACCTGGAGACTCACCAAGAGCATCTCCAACAAGTGCTTGCAAAACTCTGAGTTGAACAACTCTATGCCAATCTGAAGAAGTGTGACTTTTGCCATTTCGAGGTGATCTTCTTAGGTTTTGTTATGAGCAGAGGTAGCGTTCGAGTTGATGAAGAGAAAATAAGGGCAATCATAGAATGGCCTAATCTGACCTAGTCTACCAATGTGAGAAGTTTCCATGGCCTAGGATCATTCTATCGCTGATTCATAAAGAATTTCAACACGATTGTAGCCCTAGTCACCAAACTCTCAAAGAAGAATGATGAATTCAGATGGGGTGAGAAGGAGAGGAGGAGTTTTGAGGATGTGAAGAAGAAGCTAACTACAGCCTTCATCTTAGCTCTATCGAGCTTCGATAAGGTATTTGAAGTAAAGTGTGATGCATCTGGACTAAGCATAGGTACTGTGCTGATGCAAGAAGGCTGACCTATAGCTTACTTTAGTGAGAAACTTCGAGGAGCTACACTCAACTATTCCGTCTATGACAAGGAGTTTTACTCCTTAATTTGAGCCCTAATGGTATGGCAATACTATCTGCTACCCAAAGAATTTGTGATCTACACCGATCATGAATCTTTGAGATATCTAAAGAGCCAACCAAAGTTGTCCTAGAGATAAGTCAAGTGAGTTGAGTTCATGGAGGATTTTTCTTATGTCATAAAATACAAGAATAGAAAGGATAATATAGTGGCCAACACCTTGTCAAGATGACATACCCACCTGACCGAGTTGTAGACCAGGCTACTTGGTTTTTCAACCATCAAGAATTTGTATGCTGAGGACTCATAATTTGGTCTTATCTATGCCCGTTGTAAGGAAGGATGGATGTTAGATGACTATGACAAGGAGGACAAATACTTGTTTAGGAAAAGAAGGCTATGTATCCTTACTTATTCCATGCAAGAACTGCTAGTGGGCAAGGCAAACAGAGGGGGGATTGATAGGACACTTTGGCCAATACCAAACTTATGAGTTAGTATCCTCTAAATTCTTTCAGCCAAGGTTGAAGAGAGATGTCTAATCCATGTTGGAAAAGTGTGCAACTTGCCAAAAAGCAAAGTGTCGAGCTAAGCAAGGACACTAACAATATTTGTTGATCCTAACCTAACCAAGGTTCGAGCTGAGTATGGACTTCATGTTAAGATTGCTAAGGACGTCTCGAGGGAAGGACTCCATCATGGTGGTTGTGGATCAATTTAGCAAGATGGAACATTTCATGCCCTGTTCTAAAACAAATGACGCTTCAGCTATCTCTTTCCTTTTCTTACAAGAAGTAATCAAGTTGTATGGAATTCCCAAGACCATTGTTTCAGATCAAGACCTCAAGTTCATGAGCCGCTTTTGGAGGACATTACGGAAGCAAATGGGAACCAATCTGATGTGCAGCATGTCCTATTACCTATAGACTAATGGATAGATCAAAGTTGTCAACAAAACCGTAGGATGTTTGCTGCAGGTTGCTGTTGGATGATACATGGTTGACCAGGATATGTGCCTACCAATCATTTAGTTTGCCTACAACAGGATCGCCCACAATGCAACAAGCATGTCTCCATTCAAGGTTGCTTATAGGTTCAACCCCGAATTGCCATCGAACCAAGCACCCCAGCCGATGCTTGATTATGATTAGCGAGTTGTTAAGAGAGTTAAGGCCATCAAAGCCATGCACTAAAAGGTTGTAGAGCAACTAGGTCGAGCTAATATTAAGCTTGAGAAGCAAAGTCAAGGATAGACGAAGAGAGAATTTCAACAACGTGATTTGGTCTGGATACACCTCAATAAGAAATGATTCCTAAACTTGAGGAAGAGCAAGTTGTCTCCCAGAGTTAACAAACCTTTCAATATGCTTGAAAAGATCAATCCTAATGCTTATAGGATTGAATTACCTAAAGGATATGGAGTTTCAGACTCTTTCAACATTTCTAACCTCTAACCTTATACCCTTGAAGACGAGTAACCTAGATCTGAACCAGATTTGATCCCAAATCTCAAACAACCTAGAGGGGATGATAGAGATCAAAGGCGAATTATATACTCCCAAGCCCAAGGGCTCTCTTAGGTAGTCCGCCAACCTGTTTGAGGTAAGTTAAGCGCCAAGGAGCAATGTTTGCCCTAGTCCAATCTACCAAGCTACTTTGCTCTCTTTGCTATCTAAGGCATTACTGAGGTGACCAGCTGACGTACCAAATCGAACCCTCCACTGTATACTAGCCCAAGCACTAAATTTGAATACAGCAATCTCCACTGTACCAAAGCCAAGCTGAAACTGTTAAGAGCCAACCATTAAAGGTTGACCCCACTATGAACTGTCCCTAAGCCAACCCCAATCCAGCCCTGATAGTTAGGGTATCGAACTTTTGACATCGAATAGACTTGAATAGAGGCCTACCCCTACTCAAATCACAATATTTCTCAGAATCGTAGAGTAAAAATGCGTGCGTGCTATCTTTTCTAACAACGTATTGTCCTTTCTGACAAATGACATTCATTGTGCATAATTTCATGCTTTCCCTGTAAATTATTTTCCTTTTATTTAGCAAATAAGGATTCATTTTTGTAATTATTTGTAATGTAGAACTTACCCTAACAGGGTACTATAAATAGTCACATAATGTAATAGCTACAAGAAGATATACAGGAGAATACACTGAACTTTTTGTCCTCTCTTGAGCTAAGTATCATTTTACTTACTCTTGAGCTACTCTTATTTAGCCCATTCAAGCGTGGATTAGTAAAGAGTGACTTCCGATCATACTTGTACGTCATATCAGGTATGACCTAAGCTTGTATGAGGCATTGGTGGGTCGTATCCATCAACTTAGGCTATTATATGATCGCCTTTATCTTCTCTTCATCAACTTGAATGCCACCTCCACTTACAACAAAACCTAAGATCACCTCAAAACGAGAAAAGTCACACTTCTTCAAATTAGCATAGAGCTATTCAACTCAAAGTTTTGTAAGCACTTGTCAGAGATGCTCGCGGTGAATCTCTAGGTCGGGACTATACATTAGAATGTCATCAAAATAAACTATGACAAACCTTCCCAATAATTCTTGAAGCATATGATTCTTAAGTAGCATGAATGTGCTCGACGCATTGGATAGTCCAAATGGCATTACAAGCCATTCATATAAATCATGTTGTGTCTTGAATGCGATCTTCCATTCATCACCTTCATGCATTCAAATCTGATGGTACCCAGCTTTAAGGTCAATCTTGGAGAACACTCTTACTCTACTCAATTCATCTATCATGTCATCAAGCTTGGGTATGGGATACCTGTACTTGATGGTCGTTCGGCCGCTCGGCTATCCATATAAATCCTCCAAGAACCATTATTCTTTAGCACCAACAAGGCTGGAACGATACAAGGGCTAAGGGACTTACATACATACCCTTTCTTCATAAGGTCATTTACTTGCCTCTATAGCTTGACAACCTATTCGGGGTTCAACTTATAAGTAAGCTTATTCAGCAATGTGGCTCCTGGCTGTAGGTCAATTACATGCTCAACACCTCGGATTAGGGGCAAGCCGTTTAGTAGCTCTTCCAGAAACAAATTAGTAAATTCCTCTAGTAAGGTTTTTACTTCGATAGGTAGCTCTTCCTCCTCAGGTCCAATCTCCAGAAGCCTTCTGATAAGTAAATAGGTCGGTCTCTCCAATTCCATTTCTCTTTTTAGTTCGACTCAAGTCAATACCAAAGCCTCTTTCCTTAAGGTTAGGCTAAGTTAAGACTGCATGACTTTCACTTACTCAACAGTCATGGGACTCAATTTCAACCTTCTTCCTTCATGCTCCACAAAATACGCGTTCTTCCTACCATCATATATAATTGCTTAATCAAACATCCATGGTCGTTCAAGTAGAATGTGGAGCATACTCATGAGCAGCATATTACAGAGCACTTCATCTCGATACTTGCCAATGTAGATCAACACAAACACATGTTTGCTCACTTATAAGGCTCTTTTGTCACTAAGCTAACAAAGCTTGTAAGGTTTCAGGTGGGATATGGTTAGCAATTTCAGTTTTTGGACCATAAATGCAGAGGTTACATTGGTACAGCTCCTACTGTCAACCATTAGCGCGTACAGTAAGTCATTCACCTTGTACCCAAAATAGAAGAGATTTTCTCTCTGTTCATCTTCAAGTATAGAGTTGACACTCATTGTTCTCTTTAACACTAAAGCGGTCAGCATGAAGTTGCCTTCTTCACTGTAGATGACTTCCTCATCGAACAACTCAGCCTGTTTGTCCTCTTTTAGCTCCTCTACTTCTTCATTGGTACTATAGACCTCAATAGTCGGCGCCTCACCTTGGATCACCATTGTTCACCTGTTCGGACACTGAGCGGCCATGTGTCCAAATCCTTGGCATTTGAAATACTTGATCTCACTCGTCTTCCTCCCTGAACTTTAGCCTCTTTCAAACTTCCTTAGGGGTTCCTTCTCCTCTACTTGGGTAGTTTGAGTAGATCGGGTGTCAATGACCTTACTTGGTTCCATTCATACAGGTTTGCTTAGAACAAGTTAGCTATTGCTAAGACAATTGATGGGTGGTCAAATTATATCATTAAGCATTCTAACGTCCAGGGTTTCTAAGACATCCCTAATCTCATACTTCAACCCACTAATGAATCGAGATACAGTTTGGTCTTCTAACTCTATGACTTCATATCAAATCATTAACATTTGGAATTCCATAACGTAAACATCCACACTCGATCCTCCTTATCTCAGTTCTTGCAATTTCTTGAAGGCATCCTACAAATAATAGCTCAGTACAAACCTTCTCCACATAACTCTCTTCATATCGTCCTAACTCTTAATCTCTCATTCCCCTTCCCTTCTTCTAACAACTTACAAGTTATTCCACCATAAGGCGGCATAACCAATGAACTTTAACACAGTAAGTTTAACCTTTGCATTATCAGGCACTTCATTGTATTCAAACTACTTTTCAATCTTATCTACCTAATCTAGGTAGTCCTCGACATCGCCACTTCTAGAGAAACTTAGAATACGCATCCTTAATCCTTCAACTCTAAGGCCTTGTGCATTTCTTTCTTCGAGCTTGTAGAACTCCTTTGCTTCATCATCTCCTTCTACTTCCTCCTTAATCTCTTCAAGCACTAGCCTTCGTTTAACATCCTTACCAATTCCTTCAGCTTGAGGTGGTCAAACTGGGGCACTAACTCAGCCAAACTGACCATTGCCTCATCCTTGTTGTTTGCATTCCCTAGTGAGGCTACTTCTAGTTCGTTGCTTGTCTTCTTAGATAACAATCACCAAACTAACTACCAAGTCAATAAGCCTATCTAAAAGGTCACCCACTGATTGAGGTGAAAAGCTTCCTTCTTGCCCTTGGCCATATCGAGTACTACTTTCTTGGTTTCCTAAAGTTCCTTGCACACTTGAATCCGACATTAATGGTTACTTCACAATCGTAATTTCACAACAAACACACAGTTAACTACACTTTGTTTTTGTGTATCAAAAACAAGGGAAAACAGAATACAAAACACTTCTCAACTACAAAACTTCAAAGCTAACAATAGAACCACTATCATACAAGAGTAGTAACAAACTATTAAAAGAATATAGTAGCAGATTCCAACTTCGAATGTAGCTAGGTTCTGATACCAAGATGATACGGAATCGTAGATGAACACATGAACCCAATGTCACATATAACCAAAGGGGTGGGTCCAAGTTACAAGATGGCTCAAAAAAGTAAAGGTGAGCAAGGGTTCCCATACACCGATGATTGATATGACACACCAACACCTTACATGAGCTTAGGTCACACTTGATATGACATACAAGTATGGCCAGATGTCACTCACCACTAGTCCATGCTTGAATGGGCTCGATAAGAATAGCTTAAGAGTAAGAAAAAGGACACTTAGCTCAAGAGAGCATAAAAATTTCAATGTATTCTTCTGTATATCTTCTTGCAACTGTTTCATTATGTGACTGTTTATAGTACCCTATTGGGGTAAGTTCTACATTATAGATAATTACAAAAATGAATTCCTATTTGCTAAATAAAAGGAAAATAATTTACAAGAAAAATATGAAATCGTGCGCAGCGAACGTCATCTGTTAGAAAGGATAGTACGATTGTTAGAAAGGACAGCATGCACACGTTTTTACTCTATGATTCTAATAAATATTGTGATCCAAGTAGGGGCAGGCCTCTATTCAGGTTTGTTCGGCATTAGAAGATCGGTACCCTAACTACCAAGGTTGGACTGGGGTTGGCTCAAGGACGGCTCATAGTAGGGTCAGCCTTAGATGGTTAGCTCCTGATAGTTATCAGCTCGGCCTTGGCATTGTAGAGATTGCTGTATTCAGATTTGGCACTTGGGTTAGTGCATAGTAGAGGGTTCGGTTCGATACATTAATTGGTCATCTCAGTAACGCCTTAGATAGCAAAGAAAGCGAAGTAGCTCAACAGCTCAGCAGATCGGACTGAGGCAAGCATTACTCCTCAGTGCTTGACTCACCTCGAACAACTCAGTGGACCACTTGAGAAAGCCCTCGGGTTCGGAGCGTGTAATTGGTCCTTGATCCCTATAACAATCATATACCTTTAGGTACACATTAGGTTTATTATGCATAGCCTTACAATGTTCATAAGCACGTGATCCAAGTTAGGTGTCACAACTTGACTAGTGCACAATACATATTAGGATCTTTCTTTCTTTTTTGTTTTTTAATTGGTGTGCATAAGTATAACCTTCATCTTTGTTGTCTAATTAAATGGTAAGTCAAAATTCTCATGTCATAGATCCTTCAACACATGGATTAATGAGGTGTCATCATCTAGTGAAATCTATATAGGTCTCGAGCATATTTTATGTTAATTGTTTAATACAAAATGCAACATCACCCTTCTATGCACCTCAATAGCTCCCATCATATATTCTAGTAGCCACCTCCATCATTACACATTCATTTCTTTTTAAGAAAACATAAACACCATACACAACCGAGACAGACACTTTCAAACCTTCATTCATCATTTCTTTTGTTCCTCCTTCTTATATTATTATTATTGTCTTATTCTTATTCTTGTTCTTCTTTCTCAGACGCCTCCTCGCATTTGCACTTTATTAATACTTTGATATTTTTATCTATCCTGCATACATTCAACTATCTAAACACATTTAACAATCTAAATTTTGTTCTTTTATTTGTCCAAACACTCTTCGTCCTTCTCTTTCATATTTTTTTTCTTCTCATAGTACTTCTCATTTATAGATCCTTCAACATCTATCATTCTTTCATTCATATCTATCACTTGGTATTCAATTCTACTTCCTCACTTCGTCTTTTCCTTCTTACACATTACAATACTCAACAACACTTCCTCTGTCATTACTTTATTTAGTTTCATTCATCCATTTTTTTTTCAATACAACTTCCAGTCATTCTTTATGTATTCCGACCTCCATTCATACTCTTCTTTCCTCTATACTTTTCATATTTGATTCCTACTTTCATTTTGTTTTCTTTTCTATACTATTTATTGTTTCATTTCCTCCTCTTCTTCTTCTTTTTCTTTTTTACCCATACATTTCCAGCTTCTTCATAAATTTCTCTACCTCCTCCAACCCAATTTATACTCTTCATGCCATTACATCAACACTTCCAAGTTGAAATGCCCAAATCATATAACTCAAACTATTTTTAGACATGAACTGGAATGCCTGAACCACTCTATACAACACTTCTCTCTAGCATTTCACCAAACAACATTCATGCAATGATGATCTCTTTGATATACATACCAAGACTGATATACAAGCTTGATGTACACTCCCCTTATCATAGAAAGAACTCCAACACCCCTCATATAAGTCCAAATTCCAAGTGCAAAACTTTAACTCTCCTCCTTTTCATATCCACACTGACTTTAAATCCCTATCATTTAATAGTACCCCATCTTATTGCAAGAATACTAGTGAAAATTTGCTTCCTACAAAGCGAATTTCACTTACTTACCAACTAGAAACTGAGTACATAAACTCTCTCAATAATATAAGCACGTTAGCAACACCAAATGGGAGTAAAATACTCTAGGAAAAATCCTTATAAACAAGGGAGAATAGAGGTGAGAGAGGCCAATTTTTGGGTTTTTGTGGGTTATAACATAGGATTGGGTACATTTTACAAGGTTCAGAAAGCAAACCTAAATAGATATTATATTTAAGGTTAGGAGGAGTTAAAGAAGGCATGTCAAGAAATATGAGAGTAATAACCTGACAGAGATAAGCACCGAACATGTTAAGAAGGGGAGAGATAAATGCTAAGGGGGTCGAAGTTAAGAGAGATAAAGGGTAAGGGGCGCAACAAATGAAGTTAAGAGAGAGGAACATTGTGAAATAGAGGTAATGATTCAAGTGAGAGCAGGGGCTATGAAGTTAGGTAGACTAATTGAGGTTGCGGTGGGGTCTCCATTTTCTATGTCTATTTTTTTTATTTGAGTAGGAGTGATACGAAAGAGGCTAAAAGGAACAATTTCATTTTATTTAAAACAGCGGTGTACTTTATTTTCTGTAGAAAACTAATATGTAAGGTTAGACACATGTCGAAGCTATCTGCATTTTATTTTTTGTAGAAAAATAATTTAGGAGTGCTTGTCTATGGTAGTTTCAATGACATACTCTTAGATTTAGATCCTTGAACACCCTTTCTTTTTTTTTTATATATATATAAATATACTTCTTTTTTATGCATTAGATGTACTGGCTTAATCAATTGTCAATAAATTAAACATGAGCCTCGATGAATATTAAGCTTCACAACAAATTCAAATGTTTGAGTCTTCTTATGTAGCAAATGAATAATTACTTAGTCCTCCTTTTTGTCACTTCTCAATCGCACGCATTCTACTTGTAATACTCTAACTTTAGCATTCTCACTTTATTGCTATGAAAGTATCTTATCTTCATTTCTACATTCCATAAGTAGTGTAAAGTCTTTCATCCTTATTTTCCTCCTTGAAGGGGTATAAACTGTACATAAATGTTGCTACTATTTGCAAGAACCAATAAGATGAGGCGACGTAACATCTTATATGAGTAGTCTCATGTGATGAAAAACTTGAATACTGTTGTCCTTTAAATTATATAAGAAGGAATCACACCCTAAATGTAGCACATTAGACGTCTTAGACACTGATGCATGGAGCCTTCCAAATGCACATGTATGCACTGAACACCACCGATATGCATGCATTGAGCATAGCAAGTATGTGTGTGTCAAGTTTCATGCACATGTATGTATCAAGTGTTACTCAAAAAGAGAACATCGTATGTGTGCACTAATTGAACATTACACACAAGAAGTGTGATATGAAGTAGGTAGCATGAGAGTCAATAATCATACAGGATAGCCTTCTCAAATATCATATCCATCAACAACTTTTCTTCCCTAATCATTAATACGTAGCAATAGGGTAGATCAATAAGACTTAATGCCCTCATTCCTTCATGACATCATTAGAAGTCTAATATTGTAATGTAGTCCCTTAATCTTTATAAGCAACAATATATTTGATGAATCACATTGATGTAACTTCATGGTGACATATCATTTTACATGGGAATAATTGTGTACACTTATAGTCAACCACTTGAACTAATGGATGCTATCTAAAGCTGTACATCGTAATTTTTCTTGATCACACAATCATAACTCTACCTTCTTGCAAATGTGAGTTGTCATTGGATATGGAGAATCAATAATAATGAAGATGTTTTGTCATTGTATGCTCAAGAATCAAATAGCTCTTCACTTAGTGATAGTATAATGGAAAATAACATAGTAGGATTGCTTCAATCCCTTTAGCAATCTATAAGGTCTTGACTAACTATAAGAAGCATATACCAATGGTAGTATGATAGATGATAAAAATTGCTAAAGAAAGCATTCACTTGAATCTGAGCATACTTTGTTCTTTAAGACTTCACGCACTTAGGAGCAATATATCAACTAAGCAACGATGTTGCCTATTGTAAAGTAGTAAGATTACCTTGTTTTCTCTTATTTTTATTTAAAAAAAAAAAACACTGTATGGTAAGAAGCAAAGGCTCAACTTAGTCACACTAGTGTTAAATAACATGAACTTGAAATTTACAAATTAGCATAACTTTAAGACTACTTAGACTCTTTAATATAAGGGATCTCTTATAGAATGTACATAATTGCAAAACTGCTTAAACTCAATTATCAAAGGGGTCTCTCGTGTCACCTATGCTTGTTGGCCATTATGTTTCAATGATCCCTTTTAGAGAAATGTTCAATCGTGCCTATATAGTAATAGTGGCATTCATTACTTAGGATTAGTGACTCCTTTCACTAGTCAATGGGGATATTTCCTACTACTTAACTATACAATACGGCTTACAGGGGTATTACTTGGATTGAAGTGTTAATATGTTAATGTGCTCATCAATTGGATTGTCTCCACTACTTGATAGCAAGAAACATTTAGATTAACTATATCGCATAATAAATATGCAAGATTGTCTCCACTACTAGGCCATACATATGAGCCAAGCTCATCATTATATGCTTAGGAGTCAAAGCTCTTTACCAAGCAGCAATAATGTGCGGACAATATGTCGTGTCACTATCAATTTTCTTTTAAACAATCAAGAGGGTCTAAATACCCCTAATGAGAAATAAATCATTATGCGAGATTAGCCTTGCATGCTTAGGAGACAAGTCTCATACTTAGTAGCAACAATGGCAAAAATAGATACAATCATGTTTTATAAGGTAATAATATAGGTGATGGAGAAAGAAACTTCTTTCATTGATAAGAAGTGACTATCACTTCATTTACCTATAACAAGAAAAGAGGAGAGAGAAAACTAGTAACGTCATCCTTTGCTCTTAGTAGTTTCATACTTCTTTTTATAGAGCACCTTCAGTTTTCATAATATTATTTGTTCGCTTGCATTTATTTGTACCTCTATAACAACTATGCATACTTTTCTTCTTAGATGCTTAAGTGCAAGCTTCTTCCCTTATGGATGGGGATATATTAAGAGGTTCTTCTACATTTTGTGATGCTACCTCTTCATTTTCATTGAAGAAAGCTGCTTTAGTAAAGTGTAACTCAATGTATGTAAACAGGTCCTTTGTTGCAGGAATAAAGACATCCTCCTCATCCTAATGACCCTTCATGTATTAATACCATGTTGATAGTATCATGTTGTGATTATACAACCATGTCCTTCCTATAAGGAGATGGTAGGATGTAGGCACATCAATCACATAAAACCATGTAGGGTTATGGATAGGTCCAACATTGAAGTCTACTTTAACACACCCTATTATCTTTATGGAAGATTCATAGAAGTTGGTCAACAGGTTAGATTGTTTTAATAAGTGTTGAATGTCTATCTTTGCAACTCTAAAAGTAGACATTAGCATAATATTGAGTGAGGATCCATTGTCGATGAAAGTCATCTTGATAGAATAACCATTGAGTATGCTTTCTACATATAGAGAGCAATTGTGATTAGGATTCCTTATATATATATCAACATTAGTAAACATAATTGCATTTTCATTTGTCAAAACCATTCTCTCTGTAGGATGTGCTATAGTATGTTGCTTGTATTGACCTTACGCAATCCTCATGAGTACGATCGTTGCCTCAAACTGAGCATCCTCATCAAAGCTGATGAGATCAAAGAAATTCCTAATATTAGCAGTTTTTAAGAAAGTGAGGACGATACTGTCATCTCTACTTGTCTTGATCTCAAATACTCCATGCTTAATGATAACTTTTATTTTAAACACATTTTATATGGTGATTTTATAGTATTTCTCTTACATATTTGGGTTTTTTTTTTTTAAATTGATACTTAATTAAGTAAAATTTTGATTTCAAGGTTTGACCGCATTCTTGGATTGAAAACGAAGAAAAGGAATCAAGTTTCACTCAATTTGGAGTTCAAATCAATGAGTTATGAAGTTTTGAAATTACATAAACAATAGGAGAAAGTGGCAAATTTTGGTCAGAAAGTTACACAGTCTAGGACACAACTGTATCCCAGGCTATGTCTGGTGATAAAAAAAAAAAGAAACTTTATAATACATTATAAAAGGACATATTAGGGTTTCGCACATGACAAGGGACATTCAAAAGAGAAGAGACTTAAAGAAAAGGAGGAGCAAAAGGTGAAAGCAACATCTAACTTCAAGATTGAAGAGATTTTTCATCAACAAAAGGAGTTTTCATGTTTTATTTCTTGATTTTATTGCAATTTATTTTTAGTTTCATCATGATAGCTTAAGATTATGGTATTTAAGATTGTAGAACCTAGGGTTTCATGTGACTATTAGATTTATTGATAATTTTCAATAAAGTTTCTATCTTTTCTTAATTCAATTATGTTTTTTAATTGTTAATTGATATTTCTAGGGTATCAATCTATGATATTATGCATAATGATTGAGAAATCACATTTGTAATGAGATCTTGACATAATTAAAGAGAATTACATGTGTATTTAGACATAAGATACATGTTTCTTCCAGAAAGTTGTTCTTTTGTGTAGGAATTCATTATACATTAATGTGATTCTGAATTATATTACTAAGTGAAGAGATTTTGGTAAATAATTTAGGATTAGGGTTAATATGCTTGAGAAAGGTGTTAACTTTAATTGTGAATCCCTCCGGTCAAGAATAATAGAGATTGAATTGGATACATTTTAAGTGGTCACATGTTAAACACTAAGGGAAATAATTGCTAAATATGTTATTTGCCTTCTTGAAGTCATTCTTAATTTTATCACTTTCTAAATTGCTTAATCAAGTCTCATAATTAGCTTAATTTGTTAATTTTAGTATTTTTAATTCATTCAACCCATCACAATTTTCCGATTAGATAATAGAGCTAAAGTTAATATTAGTACTCGAGGTCTTTGAGAAATCAACTCGGACTCACATCCACTATATTAAAATTGATAGGTACACTTGCCTTGTATCAAGTTTTTGGCGCCGTTGCCAGGGACTTTCAATATTAAGAATACTAGTTGCTTTATTACTTTGACCATTTTTTTTTTTGTTTTCATTGTTTATTTTTATTACCTAAAGCTACAATTGATTCTATATTTCTTGCCCTTGTAGTGCATGACCTGAAGCAACCCGGAAGATTTAATAGAACTTGATCCTGAAATTGAGAGAACTATCCTTCAAAATTTGAGATTGCGACCTAGACAAACTGTGGCTACCATAGAAGACGAGTCAATTTTTGAGATTAAGGAAGAGGGTAAAGAGGTCAACACTCAATTCATTAATCAAGAAACTCTACCACACATAGCTAACAACGGTAATGAAGTAAACCGGACTATGTCCAACTATTCAAGGCCTACACTTACAGGAGTTAACTCTAGTATCACAAGGCCAACCATCACAACTAATTGCTTCCAAATTGCACATAATATCATACAAATGGTGCAACAATATGTTCAGTTCAACGGTCTCCAAGATGAAGATCCTCATGCTCACATCTCTAGCTTTCTAGAGATTTATGATACATTTAAAATCAACAGAGCTACAGATGATGCCATCCGATTATGGCTATTTCCTTTTTCCTTGAGGGGTAGAGCAAAGCAGTGGTTGAACTCCCTACTACGAAATTCAATCACAACTTGGAATGAATTGGTAGAGAAATTTTTGGAGAAGTATTTCCCACCTATGAAGATTGCTAAACTTCGAAATGACATTTCTTGTTTTGCCCAATTGGAAGCAGAGACTCTATATAATACTTGGGAGCGGTTCAAGGACTTGCTTAGGAGGTGTCTACATCGTGGCCTCCCACTATGGATGCAGATTCAGACCTTCTATAATGGTCTCAATTTATCTACGAGACAGATGATTGATGCATCCACAGGAGGTACTTTGAACACAAAGACACCCAAGCAAGCACAAAACCTGATTGAAGAAATAGCGATGAACAATTATTAGTAAGAAAGCACTAGAGCCAGGAAAAAGGTTGTAGGAATTTATTATATGGACTTAACCACTACTCTAGCAGCCAAGGTGGATCTATTGAGTAAGAAGATTGATACACTCTCTATTGGCCCTCAACAAGTACAACCAGATATAAGTGACTTTAGCATGCAGGGTTATGGAGCATAAGAACAACTGGAACAGGTAGATTATATAGGAAATCCCCACCGATGCAACAAAATAACCCCTACAGCAACACTTATAATTCCGGGTGGAGGAATCATCTTAATTTCTCATGGGGAAACCAAAACCAAGGCTAGCAGAAGACCAACTTTGGCCCACCTGGATTTCAAAGACCATTACCACCTCCCCTTCCTCAAGAAAAGAAGTTTGGTATGGAACAACTTCTCACTAAATATATTCAAGGCAATGAGGCTCGACTATTTAATATCGAATCATCGTTGAGAAATCAAGAGGCATCCAATCGCAATCTTGAGAAGCAAATTGGTCAACTTGAAAAAATGATCTCTGAGAGGCAATAAAGGACACTCCTAAGAAATACCGAGATCAATCCTAAGAAACATGTTAATGCCGTGACCTTAAGAAGTGGTAGAAAACTGCAAGTGAAGAAGAAGGATGGTGGGGAAGTAGTTGAGAAAGAAGTGGAAGTCAACTGTAAGGAAGATGCAAAGCCACTAAAATTAAAAGAAAGCATGGAACCACCGAAAGTGAAGGAGTACAAGTCTCCCATCCCTTATGTCACGCCCCGAAGCGGCAGAGTCGTAACAGCCCCGCCGTGTAAACCACCCTAAGATAGAAGTTGGCCTCACAACCGCTATCCTAGACCTGATCTACACATGGCGTCCACAACTAACCCGCTTTGAAGTAGACAATTTGTAATTTAAATAAATCATTTATCTAAGAAAGTGAGGAAATATATATATGCTATAATTCAGCTATTGTAAATAAGGTTTACAATATTTCTCCGTAATATATTTCCTAGTTGTTACATTATTCAAAATGAAAAGTAATTCTAAAATAAAAACTTAAACCTTAAAATATGTGTTTATTCTTCACATGTTTTTCCTCACTCCCCAAGATCCAGCAGTTGCTAGCTTCAGAGTAATTGGTTGCCGCTTCTTAGCCAGCACCTGCACGATGTCTATAGGGATGTGAGCAACCACAGCTCAGTAAGTTAGGACGGAGGACTTAAAACTATACCATACACACAACAAGGTTTTCAATCACTTATTAGGTGCAATGCATGTGCAAGCAAATGCCATCGCACGACGTTGTCCGGCCCGTCGTGAGATTAGAGAAATTGCGCCCGCTCTAATCCGGGTTGAGGAGTTGCCGTTAATGCAACAGCTCACGACCAAACCCAGGCTTGTGTAATGGAGACCTTGCTCCTCCCGCGACTACCTTCGAACCACTGCCTTCACCCTCGCCGCGACCTCCTCTCCTGTCACTTAGTTCGACTGAGGATGAAGAAGGGACCATTTTGCAATCCTGCGTTATCCCTTCCGAAGGGGTCGGTATTTGGCCGGAGAGTCCTAAATCCCCTAACGGGTTGCCATGCATGTTCGATTATGATTACTGGTCGTACATTTGATTAAGTCCAATTTAGAGCGATCAATCATTACATACAATATGTGCTAAAGCAGCAAACAGAATCATAGCATCACCCATAATCAAGCACATGCACGCATTCAACTATCTAACAAGCACAACCAAGCATAATCTTAAGCCTCCAAAATACAGCATCGTATTAATCCCAACTTACCTCGACTCCTCGCTCGCTCACTCGAGGTCCGATTTGCTCAGGCCATCGCCGGTTATCCCTATAACACGAACGTGGTTTCAGCTTTTCATATAATTGTTATAGGTTCGTTTTATCCTATAATGCTTCTTGTTAGGTTTTTTTTAAGGTTTAATATGCCCAATTATCTAGGTATTAAGTCTTTTACAATTATTCTAGGTTTGGGGTTAGGTTCAGGTTCGGTTTTCGCATCGATTTCTAAACCAGGTTTTTAGTTCGATTTTTAAGTAGCGTTTTATATTCCAATCCTAGAAATTAGTTTCAACCCATAATATGAAATTAATCACATTATTTCCCGATAACCTAAATACCATCATTACCCTTTGTCAGTGTTTATTTTACTCGGTACACTTAAATCCATATCAGTGTACCGAATTCACTCCTAATGTGACAAATTTTTACATTTTTCATATAATTCCATAAATTCAAGTTTCCTATCAGATTTATTGTGCATTTTTATTATTCTCAAAATATCAATTTTTATTATAATATTTTCAATAATTACACATTATGCATTATTGCATATTATGCTCATAATGCATTTCTAATATTTCTATTACCCTAATTACCATCTCTAAACACCAATTATTATTTCAAAATATCTAAATCCATCCTAAATCAGATTTTACTCCAAATTTCCCTAATTTACAAAATTAACTATTTTTTCCTATTACTCATTTATTACATAATTAACCTAATAATTACATCTGACACCCTAAATGCTATAAGTATCATAATCCATCAGATCTTAACACCCTAAAACATCTACTTATTCACTAAGTCAGAAATTAATAATTTAATTACTTAATTAATCCTAAATTACCCATTTTATGCCTCATTTTAGGACCTAAAAATTATCTAAAAATTTCGAAAATTAATTTTTGAAAAAGGGCTTCATAGCACTGTTCTATATCATCTGAGTAATCTACACAAAAATTTTGGGCTTGAAACTACACTCTTAAGGTCATTTATTTCTAAATCGAAATGTGCTCGGTTTTGCACGATTTCTTAGGGGCCATATATTACGGGATATAATTTCATCAAAATAATATTTTTCCTACAAACTACATACAGAAATATCCCACAATAACAAAATTCATAATTTTCTAATTATATTTACTATTTTTACAAAAATTTACAAGATTCGGGCTGGAAATCGGACTCACCGATTTGGGTGGCTCCGGCCACTGCGGGCTGCCGTGGCCTTATCGGCCGGCCTGGGCGCTGCCACCACCGTGTGGTGGTGGTGGCCGTCCACTCCCAGCTCCTCGTCTGGTGTGGGTTCCTTTTAAAACCCTTAACTGCACAGTTTTTCTTATTTTTTTTTATTTTCTGGATTTTCTCTCGAATTTTCAACTCTCTCTAATTTTCTCTGATTTGTATCTGTCCAAATGTGCTCTGTAATTTTTCCTGCTATTTATAGGGCTTTGTGGAATTTATTGTGCATTAAATGGGACAAGACAATTGCCTTATCCCTTGATTTTTGGCTTTTATGTTGTCTTAATTTAATTGGCCGAATTTTTTCTTATTTTTCCCAGCTGCCACGACCCAATTCTGGATGATTCATGATTTTTCCTGATTTTTCTTGATTTTTCCTTAATTAATTATGAATTTTCTTTAAGCATTTAGTATTATTTTAGCACATTTCGCGTATTTTAAGTAATTACGCGTATTTATACTTACATATATATTCATATATAGTACAAATAAATATTCTTAAATATTATTTTGGTCATTCTAAAATTTTTAGTATACATATAATCTGTCTCTAATAATTTATTAGTTATTATATTACACTTTTTGTCTTTTTGGTAATTAGCAGTTATTATGCTTAAAATTTGAAAATTTTATAGTCTCCTATTTTACTACTTATTTTCTTAAATTTAAGTTTATAGGGTCATTTTTACTGATATCTTGTTAAATAGTTTATAATTTGGGTTTAATCGGATCTTTTAACCGATTGCCCTAAACCTTGAGTTCTAAGTTCAATCCTACGGTTACTTGGCTTAACTTTGAGCCTTAACTTTGGGGCTTACACCTTACCCGCAGCGCCTTAAGCAAAGTTATACTGATCAAAATAAGGAATTCAGTAAATTACTTGATATTTTCAAACAATTACACATTAACTTACCTCTTGTTGATGTCATCTTACAGATGCCAAAGTATGCAAAATTTCTATAGGATCTTCTATTGAACAAGGGGAAGTTGGAGGAGCTTACAACCGTCACATTGAACGAGGAATGCTCAACACTTCTCTAGAAAAAGCTGCCATAAAAATTAAAAGATCCAGGGAGTTTCACTATTCCTTGTATGCTTGGCAATTTATTAGTAAATAATGATTTCGCAAACTTAGGAGCTAGTATAAATTTGATGCCGTATAAATTGTTTAAAAAGCTAAGGTTAGGAGAACCTAAACTAATGCACATGAGTCTTCAATTAACTGATAGGTCTATCACATACCCTAGAGGCATCATAAAAAGGATGTTTTAGTGTAAGTAGACAAATTCATCTTTCCCATGGACTTTGTTATACTTAATATATATGAGGATATTGAGGTGCCAATCATTTTAGGTCGACCCTTCTTAGCCATTGTTAGGGCTGTTTTTTATGTTAGTGAGCATAAGTTGATATTACGGGTCGAGGATGATGAAATAGTTTTTAAAACTCTAGAGGCAACGAACAAATTTCTTAACTCGAAGGACATATGTCACAATGTTAATGCCACTAATGTTGTTATATCTACATGTGTATAGGAAATGCTTGCCAAAGATTCCTCAAGCTATTGCTTGCAAAAGGGAGATGAAAATCTGGTGACCAACCCTAATTGTGCAGAAGTGGTAGCTCAAATAGAAGTTTATGAATCCATTGTAGACAAGAAGGGGGTTGATCCACTCTACAAGCCAAAAGATCTTAAGTTAAGATCCTTCAAAGAAAAGTCACCAATGTTGGAACCAAAACTATCAAGAAATCATTTGGAATATATCTTTGTGATGAAAAGTTCAAAACTCCCAATGACAACCGCATCTAAGCTAAAAGAGGACAAAATGAAGAAATTTAGGCTACATGAATTTGATAAGTAACATGATAAGGAGAGAAACTATGGAAGTCATGCACTAATGAAATAGAATCGGCAAGGTCGATGGCCTAAGGGTAAATTTACACTCATATGGAGAGTTTAAAAGCGAGATCAGGAGGAGTCCTATCTCCACCTGGATGAAGAATCATAAATGACAAAATGTATCCTGTCAAGCTATCGATGTTAACTATAGCGCTTCTTGGGAGGCAACCCATGTCTAACTTTGCTCACACTTTAGTTCTTTCAGTTTATTCCATTTTATTTTTCTTTTATCTAACTTTGTTTTGCTTCTTTTATTTGTTTCAATTTTAGTCATATGCTTTTCTTTTTAGTTTAATTTTTTTTCTTTAGTTTTCTTTATCTTATTTCTCTAGTTTAAGTACTTTTATTTCTTTAAGTTTCTTTTATTTTTAAATTCATGAATTTAGGCTAGGCAAAAAAAAAAAAAAAAAAAAAGAGAGAATAGAAAGTTACACAGGCGTGGGATATGGTTGTATCCTAGCCTGTGTTCGCCCAGGAACATACATGCAACACAGAAAGTTACACAAGTGTAAGATACGGTTGTGTCCCAGCCCGTGTTTACCCAGCACCTACACAATGTATCCATACATTGCACAACACTTTTAAAACACAAACACACATGCGCATAAACATGAAATCACTCTTTTCTCCATCTTCTTCTCACATTCCACTTTTCATTAACTAACTTTTTCATCAAATCCAACACAATCCAAGTGACCATGGAAAATTGTGAAAAGTAGATCATTTAGAGGAGGTCTAAATCCGTTACATCATCTTCCACTCATGAGGGCACTATTGTTGAGCTACTAGCCACTCTTTCTCCACTAAAATATCTTATGCTTCAAGGCAGGGAAGTATTAGTTTCTTTTCTAATACATGTCTTTCCTTTTTCCCTATGATTTTTTTTTAATTGTTTTATATCTTGCTGTTATGCTTTCTTAGTTGTACATTAAGGACAATGTACATTATTAAGTGTAGGGAAATGATATATATGAATTTGTTACTATTTAGGAGACCAATTATTTACATTGGACCTAATTAATTTTTAAGTTAACTTGCAATAGGTGATTAAAAAGTATTGGGCCAAATCAACTATGTCATCTTGATCATTATTGATCTTATTATACTTTACTAGAATTAATTAGTCAAATCTTTGGAGGGTAAAGTTACGAGTTATTTAGCTTGGGACTCCAAGACTTGAGATTGGAACAACATCACTAGTTGAGAGTTAGTCATAGTTATTTTTAAATTTACTTTTATGTATACCTTCCTCTTAGAAATTTTTTAGAGTCCTATAATTCTTAGCAAACAAACAAATGAAATTCTGTTGAGAAACCCCTGAAAAATCACAATGATTGGAGGGAAAAAGTAATAATAAGTGTATGAATAGTAAAAAAAAATGATATGGATTCATCTTGGTCCGTCAGAAGAGCGAGATTGAGTCCCAATGCTAATACTAATGAAAAAAAAAAAATAGTATTGATTGAGCTTAGTCCGTCAAAAGAGCAAGCCTCTTTCCTGTTATCAATATAAGGGATAAGTTGGTATGGATCGGTCCTGGTCCGTTAGAAGAGTGAGATTCTTTCCCTCTACCAACATAATTGTCCATTAAAGGTAATTGTGCTTAAATAAAGTAAATTTAAAAAATCTCCCAACAAAAGTATGAACTAGGGAGATAATCAGAGGATAAGTGGATGTAAAATGTGTTTATTTTGGATAATGGTACTTGGTGAGATTGAAGAGAGAATTGTATACACTTTAGTCAAATGAACAAAATTTTTATGATTCTTTCCTAGTTGGTGAGATGTTAAATCTAATTTCTAGTTTAAGAATCCTTGGTTAAATGACTTGGGTAAACTTTGACTTCCATAAATTAACTAGTGAACTCTAGTATTAAGTATTGTTGGAGCATTCGAATATGGTCAGGTGAAATTATGACATTGTTAAGGGTGAAATTGGTTAACTTTATTATTACAAGTTAATTGAAAATGATTTGCTTACTTTTCTTCAGGTCAAGTGTATTCGTTCACTGGTTTCCTAAGTAATGAGAAATTTTGTTTAGCATTTCTTGTCCCAAAATTTTTGTTTTGATTTATTTGCTTGAGGACAAGCAAATGCTCAAGTGTGGGGAAGTTTGATAACTCTTATTTTAAACACATTTCACATGGTGATTTTGTAGTATTTCCCTTACATCTTTGGTTTTTTTTTAAAGAAATTGATACTTAATTGAGTAAAATTTTGATTTCAAAGTTTGAACATGTTCTTAGATTGAAAACGAAGAAAAGGAATCAAGTTTCACTCAATTTGGAGTTCAAATGAATGACTTATGAAGTTTTGAAGTAACATAAACAATAGGAGAAAGTGGCAAATTTTAGTCAAAAAGTTACATAGTCTAGGACATAACTGTGTCCCCAAGCTATGTCCATCCAGGAAGATTTTAAGTGCCAAGGTCAGTAAGTTATATAACTTGGGGACACAATTGTATCCCAAACTATCTTTGGTGACGAAAAAATAAACTTTACAATACATTATAAAAGGACTTACTAGGGTTTCACACATGACAGGGGACATTCAAAAGAGAAAAGACTTGAAGAGAAGGAGGAGCAAAAGATGAAAGCAACACTTAACTTCAAGATTGAAGAGATTTTTCATCGACAAAAGGGGTTTTCATGTTTTATTTCTTGATTTTATTGCAATTTGTTTTTAATTTCATCATGATAGCTTAAGATTATGGTATTTAGGATTGTAGAACCTAAGGTTTCATATAATTATTAGATTTATTGATAATTTTCAATAAAATTTCTATCTTTTCTTGATTTAATTATGTTTTTTAATTATTAATTGATATTTCTAGAGTATCAATCTATAATATTATGCATAAAGATTGAGAAATCACATTTGTAATGAGACATAATTGGAGAGAATTACATGTGTAATTAGACATAAGATACATGTTTCTTCCAGAAAGTTGTTTTTTTATGTAGGAATTCATTATACATTAATGCGATTCTGAATTATATTACTAAGTGAAGAGATTCTGGTAAATAATTTAAGATTAGGGTTAATATGCTTGAAAAAGGTGTTAACTTTAATTGTGAATCCCTCCGATCAAGAATAATAGAGATTGAATTGGATACATTTTAAGTAGTCAGATGTTAAACACTAGGAGAAATAATTCCTAAATATGTCATTTTTCTTCTTGAAGTCATTCTTAATTTTATCGCTTTCTAAATTGCTTAATCAAGTTTTATAATTAGCTTAGTTTGTTAATTTTAATATTTTTAATTCATTCAACCCATCACAATTTTCCGATTAGATAATAAAGCTAAGGTTAATATTAGTACTTAAGGTCTTTGAAGGATCGACTCAGACTCACATCCACTATATTAAAACTGATAGGTGCACTTGCCTTGTATCACTTAACTTCGTACACTTCAACTGGCTGTACATCCTTACTTTCCATCTTTATGGGTTTATGAGTGATGACATTTACAACACCACATTAAATGTTGTAAGTTTGAAGTAGATTATTCCCAACATCATTGTCTTTAATAATCAATTCTCTATTTTAGATACATCCATTAAATACTTTCTTTAATGTCCAATAATCTTTCATAGGGTAGCTTACACTCCTGTAGAACTTGCGAAACTTGGGGTCACTTTTTTCGTTGTCTATTAGTAAGCATTCAACTCTAGGAAGTCTAATATTTCCATCTTGTAGCCATTGGTTGAGTCACATGTGCACTTTTCCCATTGAGCATGGGTATACCAAAGATGATTTGGTATCTATAAGCTTCTCACTTTTAGATTTCTTTACTCCTTTAGGATTTTCCTCTTGGATTAAATTTACCGAAGGTGTGCACTTGTTAAATCTTGTAATTTCATTTCTTTATTGTACCACAAAGTTGTTGGTCCTTCACATGTTTTCAACTAACATCGCAAAGGAAACTAAAGAAAGATTTTCAAGATAGACTGCATATTTAGGGAACATTTCTTGAATACAAATCTTGACTAACTCCCTCTCATCACAGATGTCTTGTATATCTAAAGAACGTTCTCTAAAGCACTCAATATAGTCCATTATATCCTCCTTAGGCTTCTAACAAATTCTTTGCATGTCAGTAAGAGTAACCGTTTGTTTAATAGAGAAAAAATTTTCCAAAAACATCCTGTACATTTCACCCTCATGAATCGACTAAAGTTGGCAAGAGATTAACATACCAAGTGTAAGCTTTCTCTATGAGAGATTTCAAGAATTCTTTCAACTTTAAATCATTGTCTAATCCATACACTTCTAAAGTTTTAATGAATTTCAACAAGTGCTCCTTGGTACTCCCTTTCTTCCTATTAAACAACATGAATTTCAAACTTATGTAGTCTTTTGGATATGGTTTCATAGTGATGCATAGATAGCATCGGAGCCTCGATTCTAACACATTTGATGTAGATTTTGCTTGTAATTCCCTCATGTACACATCTAGATCCACTTTAATCACAAATGAAGTCCTTTGAGTAGATGTTTCTATCGTTATCGACATTGCAAGAGCAAGGTTAGTGAAATTCACAAGCATAAAATTTGCTGGAGTCGAATTCATAGGCATAGGATGTATACATTCAACAATCATGACACGTGGGGTAGCACATAAAGATGATGAACATCCAATCTAAATTCCTTGATTTCTCATTTCGAGTAGAGAATGTTGTATGGGTACAGGCTCTATTGTAGGAAGCCGCTCCTCAACTTTATGAGTGTCTTACTCACCAGTAATCGAAGGATTAAGTGGCCAAGAAGCTTGTATAGCATATTGTTGCGTCATATTGTAGGGATCCACAGTAGTTGTCCCTTATTATGTAGCAGCAAAAGCAGTCAAAATAGGTATGCACTAAGCAAACATTGCTCTAAGCTCATTTAGATTATGATTAGTTTATTGAAGCTCTCATACTAGTTGCACATTGTTAGGAACACCTTCTTGAGTACCATCTCCTTGATTCATACCTTCCATTAGAGGTAGATTTTATTTGTTGGTAACAATAGTACCATCTTATTCTTAATCATTGTTATTCATAGAATTAGTAGGTCTTCTTCATGAAGGTACCATTGCATGGTGTCAAATCTTTCCTCCTTAGTGGAGTCACCAAGAAAATGTGTGGGGTTTGAATCAAAAGAGGTCATGTACATGTTGTGTGACTGATCACACTACACATAGCTAAGGAAATGACTTGACTTAGGCTAGGATATAAAGGAAGAGTAGGCAATATAGTAGGCTCTAACACTTCAAGTGATAGGTAGAGGAACGCGATAGCATTAAACTTCACAATGGGAGAAGAACGGGGTAGTGTTCTTAGAATATTTAAGTGTTTAATCTTTGAGATTGGATTTCAGTAGAGTAATGGCATTTGTTGGAATTTGTCTCTCTTATCCAAATGAGGAAGTAAAAGGGATATTTATAGGAAATGGTAGGTGAATTTGGCTCATTAGATCATGATATTGATTAATAGCTAAGATTGAAATCTTCTATAAATGGATCTTAAGTTTTTCATAGGTTTAGGCCTAAATAAAAGGCTTTATTATTTTTTAGTATGAACCAAATCAAGAAAGAGTGGATCAGGTGGACCAATTCAACAGGCCTTACTTCAATCCTACCATGCCAAATCTCCCTTGATCATTCCAAAAATATATAGCCTCAACTCTTTAGGCCTTGTTACTTTAGCTTAAGGAGTCAAATTTATTTCGTTACTAAGCTTGAAGCTTATGAGTCAAATTTAGCTCTCTATACATTATAACTTATTTAAAACAATAGTTCTTAAAAAAAAATAACATAATTGTTTCAATTTTTTAAAATAGCATCCCTACTATCTTAAAAATAATAAACCTTCGAAAATAAGGCGTTTGCTTGCACCGAGTAAATGTAATGAAGCCTACAAGTGCAAATCATGTAGATTTAAATTTAATAGATTCTCAAAGTGACTGGCACCCAAAAAAAAAAAAAAAAAGATTCTCCAAGTGGAAATTGATGTAATAGGAGGTTATCTCATGGCAAGAGAATGATGAATTTTCCCATAAGTTTCCTCTCAATGCAAGTTATACTTTTTTTTTTTTCTTCCCCCTTTTTGATTAGATAATTTTCTTAATTGATCAATTTTATTTATGAATCTCAAGTATCTTTCTTTTTCTTCTTATATTTTTTTCTTTGGAAGGAAAATTACAGTACCATCCTTTATAAATTGCATATAAATAGACAAAAGTTAAAACACTTTGAAAACAAGACACTTGTAAAAAGTTTCATTATTATATAACTCAAGTTGTACAAGCGCATCATTAAGTCAATCGGCCCTACCCCGCATTGGCCTGCAGGTTAAACGAGTTGGCCCACCTATAAATGTAGGTTGAAATTTACAACCTAACCAATCTTGCTATAGGTTAACAAGTTAAGCGAGCCAACCCACAAATTGTACTATCCTTTATTTTCTATGACTACATTATGTAGAATATTCACAAATCACAATCTTATTGGTTCTAATGTATATTTTTAGTTTTTATTTATTGCAATTTAATTTTTATTTTGTTTGAGAAAAATAAAGTTCCAATCTTTTCACAAATATATATAAATAATATACATACATGAATACATTTGCATTGATATTTATATACTCCATAAAAATCAAACACAAAGATGAAAGAACAAAAGGAGTAAATTGTTTCTTGGACTTATTTAACAACATATTAAACCATATATATGACTAACTTTACATAACAACAATGATCATATACCCTATGATATTAATATGATGATCAACTTCATTATGCTATTATTTTGAATATTACATATAAGTTGGTATATATGGTAACCATTTACTATATTTATTATTCCCCAATTCATATAACTAATAATAAGCACATTATCATATGATATATTGAACTATATAATTATGGTTAATTAGATTTGAGCATATTGTATAGCATTACTTACATTTTAATGATTGAATATATTCTAAAATGAAATACAATATCAATTCCATTTAGGAAAAACTCTATGACCCAAAATGCACTTAAATAAAATATATGAATAGATCATCAAAAGTTCTCTTTCTCTTGTTGGATGGTGGGCCAACTCACCCTACAATGACTTGATCGCAAGTTAGTTAGCAAGTTAAGCGGGGTAGACTAAAAAAGCCTACATTCAAGTAGGTCAAAATTCTTTAGCCTGACTTGAATTTTTTTGCAGTTATGCAGGTTAGCCTACATAACCCACCTTGTCTGCATGGCTCTACATATAACACATCAAATAAACTTAATAGATACAAGTTACAAGTTTTATAAATGCACCATAAACAATTGTTTTATTTGTTAATGTAATTTTGGTTCTTTCATTAGGGAGAAAACAAAAGACAACCTTGATGAAGATAACCTCAATAAGTATTATTTTCATCTTTCAATAGAATAGATGGAGCAAATTGAAAATATACCCAATTGTTGCTAAGAAATATTAAAGATAGCATAAATTGTTATCCTTACAAAAGGTTAATTAATTAACTTGTTGCGAGAGTGTGAATTAACATACTTAATAATGTGTATATGCTCATGAGATGTCCTAGAAATCACATTGCCTAACTTATGTTTGTATTTTAAGACTTCATTAGAATGGAGGAGTAATTTTGCATTACCTATAATTTTTTTTTTTTAAATATTTCATTGATTTGGTTTCATATGTTTTTATTTTATTCATAAGATATACTAGAAAAATAGTGCATGTCACATCACATCCTAGCTCAGCATGGAATGTACCATCACATAAGAAAACCAGTTAAAACTCAACCTATATATTTAACAAAGGATTACTTTATTTACATGACAAATAGGATACTAAAATGAAGTTCAACTAAACCTTAGTTTACAACTCATAGGTACATTTTACTATTTACAACAAAACATGAATTTTTTATTTTCCATCTTTATACTAGAGAACTCCAGACTTAGCTCAAGTTTATCTTCAAAAGATGCTAACTCCATCTATCGCTCTCAAAATGCATCCCCATCGATGTTGGGCCTTTCCAAGTTTTTGCTAACTTAAGTATAAAACACTTTATCCCCTTATCTCCTAAAGTTGAGTGAGAGTAGATTTGTGAACAACAAAACAAGCAAAATCTATAAACATATAGCACATTCATAAGTAGCAACTAAATTATTATTCACATAATAATCAAGCCAAGCATCTTATACTAATAATGCTATATGTTATGCTCATGTACGTAGTATGCATAGATACTGATATCTTAAGCTTACTCATCTTATACTTCCAATTAGTTGACATACCCAAGCATTTGAATACAATGTCTAGGAACCTAGAGACTATAAGGAGCAGTTTAGGAATAAGACCCTCAACCTTAGTTCTACTAAATCAAATTATTAAGAGTAGTCAGGTTACTCCAACAATACAAATCTATATGCTTTAAAAACCAACTTTATAAAACCAAAATTTTCTTAACTATCAAAACTTCATATTTTGAAAATCCTAATCAGAAGGTCTCTTTTTGTATTGTGCCATACTATGCAATAATAACAAAGTATATCATTTAACTCACCCACTTTTAAGTTTTATTCAACTTAGATACTCAAGTCTAGCTTTCGGTCACTCCCTAGTAAATTCTATTATCTTATTCGAGGGGTTCACATAGGTGAACACCTAGAAGATAACGTCAGTTCCTACTTTCTTCTCCAACTTAATTATGCCAATTGATAAGCATTATGTCAATAATAAACAACACAAGATCACAGTCTAACCAAAAGTTAGTTATATTCACGCATCAAATAGCATACAATGTTATAAGTAGACATAAATCTACTTTAAGTATGAGTTAAATCCACTTACCTAGTATCAATAGTGATCTTGAATCTACGTGTCAAGACCATGTTCATCTTTAGCTATATTAACTAAGAGATATGCACATAGTACCATGGTTAACTATAGATTGGATAATAACTTATCTACAGCTAGGGTTTATAGTTTCAAGTCTATATTTCAAAATAGTATCCATCTCAGTCATCTTCATATCTAGCCTCTGATTTATCCTCTAGTTTGCCCTTTAATTTAGCCTCTAAATCGCCCTTTAATTTAGCCTCTAAATCAAGCTAATTCTAAAACTCTTAAACAAAAGCTATTTGCATATATTCTCAATCCCTATTAGTCTAGAAACTTGATCACACCTTCTGATTCGATGTTAACCCCATTTACATAAGTACTATTAATTATAGCATCTGATTTACTCTTTGATTACATCAAAATATTATATTACTTAAAGAACTACTACTTTTTATTACTCATGTTAAATGAAGACCAATAAAAGAGTTTATGTGAAACTAATACTATCCAATGTTACTTTATTATTGCATCCTTATAAAAAATTACCAAATTTACTATATTACTTAAGATATAAGTAAATATAAGAAAATTAATTAATAATTTGTTTATGTAGCCAATGAATCTCGTGAAAAATACCTTAGAGTCACAAAATTGTATAGTATAAGTTTTTATCATAAAAAATAAAAAATTACCATATTATATAGATTTTCCAAAAATATTATTTTTTTACACCAATTTCATTAAAAGTCAACATAAAACAAGTAAATATCCACATTTAACTTTAGGAATAGAATATAATACTTACATTAACACCATGATTAACTAGAAATCACTTCATGTAAGTTTTATTCAAAAATTTGTTTAAAAATCTTTGATTTCCTTTAATTTGAAAAACTGCCGGCTTAATCCAATTAAATTATAAAAAATAGTTATACAAAGTTTTTCGAACTTTCCTGATACTACAATTTAATACATAATACAAGTGTATTGCACAAAAATTTTTAGCTTGAAACAATTTTATGTAATATTTTGAAAAATTAATTAAAAATGCATAATAATATGGTATTTTCATAAGAAAGTACCATAAATCATTAATATTTCAAAAAAATAAAATTACTACATTAAAGTACATATAAAATAATTTCATAAAACAAATTTTCTTAATTTTCTAGTTTAATTTAATATTTTTAATAAATAAATGAAATTCATATACTAAAATTAGACTTACGAATGAATGACTTTCTCAGTTACCCTTCGACCACCACTCTTTTTCAACCCACTTTCTCCCTCCACCTATTACTTAAGTTTCAAGTAGCTCATTGTCAAGTTGCTCGTAACCTTAGGAATCATATTTCTTTCTAATTTTCTATTATTATTTTCTATTAAATTCCTAAACTAATCTTTTTGAGAGAGTTTTCTGATGTTTAAGTTGCTTAAATGACTTAAGATTAATCCCACAAATCCTTATATAAGATCCTAAGCAGTGGAAGAGTGAAATAAAATTTCTAAGTGTCATTTAGCTAACATATGAGGTGTAATACTACTAATTAAATAACATTTTTTTGTAGACAACTCATCCAACAATCTTTCCATATGTCTAGGTGTATGCTATGCCAACTCTTGATCATTCTAGGTGATTTTGCTATTTTTTTATAATTTTTTAGCAATTATTTAATATATTGTATTAATATATTTATATATCGGGTACATATAACACACATAGTATAGTCATATAATTACACTACAAGCTATTTACCTCCCATATTATTTTTATAAATTGAATAATTTACCTTTAAGGTGTCATAGTTTTTTAGAACTCAAATTTTGAGTTTTTAATAATTATCAAAAAATTAACCTTACTAAGACTCTCTCTTTTATGACCTCATATTAAATTTTGACTTAATTCGGGCAACTTTCCCAAGAAGCCCCAATTCATACCAAACGCCCTAATTTGTATCAATATCAAGCAGCTACAGTCTCATAGTGCAATAGTCATTATTTCATACAGGTAGTATTAGTTTGACTGATGGACTAAAATTAGCACTTTTTCACAAATTAGGTTGGCTTTAGGATCACTTTTAGTCGTTACTTACTTCATCATATACCATTGTTAAGAAAATCTTTACTAGGTTAAAAAGGGAACTAAGCAAAGTATTTTTTAGGGCTATTTCATAAAATAATCCCTATTTTAGAAAAGGTTCCTTAATCATGAGCTCTATCAAAAAATATATATATATATTTTAATTCAATTGCTTTTAACCTAGCTTTTAATTATTAGAGAATTATAAAATAAAATATAAAGTACCTTTAAGAAACTCACTCATAAAATGAAAGGAATAATGAGCTGCCCTTTTAATAAAGTTTTGCATAATTAGTATGTATAGTTTTTCATTTAGTTAATTACTCTTTTTTCTTATTTTAAAGGACTTTATTCCTTTATATTATAAGGTTGTTCATCAAACCAAATTGTGCCAAACCAAAACCTAAGTTAAACTTGACCAAACCATAAAATGCGATTCTTTTATATTTTAGTTGGTTTGCGATTCAATTCAAAGGAAGTTCAAACAATTTGCAGTTTGGTTTAGGAAGTCAAATCAAATTGAACTGCATGAACTCGAACCTAACTGCTTTTTATTTAAAAATAAAAAAATGAGTAATATTTTTTTTACTTTTAAACCATAATAACATTTCATCTTAACCTTATTTATATTTATATTTTGTTTTATTGTCTCTCCTCTCAAACTCGCTTCTACTGTTAATTCATTCTCCTTTATTATCATTTTTCATCTCTCAAGCAAATTTTCATACTTAATAAGATGAAATATTACTATGACAAAACTACATGACTTTAACTCTTATATAATGCTCCTCATTTTACACACCAATGTTTGATTAAAAGCTTTAATATCTATTTATATTATCAAATATTACAAAATGCTTTGAAAAGTGGTTCGAACCAAACCGAATCAAACCACATTTGAAGCGGTTTGGTTTAGTACTTCTAACCATTAAAAGCAATTCAATTCATTAAGGATTTGAACTAAATCATTCGAAATGCAGTTCGATTTAGTTCAAATTGTAAACTGAACCAAACCATGAACAGTCTATTATCTTATACCAAAGAAAAATCAAGGCCAATTTATCAAAGATGTCTCTTTTAATGCATGTAAATCATGTCAACATTTGTATTAAGATGGAGGAGGAAGAAGTGCAAGCATCTTTCTAGATGCATAAAGTAACAACATAACTGGAAGCAACAGTTATAAATATCTTTAATTAATAATACCTCACATTATTAATTTATATTAGGTTTGTCATTGCATCGTAGTCTAATGATATAAATAGTGGCCATCTTCTAATACTCCATTTCTCAAGCAATAATATATAACGTAATTGGTATATATATATATATATATATTTATGGTTTTATGGACAATCAAGAAAAGAACTATGGAGCTACCTTAATATTTACAAATAAATAATTATCATTTATTATACTTCTTCATCTGTAAGAAGGAGATTTATACATAGCAAATCATATTTATATTTGTCATTTAGCATAAAAATTTACAATCACAATTCAAAACTAATATTTGTTCATTGTGCAAGTTATCAACTAGTTGGTTTCTAATTAGTTAATTACTAGTTTCTAATTAGTTAATTACAAGCCAAAGAAAAAAAATTAGCTAATTACAGGTGCCTAATTGTGTCCCACAATGTTTCACTTTCAAGAAATCTACTATACTAATCATTGTGTGTTAATATTAATGATAAATGGTTATCCCCTTGGGAAAAAGGTATAGATCATATATGATTATATTTCAGTTGTGTATTCATCTTTATAATATATCAATCAATATATATTTCTTATCTATATTATCTATTGTATTAAAATGGATAATTATTATATCTTACATATACATACATGATTTAGATAATATATTATATAAATATATTAAAGGTAGAATATAACTATAATTATGAGAGAAATTTTAAGCAATTACGTAGAAAACTATTATACCAAAAAAAATACATTTTTTTCCAATAATCTCATGTATAATATATTTGCTCAATTATCTACCATCTTTTAAGAACCCATAATGCTAGTAAGACGTCTGCTATAATCATATTGTAAATAGCCAAATATATTTTATATTACTGGAAAAATATAGAAGATATAAATAAGTACTAAGACATGATAGATTTTACTAGATTTTGATATAAATATAAAAAAACTTAGATGATATAGTTTAAATCACAAAAAAAAAAAACTATAAAAGTATTACTTGTCTCAAATCTGAATTGACCTAGCTAGATGATATTTCTTAATTCTTTTATAGATGGAAAGAAATTTAAGATATATAAAGCAAACATTCCAACTTGGGGCTTCTATTAAAGGATTAAGAAACCTCCTAAGATTTTTAATTATTTTATTTTTATGTAAAACATATAAGAGCAACTTAAATTTTTTTATGCTCATTAACTACACTTAGTAAGTGTATCATCTATAATATTACAATAGATGAACCAATTTTAATGTCCATACTATTTTCTTATAATGTTGATGTTTATCAATCTATATTATTAAATAAATAATATTTAAGAGATTAAAGACAGCAAAAATGATCTATTTTAATTCCATGGTAGGTGGATATATTACAAATTTCCCCTTCCATCCACTAAAAAAATAATTTCATTTCATAAAAGGGTTAATATATTTGTGAAATGGAGATGCATAAAATATAAGGAAATCAAGATCAAATTCAAATTGAAAACGAACCTTTTTATTAGTGCAAATACAACTCTAATTAATGCCATTAGATCATACAACAAAATTCCATGCTTTGACAAGTAATCTTCATTATCTATTTAAATGTAATGTCATACTCTAATTGCAAACCTTTAATGATGTTCATCATCTATTTGCTCAACTTTAGTAACGTTCATTATCTATTTGCACAATTTTAATAATATTTGTTCTTTATTTACATCATAAAAAAAATTTCTAAAATTATTTAACTTGATCTTCAACATTATTTTCTAATATATAATTTTTCATAAAACTAAAGCTCTTATTTGAAAATTTGAAAAAAAAAAAGTTAATTTTACATTTTATATGATCCTTCATTCACTAATAATATTTGTAAAGGGTTAAAATAGTTTATGAGTTTTAAAGCTCAATGATGACTTAGGCTTAACTCTTTCAGTTGAAGTAATAAGGCTCAAGGGACCAAATCCATAAATCTTGGGATGACTCAAAGAGACATAGCATTATGGGCTTGAAGTAGAGATCGTTTTACCAACTCATTGGTTCTCAACCTTTTCTAGGGAAGTTCATACACTTAAAAGTGCTATCTATGTGCTTGGACCTCATAGGAGGCCATGAAAGAATCCATCAATAAAAGGACTCGTCTGGTCATCAATCGTTAACATGATACAATGCATGTTGTTGACAACCTAATTCTATAAATATCTAATAACTCCTCCTCATTTTAGACAATTTAAAAATGATGAGAAGCACCGATGTGCTATTAAATTGCTATCATAGAAGATGATATATAACTCAAAGTGAAAAACATATGACCTCTCTTCTAGAATAATGGGGTTAATGCTTTTAACTCCTCTACTTATCACTAATGCATTTGAGTTCCTTAAGACTACCAACTCCTCCTCCCTATCTCTTGCTTTTCAAGTCATCTTTTGCATGTTACTCCTCTGAGGTCATGTGTAATGTGAGACCCATGCTGTACAAACATAACTACTGCAACCAAACCCCTACAACTAAATTTTAGCAACTCCATTGGGGACAAAGGTAGTTGATAGCTTAATAATGATACCTACTTAAAAGAAGACAAATGACCCTACCAACAACACTACTTATGAAAAGTAAGTAAATAATGAAGCTACTGAATAAAGTATGCTAACACTAGAGGATGCAGGCTGATGCAACAATACCAAGAAGATACATGTGATAGTACCCAAATGATGCTCGAGCTTCAAGAGGTTACTTGGACATTAAATCAATTCATGGCAATGTTTACTTAATGTGTGCTTAGCTTGGCTATTATAGTTGTTATACAACAAGGTATGGCTCCCTTAAATCCTATTAATGATGCAAAACAATGTGTTACCCACATAGTCAAACCAACTAATCCTCTTACTATTAATGAGGATATCACTAATGGAAGTAATGAACAAGTTGCCATACCAAGTCCTACGCCTATGTAGCACCTTACACCTAAAGTTGAAGATATAGGAATTCAACCTAGAGGCTCCTCATCCTTGCGTGTTATTCCACCCATTATTCTTAGTAGATCTATAAGCCACCCTAGTTCCACCCCTTCTATACTAACTATAGCTTCTACATTTACCTTAATGGGGTCTTTTATCACTAACCAAGACTTTGATCTGTACATGAGAAAGATACATACAAAGTTTACTATGGGAGTGCTAGATCTTAAACTCCCTTATAGTTAGCGAATTGTTGACAAACCATACTCTAATGACTATGTGAGCCTCAAGTTTTCATTATTCAATAGGAAAAAGGGGAATGTTAAGTAACACCTGATGAATTCTCAAAGTCTCTCACAAAGAAAGCTTATACATGATACATTAACCTTCCTCCAAATCAGTCAATTCATTAGGGAGCATGTTCAAGATCTTCCTCTAGAACTTTTTCTCCATTGAAGAAAAGGTTAGTTTAATCGATATGGTACAAATTCAATAGAAACCTAAAGAACACCTAATGGAGTACATTGAGAGCTTTAGAGAATGTTCCTTAAATATTTAAAATGTATGTGATGAAAAGTATTTATTAAAGATTTACATCTAAGATATGTTCTCTAAATATGCACTATACCTAGATAATCTCTCTCTACATGCTTTCATCGAACTTGTGGAGAATGTTCAAAGGACTTATAACTCCCTAATTAAGCAACAAGCAAAGTTAAGTAAACTCAACAATGGATAGCATTCCTCTTCTTAGGTCAAGGCAAAAACTCATGGAGTGACAAAAAGCCTAAGAATAACACAAAGAGAAGTTTAATAGGAGTTCTTCCATTGCCATGCCTAATGAGTAAGGTAAATGTCATTCTTTATTGTTGGCTACAAAATGAAAACATCAACTTACCAAGAGTATAGCACAAACCTATGATGGATGATAAAAGAGACCTTAAGTACTATTGATATCATAGAACGGTAGACCATCCCTACCAAGGATTGTCAAAGTTTAAAGCAAATATTTCATGACAAGATTCAAACCAGAGAGCTCATCATCAAAGACAATGATGTCCAGAGGAATCTGCTCCTAGCTCATGATGCTCAGATGCCGACATATAAGTGTTTTGATAACAATTAGTAATTTATTAGATCTTAAAGGTGGGTACAACCCCTATCATTTCTTTTGTAAACAAAAGTAAATTCTATTATACAGTAACAGAATTTTCATATTTTGATTATTCTCTATGTTTATCTTCTTTAAGCACAAGTGATGCCTTAGTATCCTAGCTTCTACACTTTAAGCCCAAGCAATGCCCTGATGTCCTAACTTTTATGCTTTAAGCCTTGGCAACGTCTTAGCAGCATAGACTTTGTGCTTCAATCTTGAGTAATACCTTAGTAAGTCATATTAAGTAGTCAAGTAGTGCGAAATATCTCCTTAATTAATATGAGAAAATTCTTAAGCCCAAACAAGGCCATGCTATCTTAGCTTCTATGCCTTAAGTCCAAGTAGTGCCTTAGCATCTTGGCTTTCACACCTTAAGCCCAAGTAAGGCTTAACACATCAACTTTCATACATTAAGCCTAGACTATACCCTTGTACCTTAGCTTCCATGCCATAAGCCTAAGTAACACCTTGACAACTATCTATTATCTTTCCCTGTAATAAAATATTCTCCTTAGCAAGTGAAGACTACTTACATTTCTAAGTCTAGTAAATGAACTAGTATCTTAATCATATTTTCCTTAAGCTTAAGACTACTCCTTGATGACCTCTACCACTACTACTTTTAAGTGCATGGTGCTTTTAAAGGAGAGCAATACCTGCTTGTTCTCCTAAAGCACAATGTGAAATAACTTCTTAGCCTAAACACAATCCAAGCTATCATCATCTACATTTCCTATGTTGTGAATGAGACTTTCTTCTCTTAGTCCTCCATAAGTGCCATGGTGAAGGGAATGTACTAAACTTCCAACTATTCCATCTCGTTCAACATAACTCTACCCACCAATATCCTACATGTCCATTCCATTATGTCTAAGATGTCTTTGCCTATAATATCGACTCTTATTGAGATGGATCAAGGACCGATCATGTGCTCCCGAGCCTTAGGGCTTTCTTAGATGGTTCGTCAAGCTATCCAAGATAAGTTAAGCGTTGAGGAGCAGTGTTTACCCTAGTCCGATTTACTAAGCTACTTCGTTCTCTATACCATCCAAAAGACTACTGAGGTGATCAACTAACGTACTAAGTCGACCCCTTCCAACCCACCAGTCCAAGTACCAAATTTGGATACAACCATCTCCATAGTGCCGAGGTTAAGCTAACAACTGTTAGGAGCTGACCACCCAAGGCTGATCCTGAGTATGAGTCATTCTTGAGCCAACCCCTGTCAAGTCCCAGCAATTAGAGCTACTAAACTGCCAACGCTAACCAGACCTAATCAAGGCCTACCCTTATATAGCTCACAATGTTATTGGGACCACAGAATGAGTAGAATTATGTGCGTGCTATCCTTTTTAACATCCATACTGTCCTTTCTAACAAAGGATGTTCTTTTACACAATTTCAAGCTTTTCCTGTAAATTATTCTCTCTTTGTTTAGCAAGTTGGGATCCATTTTTGTAATTTAGGACTTACCCTAATTGGATATTGTAAATACTCACATAATTTAATAGCTACATCAATATATATAGAGAATACACTAAACTTTTTACTCCCTCTTGAGCTAAGTGTCCTTCTGCTTACTCTTGAATTACTCTTATCTAGCCTATTTGTGCATGGACTAGTAATGAGTAACCTCCACCCATACTTATGCATCATATCAAGTGTAACTCGAGCTTATGTGAGGCATTGGTACATCATATCTATTGTTAGTGTATGGGAACCTCTACTCAACCTTCAACTATTATTTACTTTTCAAGCCATAAATAAAGTTATAAAATAAATATTTAAATGCAATGTAGCAAATAAATGCCATCACATGATATTATTCAGTCTGTCGTGAGATTGGAACAATTTTGCCCGCTCTAATTTAGATTTAAGGAGTTTTAGTACCTATGTAACAACTCAAGATTAAACCTAGGTTTATGTAATGGAGAGATCCCTCCTCCTACAACTACCTTCGAAACACTGCTTTCATCTTTATCATAACCTCCTTTCTTATCATTTAGTTTGATTAAGAATGAAGAATAAACCATTTTAGCTATCATTTTTTAAGAAGTCAGTATTTGATCAAAGAATCCTTAGCGTCTCCTAATGGGTTACAATGCATGTTTAGTTAAGGTTTCAAATCGAATATTATTAAGTCCAATTTAAAATGATCAATCAATTTCACGTAGTACAAACAATTGCAACATAGTACAATAGGCTAGTATTATACAAACAAGGTCAGAGACACACAAGCATAGGCACAATTAAGCTACTTACAAGTACTAATATTAAGTCTCTAAGTACTATACAACAATACCCTAAAATTTAGTTACATATTGATCCCAAACTTACGTAGACCTTCTGTTTTCTCACAAAGGCATGACTTATGATATGCCTTCGCTGTTAGTCTTTATAATATAAATATCATTTTAGTGTTCATATAATTACTATATATATGAGTTTTATTCTGTAACTCAATTTATCTAGTTATCTAAGGTTAGGCCATTAGTTATTGGTCTTGTTTTAATTAGTCTATGATTATGTTTTTGATTTAGTCTGTAATTGTAGTTTAATCATAAGTCCTAAGAATGTCTTCTAACCCCTCCTCTAAAGTTCAACAAAACACATTTCAGCTATGTATCAACTTTTAATTTATTTCCTAATCAACTTCTTAGTTCATCATATATATCTAGTATTTGATCTAGCATCTAATCAGAATGTACTCCATATTTTAGCAATAATTCCCATGATTTTCATTCCTATCCAAAATCAAAATATACCATATAGCCCAACACCACTTCAATTTAAATCAAACTTCACCTTACTTCATTATTTAAACACCTCGTATATTACCTATATTTCAACACCAAGTCTACAACATTCAAATCTAACACTTCCAGCATTACAAATTTAATCCCCCAACATCATTTAATATTACAACATACCAGAAAACCTATCAAATCAAAGTCTAGGTTAGATTCTTGGAAAAGCATTGAGTGTACTTAGGAAAATAGCTATTTAATAGGATTTTCAAAGTCTAAAAATTAGATAAAAATTTAAAAAGTAGTTTTTATGTAAAACCCTTCATACCAATTTAATATATATTATAAGTAGTTTACAGGAAAATATTGGAATGAAACAACATTAATGAGGTTTTTGAAAATGAAAGTGAAATTGGCTTGAGTTTAGTGATTTTCTTAAGGGTGATATATTTTGATATTGAATTTCAATAAAATAATATTTTCTTAGAAACTTTATATAAAAATTTCCCAAAATACAATTTTCATAATTTTTTAATGTATTTTACTATTTTTTTCTCAATTATTGAAAATCAAACTAGTTTTTAGAACTCATTGGAAACCACCCTTACAAATCGTTGGTCACTCCAAGCTTGTTAGTACAGTCAATCCAATAGTTTGCCTTCAGCCACTAACCTTGTTTTGTCTCTAGGTCTTGCTTTGATGTATATTTTAATTTAGCTTTTATAGCTATATCTTAGGTCAATTCTCAATTTTAGTAGAGTACATTTGTCCTTTTCTCATCGTAAATCTTAATATTAGGTGTCTTAACTTACTTTCCTCTTGGCTAAATCAAGTTGTCTAATATTCAATGCCTTTCTACAAAGTTTCCCCAACTGCTACTTCATTTTCCCATATTTTATTAATTTTCTATAATTAATTTAATATATTTTAGTATATTTTAGGTATTTTAAGTAATTCGAGTATATGATATACACGTATAATTTTATTTAATACAAATAAATACTCTTAAATATTCCTCATGTCGTTTTATAATTTTTAGTATGCATATAATTTATCTATAGTAGTTCGTTAATGATTAGAGCATGTTTCATGTATTTTCAATAAATAATGAATAATATATGTTTATCCTATTAATATAATATATAATTATTTTATTTTTTTATTTTCTTAAATCCAAACTCATGAAGCCACTTTTCCTAATATTCCTAACTTTGATGAGAAATTCGAGCTCAATCAAACAACTTTTTTCGTAACTTCCTTAAATTTTATGTATTGATTCCATACTAACCAATCGTAAGCTCGCTGGCAAATTTTGCGAAGTTGCACAAAACTCTACTGGCAATCTCATGATCCTCACCCAAACAACTATTAAGTCAAAACTCATCAAATCTGGTTGAAAGTCCAATTCCCATTTTCTAAGTATAAGATAATAGACATTAATGAACCAAGGACTATTTTTAGTTACTCATTCAAAATCCAGAGTATTATCCAAGGATATGAGATATACACTCAATCACATATGTATGAGTCTAAAATTATTTAACGCCCTCAATATATGTTTAACTTTCTCTTACATGATCTTATATCTAGGAATCAGTCCCATTACTTTTACAATAAAAGTATTTTTCCAAAGGGCACACATAATCTCTTTTTCTAGATCTAGAAGAGGACACACAATACCCAAATCATCATTTTCCATTGATTGTTAGTTCTCTTCACTAATAGATTCATTATCATGATCCATATCTATATTTTGCAAATAATCTTGAAAACATAATTTCTCATAAGCACTTGGGATATTGATTAGAACCATACCCCTAAAGGATAAAGTCTTTGCCTTTCCATTGTAAGGTTCATTCGAGATAGTATTCACACCCTACATTAACAAGATAAAATCCTTTAATTGAAGCATGTTTCCTTATAACTCCTTAGAAAATGAAAATAATAAAAGGTGTAATGAAAAGAAAATAATAAAATAACAGAAAGGATAAGGAAAGTAATAATATATTTTTAAGAAGGGTATGATAATCGTTTCTACCCTTAGATATGAAAGCCTTTACAAAAACGATAAGGCTCATTTCTTAACTCTATTATTCTACAGGACCTTCTCCAAGAGAATCGTAGGAGCAAGGCTAAGGTAAGCCTTTATGAGGTGATTCTTTTCGTTTTGTTTTTGGTTTTACAATTCCCTAATGGTAAGGGATGTTTTAAAATTGTAGAAGCATATGGTTTAAGGGATTGCAAAGCGAAAGTTAAGATAAAGTCTAAACCCTAACTCAATAAATATTATCTTAATCCTTGACAGTTTAACAATTGTTGATGTTATTTTTGTCTTGATCGAATTTTGTTGTTTGTGTGTATATGTTTTAACCTAGGTATTGTGAAATAGAATTGTGTGGTGTGGTTTGTGATTGCTTCCAACATTCTTGATCATGATATGTGCTTTGTTTTCGTTATTGATTTGTTTATTGTATTGGGGATTAGAACATACTTAAGTATTCCTTATTGTTAGTTTATCGGGAAAAATTAAGCCTTAAGAGGATATCAAAGTATTGGATGTATTGGACTTGTTGTTGGATGGTTTTAGAGAGGTTTAGAGTTGAAAAGGAGATGAGAGTTGTCGAACAATAAGAACATGGGTAAGGACCAAGACTGTAGTCTTAACTGTGGAACCCTCATCATAAATCTTGGATTGAAGCGTGAAGATAGAAATTAAGGCTGAGAGAATCACAACCTATGACGATGGCCATGGACCTAGCTGTAGACTTGCAATAATAGTAAAAACACGAGCGTAAACTAAAGAATTTAGGTTAAGAAGGACCATAGTCCAAGAACACGGTCGTAAACCCTAGGCTTATTCTTGTAGTTCACTTTTCTAACCTTTTCCCATCGCTATCTTTCCTTTAATCTTATCATAACCTTTTCTAAGCATCTATAGGAGTCTAAATAAATCCTTAAACCTCAACTTGAAAAAATTTGAACTTACTAACTTAAGGAGATATGCAAGAACACTTAGCTAAAATTATATAACTTAAGGATAGAGCTTAAAAAGAGTTATTCTTGTTTTATTATTCAAGTGTTGATCTTAAAAAGTTATTTGAGGTAGATACTACAAGTTGTTCTTAAAACCTAGGTACGTAGAACCTTATTTGCTACTTGTGTTTGTCTAGGTTATTTAAAGTAAACTAAACTAATAATTAACTGGAATGAAATATGTTTGTTACTTGTGTTTAATTAGGCTCGGGGAGTAGTAATACTAGTGTCCCTAAGGTGGCATCTTGTTGATTATTCAATGACATTGTCTCTAGTGAAGTCCCTTATAGATATGATACAAGATAGATTAAGTTAGTGTTGGGGGGTCATAGTACCAGTGTTTTAGAAATGAGTAGGTTAAGTGGCATTTAGGGGCTTTAGTGCCAATGTCCCGGTGCCTGTTTAGACAAGGGTCATAGTATTAGTGTCCTAACTAAGAACTGTATGTGGAATATGAGATGCTTCAAGTTTGGGGTTAATTGCAAGTGATTCTAAGTTGTAACGATTGACAGCTTATTTAAATATATTAACCTATTGTTTGCTAATTCTATTAGCATTATTGCATGTGTTATATTAATTGCTACATGTCGTGCACTAGTGTATGTGGGTTTCCATACTGATGTTAACTCATTTCTCTTTTTTTGTTTTTAGCTAAAGGATCTTTAGACAAACAGCTAGATTATGATTAGAATGAGGAGGCATATTCCTATCATCAAGATGAAGATATGGGAGAGTATTATTATTACTATGATGATGAGATGTGATTAGCTAATAAGAGAAATTAAATAGACTTGTTATTTTATTTAGACCACGAGATTCTAGTTCAATTGTGTTTATTATAGTTTCAGTATATTGAAGAGATTTAATTATGACTTTCAGTTACTTTAAGACTTAATTGTATGAGAGCTGTGGAGTTTTTTATGAAAATTTAGAGATTTTAGTTACTCGTTTAGCTTAATTTGCTAGTAAATTATTAGGGACACATGGTGGTCTATAATATTTTGAGCCTAGGGCATTACATTCCTACTCTGATGAAATCAGTCGCTGTCTTCGTCTTTTGATGGTGAAAGTGGTACACTCCTAAGGTTTTCCATCTTTTTAACAAGAACATATTTCACGTGATACATTTAATATTTATAGGCAATTAGTTTTTCATCTTATTTTGGTTTGACCCGAACCAAAACCTTGCAGTTGAGTTTGAACCACATCTGTTTATAAACTAACCTAACAGTATAATGTGGCTCACAACCACTAATCCTACCATAGTACATAAGATAATAAGAATTCAAACCATAGATATTAGCCATAATCTAGGAGCATAACATAAGATGCTTGCAATCGAAATAACCATGTACAACAGCATGTGCAACCAATGGGCGAGAAGAGAGTGAGTTGAAGAGACTGAAACTGATCATATGTTTAGAGGAATCATACTAAATTTTGGAGTGTGGACCTAAACTGATCATTTGTCAATTTTGGGCAATCAATTCACATCATTAATTGCAATGCCACAGATGATAGTACGACAAGTAAAATGGGCAGAGAAGAAACTCCTCAAGGGCATTTCGGGCCTCCCCGCTTAGTCTTCCAGTTGTTGTAACATGGGCAGAATTGCTTATTTCCGTAAGTACCAGGAGGCACACACAGGCACTTGGCACAGCATTTCTGGCAGAAAAACAGGCATGGCTTCTTGTACTGTGTCTTTGAGCATCTTTCATTACAACGAGGTGCGCACTCTGCGACATTCAAACACGCAATTTCCCCATCAAACACGACTAAAATTTAATTGGTTTGTTTTATTTGAGCTGCTTATGGCAACCATGTGAAAGTGAAAGGAAAATTTTGCCTTCTTGTTCCTCGTTGCTTCTTTTTATTTTATTTGAAAAGAAATAATACACATGACTTTGTGTTGATACCGAAAGCTGGGTTACCAATTATCACATTCTATTTTTGGTCCCTAATTTCACAAAGATCTAATTTATTATCACAATTGCTTAATTAATCGAGTAATCGATGACTCTAAAGGGTGCTTTTATTTTTCAATCGGCTACCAGTTCCGTCGTTAAAGTTGCCATCAATCAAAAGGATTTACGAAAATTACGATCATTTTACCCGACGATTGAATAAGTTCACAAACTACAGAGAACTTTTATAAACATTTAAGAACTTTAAAGTAACTTTCTAAAGTCTAAGTAAATTCACGATCTTAAACATATTTTCGAATTTTCGAGTGATATATTACATGGTAAAATTATTTTAATGTTTGTAACAAAATCAATATTGTGAACATTTAATAAGTCACTTTGTACATATAATTCAAGAACTGGAAGCATTTTATGAACTAAAGAGTGCTTTTACACTGCAAAATACAAAGTGCCTTTATGAGCGTATACAGATTTACAATATCTAGAGCCATTTTTAGAGAAAAGAGTGATTTTTTATAATAAACGTGAGAGTGATGGCGACTTTAATTGAATGAACGGACTTTACAGTGAATTTAAAAATTTATGATAAGCGTTTTACAAATATAATGTGCTGCTACGAAATTATTGTCATTAGGTTCACTAAAAAAAAACAAAAAAGAAGAAAAGAAATTATTGTCAATTATGAATTTTTAATTAAATTACAAAATTTAAGGATGGATATGGAAATTTGTGTAGACTTACAAATTCCAAGCTATTTAAAAATATATATGTAAATAAAAAAAAAAAGGATTTAAGTGAAAGATAGGAATATCTAAAATCTTTCTCTCTATTTATTATGGTAATACATGTATTTACGAATTTTTTAATAGAATTTTGAACTTTCAACACATTTAGGAGATTTCGCAACGTTACAACTTTTAATGATAGCTACAAACAATTGAGGATACTTCCAACTTTATTCCCTTCTTTTAATTCCCGAAAGTTTTTATTTTGCAAAATTTATGCCATAAGCTCCGATTTATATTGGAGCACTTTGGATCGGTAGAGTCGACACGAAAAGAGGTGGGCCCCACATTCGCAAGGGAGGCTGGCTAGAGCTTTGATTCACTATGGACGAAATTTTTTTGAGAATAAATATTCGCTTTTTATCGTGGCAATGTTTTAGTAGATTCACTACTGTTATGTAGACTAAGAATAGCATGTTGCATGAATATTTTGGGGTCTGATGCCGTTAATAGTGATGACATCTGCTGCAGTGGATACCAACTTGTATAGATGTGAAAATAGTAATTACCTTGTGGCTTGAGGCTTCCTTGAGTGGCACCATACTGAAAGTAAAAGCCAAAATTAAAAGTAAGAATGCGAAAAATGTCTACCTACTAATTTGGAAATTTTGAAGAAAGGAGGCAATGATACGTATCTCACCAGAGGAAGGTGTTTGCCTGTTGTTTGAGGTTGTGGAGATGGAGCCTCGCTTATCGGACTTGCAGCCTGTAATAGACATAAGATAGCATGATTATAAAAATGCACGCTAATTTGAATTTCATTTGAACTAATTCCCGTTTGAGTTTATCAGACACAACTCACGAATTCAATAACTGTTTTGGATGAGAATGCATGAAAACAAGACTGTGATAGAATAGAACTAAATACGTTTGATGACATTGGGCGGTGGGTTGTGGGTGGATTCAGGAGTCTGAAAATTTTTGGTTGTTTCATTTCTTCGAAATGCTTGAGGGGAAAAAAAAAAAAAAAAAAACACAACATAGCTGCTTGAGAAGCCAATGACGACAATGACAAATGAGCTTGGTGTGTTCGTTAAGGAAACATGTCCAGTGAAGTGAAGTGAAGTGAAAGAGCTCGCTATTGTGTTGCGCTTACATGGTTTCCGACTAGAAGCAGCAGCATAACCAATGTGCACGGCAGCACGGTTCTAAGCTTCTCCATCATCATTATTCCCAGGTTGAGGGTGAAGAATCCAACTTAACGGAACCGATGGTGTAGGACTTAAATGAAAGAGAATGAAAATGTTATATGTGAATATAAGAAGCGTATGAAACGCAGCAAGTCGTGTTTATAGGCAGTTGGAATGACAATGGTGGTGTAGTGTATATAATACAATATATTATTTGTGTGACTTGTGAGAGAGAGTGTGTCTTTTGCATGGAGGTTTTTCTTCGGATAGGTTTTGTTTGGGCATTCCCATAATATGAAAAGGCCCACTGTTACTGTGCAATCTACAAGGAATAAAAAGCCCCATTACTTGAAATAAAAGGCCCCGTGAATGATAAAGTTTTGGATTTACGGTTCATTTCAAATTTTGTGACTGCTTGAATAATTATCAATTTCATATTATACAATGATGGTGAAAAAAGGAGGGGTTAAAACGGGGATTTTACTCACGCGGATCGAATTAAAGTTCTGCATTTGTTATCCTATGGTGCAAACATAAATAGGATCTATAAACATGATATTTTCTTTCATTTCCACCATTCTACACTTATCCAATCATATAACATTAGACTTCTTAATTAATAAAAAACAATGAATGAGACATAAGGAAACACTTGCAGGTGTCTGGACTTTGAAGTACATGTTGTTGGTATAGAAACTGTGAATGCGAGAATATTTCATTACATTTTATAATCCGAGTGAGTAGGTTTACAATTTTAAGACAAGGGGGTATCTTGGACTATAACCACTTTTAGAGCATTAGAAAATTATATCTATTGAGTTCCTTTTCCTTTTCCCTCCTTACATTAAAATTTTTCGCCAATATATACAGTCTTTTTATTTAGATTATTCATCTCATTATTATTATTAGTTAAGACGTTATAATTTTTTAAAGTCTTTCTTTAAGATAGAGGAAAAAGAGTTCCATTGAAAAGAACCCAAACCAAATTGGTGAAGTAATATATTCAAGTTCCTTTAAAGTGGGATTAACACTTGGAATGACCTTTAAAATCTCTATAACGTGTTCGGTTAACTTGATAAGAGTGAAATATACAAATTTATTTATGCATTTGGTAGGTGGGATAGAAATGCTAATGGTGTAATGTTGCTTAGCCTTCATATATGGTGCATTAACTTGATTAATTAAAAGCATTTTCGTAGGAAACTATATATAAATATGCACTCATAAGTCTTTCTTATACAGTTTTTATTAGATGAAGAGGAAGATTGAAGTGAAACATGATTTGAAAATACTCAAAAATGATGATTTGGCAATTAGTTAGTAGTATTATACATTAGCCGTTATATAAAGACTAGTCTTTTATGATGCATCTATACTATTTGAATATCTTTTTTATTAATACTTCCTCCTTAATTACTGAGTTTCTTGAATGATCGATACTTGGTATGATATACTTCAAATAAATTATGATACCACTTTGTACGAGGAGTTCATATTATATAGATATTGAATACTTGATCTCGTTATGCAAATCAATGTCATATTTGATTTATATGATATGATTTGAGCAAAATCTATATGGTTAAAAAAAAAAAAAGAAAAAGAAAAAGAAAAAAGAAGAGAGAGAGAAAATAAAAATAATCAAGAGCTACAAGGACACTGCAAAGCATCCTAGAAAAATACCAGATGTAATTAGCATAGAATATGGGTTTCTTAAACATAGGGTAATCATTATGCCATCATATTTGGACGCAAAATTGCATCGGACCAAGTAATGGGGAATGAGAATTTTCATCATAAAAATGAATATTTCATTGTATGCTTAGTTTCCTGTTACTTAATTTGTTCCAACAACTGCTGCTGTCTGATAGGTAAAAATTGTCACGTGCCCCTCTATTCAAAATGCTACATCACAAGAAAATGAAATGCATGTGCATTCACATGTAACCCTGACCCTTATATGTAATAGGATAGGGGCCCCGAGGAATACCCAACAGAAACAACTACCACTACCGAACAACAGAATGTGAGAGAAATTATAAGGCCTACGTATTACAGCCATACACTCTGAGATGGCAATCTCCAAGTGCTATACTGACCTTTCTCTACGTCCATCCATTATGCCCGTGATACCTTGCTTGCTTCATACATTTATTTTCTGTTTTCTCGGTTTGGCTTTACATGCCACCTGTTCCTTGAAATCACATAAGAGTTTGTAGAAAGAGAGAGAGAGAGATGGTTGATTGATTTACTGACCACCAATACTATTGGCCGTGAAAGCTCAGGAAGTAATTAGTATGGCCTTTTCACGAGATCGCAAGCTCTTTGGATGGAAACTGAAGATGCAGTAAAGAAGATGCATTATCATAGAATTATAAGTGCTGATACATATGACCAGCATAGCTATAGAAAAGCAAATTCCCATATTCTTTAGATCAACTACTCACACACTGTATCTCAGTATAAATTCTCCTTATAATCTTACCAGCCACCTAATTTGCAAGTAAATTTTTTGCTTATTGTCACATTTGCTACCTCGATTTTAGACAAAATTATTATTAAACACTAAGAGCATGCAAGTAACCTATTATATAGGATATATACCTGCACCATACTCAATTAAGCTAAGTTTTGGGTGGATCACAAAGTAATTAGGGTTGTAAATGAACCAAGCTACTCGTAAACTATTGAATCTCAGTTCATATTAAACTCAGTTCGACTTAAATTCGATTTGCAAATGAGCCAAGCCTAAGAGCAAAATAAAACTCGCTTATATAAAAGAGCCAAACTTATACTTATATTTAAACTCACAAGCCAGCTCACAAGTAGGCTCGATTATATTTTTAACGAGCCAACTTGTGAATAGACTCTTTAGTAAACTCATTAATAAGTATGCGAGTCAATATATTATATTAAGAATCATATTATATGAAAAATATAATATAATTAAAAAATAATAAAAAAAGTATATTTTAAAAGTTTTGTGTTAATTTTGAACTTTAATTTAATCTCAAGTCCATGCTAAGGCTAGTTTAGACTCGTTTCTTTAAACAAGTCGAGCATGAGCTTTAGATTCTTTAACAAGTTAAGCTCAAGCCTATAATTTTCAAACTCAATAAAAATTCAACTCAACTCAACCTCGATGAGTTTTAAACAAGCCAAATCTAAACCTTCAAAAATTGGGTTTAGCTAGGCTTGGCTTGGCTCGGCTCAGCTAATTCATAGCTCTAAGGGTGAGTTATGAGAATAGACTTTTCGGAACATGCTCCCATAAGACAAGTTACTAATATGGGGTCTTCTTTCTCTATACAACTGTACCTACCTTAAAATATATATTTTAAGGTATAAGCGTATAGGTTCTAAGGTATCTTGTATCAACATTATAAAATATTATTGAATAATATTAATAACTAAATAAGGAGTGATGATATTATACTTTTGAGCCAATAAATGTTTTTATCAAAAGGCAAAAAAAGAGAGAATCAAAAAGCATAACTTAACATCTCTAAATGGCTAAACCTAATGTCACCTTTTTCGCTCTATGTTTTCCATTCTTTTTCTTATTCTTCTCCATTTTCCTCTCCAACTTTAAGTTTTCTATTTTTTCTATCTTGTTATTTCTCATTCACTAATTAATAAAACCCAATGTTATCAAACCTAAGCCGAGGGTTTAACCTAGGTATATGACAGGGTCAATGGTTAGGGAGTTGAACCAGGGTAAAAAAAAGTTAAAATACAATTCATATTTTAATTCCCAATGTATGTATATTTATATTAATTCTCATACATCCTTTCATGTACTAAAGTTTAACACAAAATAGTAACTTAATTTTATAAGCCTATATTATTTGATCATTATGTATCTATGTATTACATATTTGAGAAAATATAGCTCTTGTATTTGCTACAACTATTTAATTCAATTATACGCATACATCTAAACATTATTCATTTTACAATAAAATTTTATGTATTTTGCTTGTATCCTTTTCTTCCTTTCCTTCTTTCTTCTTTTTAAAAGAAAAAAATAAGTGAAAAGAAAAGAAATAAAGAAGAGAAAGATGGTAAATTGAAAATGGCATGGAAAGAGAAGCAACGATACTAAAGGTCCATTGAATGAAGAAACATGAAAGTAAGAATATTAAATGCATAAGTTGTCTCACATCATTTTTTTTTTTTTAAACCATATCCTTGAATAGATAACATATAAATGCTAGCTATTAGTGCAGTGTTCAGTTCATAAACATGAATGCATTACATAGGCTAGCTAATTTTGTATGGTGGCCCAACATAGTCATTATATTTTTTATCTAAGGGGCTAAATTGTAATTTGGCCCCATAAACCCAACCAGCCTAGCAGATTGATAGTCCGATTACCCAATCTACTTGAGTTCATTTGGGCTAATGTTAATTTTCTTAATTTCATAAATTATAAGTTCTATAAGTTTTACATATAAAATACTTGTAATATCACATCTAGATTACTCTTTTGATATCACAAAAACATAAAGTTCATTGGAAGAAAGGAAAAATTTACAAATTTCATAAAATACCATGTATTTTATAACTTTTACCAAACATAGTTTTAGAGTGGATCTAAGATGTTACAAAATGGGTTTTGACTCCAAAATTTGAGAACTTATACTATAAGTTAGCATTTGATTGTACAATTTTCATGATATTGGATAAAAAAATTTATCTTATGTTTGATTTGTAACTTTACTTGGTAATTGGATAAAAATTAAGCTGATAAACTGGACAAAAGACCCAAATTTTATCCCATCTACATCATGGTACAAAAATAAAATTCATTAAATAAGAAAACAAAAATATTTTACATTCTTAAAAATACCCCTCCATATTATAAAACTAAATTAATTAATGTTATTTTATTAAATATTACAAAAAAAATGTTTATTTTATAATATAAATAATTAATTTTTTAATATAAATTTTGTGTCTTATTCAATCATCTCTATACTTATTTAGTCCTCTTTGTTTAATTTAATCCTACCCTTACAACCAAACTTTACGAAAGTATAGATACAACCTCATATTCTATCCATCTATGCCCACTCACCCTATTAGATAGCACCTAAACTTTAAGATTGTCAATTCCACTATCCATTTTGACATTATGTTGCTGAAGGTACTATAACTAATTTTGTGGAAAGTTGTTATATGAAGCAATATTTTGGGTCAATCAATACATTACGTATGTCTTTTCTTATTAAAGTAAAACTACAACTAAATCTTACCACGTTAAATTTTTTGTTTAGAAGATAAAAAATGCGAAAACATTTTACATGGAGTGTTTGAAGACTAAATAATTTATGCAATTTGATTTGGCATTTCATAAAAACTTTTATTGTTATTATTTTATTTTATTATTTATTAGCTATTAGATTAATTTAGATTTAAGATTTTTATTCTATGTCCTTCTTTTATTTATTACTTTGAAAATTATGCCCTTAGTCTACTCAGAGTTATGGGCCCATAAATTTCTTTTTCTCAGAATCATTATTTAGTTTATTGGTGTTAATAAAAACCCTAAAGTGACTTCTCTCAAACCCCTTTCTCTTATTAATTCCTAACTTGCAATGTCACAACAAGTCTTTGATCTAATGAGCTATATCTAATATCAATTGATTATATAGAAACCTTGTTTGATTATATTTTTTTGTTACAATTAGTTATAATATCCATTAGTTAATACATTCATATCCATTATTTCAACTCTTGCTTTTTATTAAGAACTTTAAAAATCCACAAGAACTAAAAACACAAAATTAGCAAATTCTTTAATTTTTTTTTTTATTGTTAGGTATACAAAAACAAAAACAAAAGATATATCTAATATGCTATACTACTAAGGACGGGCGCAGTGCAATTCGATACAGTTTGGCTCCCTTACCAAACCAAACCTAACCTAACCTAAAACTAAGGGTTTGGCTTTTTTTCTAAATCAAACCTAACCACAAGATTCGGTTCGTAAATTTTCGAATAAAAAAGAAACAGTTCGATACTATTCAATTTGTGGTATGAACCTTGTTTTTTTTTTTTGTTTTAATAAAATATTACAAATTTAACAAACAGAAATGGAAAGCAAGTTCACAAGTCGCATCTCATGTCAAGCGATAACAAATTAAATTGCATAAGTCCAACTCATTGACAACTGGAATAAAGTAACATAAGTCCAACACATTCACATGGGAAAAATTCATTTTAAAGAGGTGCTTAAATAATAAAACTACACATTTCAAAAATTAGTACTCCATAAACTAAGACAATTCCAACTCCAGATTATCAAAGGCAATAATTCCATTTATCCAATGCATATCTTATGTGCTTAAGAGCTCAAGTTATCACTAGGGTTTACCATAGAGGGGGAAGTAAGTCCTTTGAAATATTGAAGAAAGAGTAATAGGGTTTGATTTCCAGTAGCTTCATGAAGCTGTCCTAGAAATATGATTCATCGAAGAACATAACACAACATAAAAGGAATTCAATCACTACTAATTGGTATCTTTATTTAATCATTAATGACAATAGATGCCTTCGCCATAGTTTTAGCATTATGGCAAACCCATGTCAAATATATAGTAGATTTAGGAGCTCTAGCCAAAACAAATCCTATTTCAACTATTACTTTCCAGCTCCCTTAGCTGGCTTTTGTAGCAAATTCTATTTGTTCTTTGCGGCTTTGGGCTATAGGCCTTACTTCCTTGCCCCAATGGGAGTAGTGACTAGTGTTATAGGTTGTTAAGCGACTAGAAGGTTGCCTTCACTTGATGTGATGCATAAGTAAAGACTAAGGTTCATTCACCACTAATCTTGAGTTATCAATAAAATTAAATAAGAGTATAAGGGTGTAACTTAGAGAGGGTTTTTTGCAAGAATAGAAATAGAATATTCACTAATAATTGGATGATTTTGGCCGTAAAGGAAAATGAACTATTTATAATAAGTTCCTAAGGAAACAAAGAAATACGTGAAATTACATAAAGGTTAATATAGAACCAAAGAAACGTAGTACAAGTTAAAAATGGGTAAATAAGACAAGTATAACAAAGGAAATATAGTACAATGATAGAAAAAGTTAGGATAGATGATGCCCTATTGTTAGATCCATATTCTAGGCTGGGGAAGGGCTAAAACTGACCTATTTAGTGGTGAAAATAGGTCCACTAGAAAAAATTGTGATGATGTTGGAGTGGTCTTCTAAGGATGGTAGCTTGGTCAGCAACTGGATTGACTGATAGGGACCTTGTCATCCTGGACATCAACATTACTAGGCATAGTAATAAGCTCAGCATAAGGGCTATCATTTGTGTAGATTAGAGTGCAACTAAGCTAGACATGTAAAGTGTTTAACCATAGGTTATCTTGGTATGGAAGCTCATCTTCAACTAGTTGACAGGTTAGCATATGTTTGACCAAATGTTAGAGAACATAGAGTCAAGCTTGGGTGAGAGGCCTAAAGGTCAACAATTCATCAACTCCCTAGGGGTATTAAAGATTTGCCCTCAAATCTTGGTTGAACTCTTCTTTAGGTACATAGGGCATCAAGTTGGCTACATTGAAGGTCGATAGAACTCCACATCCCTTAAGCAATTCTATCTCATAGGTATTGTTGTTGATTCATCGAAGGACCGTAAAAGGACAATCCAACCTGAGTGAAAGCTTGTTTATCCTCCTGCTTAAGAATCACTCCTTACTAAGATGAACCTAAACTAAGTCTCTCGAATTATATATAATGTTTTTCCGACCTCTGTTGCCTTGTTGTTACTACCATGCTACCATCCTAGCTAGCTGCTTAGTAACCATCTTTTGTAGTCTCTAAAACTCTTTGGTATGTTGTAACTCAAGATAACTTTCCCCCCTTAAATTCAGTCTAGAGATCATATCTAGTAGCAAGTGTGGGTTAAGCTCATAGACAACCTCGAAAGGTGATTTTCCAATCAAGTTGTTAGTAAAGCAATTGTAGGCAAACTTAGTAATAGGCTAACATAAATCCTAATCGCATAGATTCTTCCCATAGTAGCTCGAAGTAGATTTCCATCCGTCTTGTTCATAATCTTTATTTGGTGGTCCATTTGGAGGTGGCAGGAAATAATAAACATCAACTTAGTGCTTAGCTTCTTTTATAGGGTCTACCAAAAAAAGCTCGTAAATCTTATGTTTCAATTTGATATAATGCTTCTGTGAAGCAATACTATTTCACGCAAAAAGCGGTTAGTAATAAATAAAGTATTATTAATCTTATGGTACGAGATGAAGTGGCTCATCTTGCTGTATCAATTGACCACCGCCATGATAGTAGTCATGCTTTTGAGCTATTTATGATAGTCCAAGCATAAAATCCATGCTCAAGTCATTTAGGTATAGGTAAAGGCGTATACTCCTTATAGGGTTCCCTCTGACCTTTTTCTCGCTTGCACACTTCATAACTTTCTAAGTTTTGTGAATGTCCTTTGTCACCCCTAGCCAATAGAAATGTCTCTCAACAGTTCATACATCCTTTACTCTCCAAAGTGACTAGCTAAGCTTCCTACACAAGCTTCCCGAACTAATAGTTCTCATGCCTAACTGTTTGGTATGCACATTTATCCTCCCTTCATCAGAAATCCTTAGTTCAAGTAGAACCCATCCATAAAACTACCACAGCTACACTTGACCACTATAGGTCCGAAGTAGGGATCTTACTCATACTAGTCGAGGAGGGTTCCAAAGCTAAGTATCCGAGCTTATAAGATTGTGATAAGTACATGCCGACATGACAAACCATTAACCATACTATTGGAACTTCCCCTTTTGTACTTTATCACATAAGATATTGTCTCAAGAAATTTTACCCATTTCATATGATGTCGAGAAAGCTTCTACTAACCTTGCAAATACTTAAGGGACTCATGGTATATGTAAATGATAAATTCTCAAGGTAGCAAGTAATGATGCTAGTTTTGAAGAGCTCAAATAAAAGCATAGAATTCCTTGTCATATGTAAAATGGTTCAAAGCAACACCATTAAGCTTCTCACTAAAGTATGTGATAAGTTGGCATTTTTGCATAAGAACAGCACCAATGCCTACTTTAGAAGCATCACTTTCTAATTCAAACTTCATTAAAATTTAGCAATGCTAATCTAGGAGCATAAGTCAACTTGGACTTATATCCTCAAAACTTCTTTAAGCTTTTTTCCAACCATTTAGAGTTCTTCCTAGTCGACATGGTTAAAGTTGCAACAATCAAACTAAAGTTTCGAATAAATCATTGGTAAAATGAAGTCAGACCATGGAAACTTCTAACATCGACAGCACAGGTCAATGTAGGCCAATAGAAAATAGCTCTAACCTTTCATCATCTACTCAGATACCTCCATCAGGAATAACATATCCTAGAAATACAACTTCCTTCTAGCAAAACACCCATTTCTTCATATTGCGGAACAGGTGTTCAACTTAGAGAATGTCAAATACAGCTCACAAGTACTCAACATGAGATGGGAAGTCAACATTATATACAAGAATATCATTAAAATAAACAACAACACATTTACTAATTAATGCTCATAACTCATGATTCATGAGTTGCATAAAAGTGCTTAATACATTTGTAAGTTCGAATGGCATAACCAACTACTTGAAGAGACCATGCTTGGTTCCTAAAAGTTGTCTTCCATTGATTACCTAATCTCTTTCAGATTTGGTGATAGCTACTCTTCAAATCAACTTTGAAAAAGATTCATGCACCATGCAGCTCGTCCAACTTGTCATCCAATCGGGACATAAGGTATCTATACTTGACAGTGATCTTATTAAAAACTTAGCTATCGGTATCTTTCTTCGGTATTAAAATAGTTGGCATAGCATATGGACTCATGCTTTCCTTAACATATCCTCAATCAAACAACTTGTCAACTTGCTTCTTAAGCTTGACTATTTGCTTGCAATTAAGCCTATGAACAAGTTCATTCAACAGAGTTACTCTAGGTTAGAGGTCTGTGCAATGCCCAATGCCTCTAATAGGTAGCAAATCCTTAGGTAGCTCATGAAGGAATAGGTTTATATACTCTTGAAGGAGTACTTACACATTGGCTGGCAACGAGCCGTCCTCTATCAGCTCAAGTATTCTCCTAACCAACAAAGACATACACTTTTTAGACTTAATGGCTTGAAAAAATCCTATTAGGGAAATCACTAAGGACTTCTTCTATAAAGATTTGGAGACCTTAACCTGCGATTCATGAACTTGTCTTGGACTCATGGGCTTAGTATGACCTTCTTACCATCTTTCTAAAACATATAAGTATTTTAGCACTCGTCATGGAGTACCCTTAAATCGAATAACCATGGTCGACCAAGAAGTACGTATGATGCACATGTAGGTAGGACATCACACATCACCCTATCCTTATATCTTTCCCCTATAGTGATCGGCACTTTGACATGTTTAGTGACTTGGAGTCTACCTTTCTCATTTAGCCAATGTATCTTATAAGGTCAAGGGTAAAGATTGGTTAGCAACTTCAGGTCTATGTTGGATAACTAAGCCTATCAATGATTAAGGCATACAGGTTGCTATTCACTCAACAATTAGTATGGAATAAGTTCTCCCTATACTCACTCTCATGGACAATATTGGCCGTAAGGACCCTTTTAACAACCATATAGTACTCCCCAAATTTAAGTTGGATTAGGGCTCTTAGGATGTTCTTGGAGTTCGTCTAGAAAATGTTCAACATTCACTTCCTCTTCCCCTTCACTAACACTTCTACCTCAAACTGTAGCTCTTCTCCCTTAATGGTTATCATCACATACTAGTTTAGACATTAGTTCACCACATACCCAAAACCAAGGCACTTAAAGCACTTAATTTCACTACTCTTTTCGTCCTAAGCCCTAGCCTAAGTCCGTCTTAAGTTTAGGCTAGTTAACCTTTCCATTCCTCTACCATCATCAAGTGGGGTCAAATTGTTTTGGTCCTTCTCAAAATTGCAAGGAGATCAATAAGAACTAAGTCAACTTAATACAATGGGTTGGTGAGTAAGAACTCGATTGAGCTACCTATGCCTCTATCTCTTAACTCTATAAGCAATGTAGATTGCTTAATCCAAGGTAATAATTCTCTATACATCCATTATGTTTTTTATCTCATGCCATAGTACAAATAGGAATCTAGCAATGGTCCTGGATTCAAGCTCTTCAACATCATGTCTGATCATCAACAATTGAAACTCTCTCATATATTTGTCCGTAGTTCAACTACCCTGCTTAAGCTCATGGAGGCATTGAAAAGTATCTTGCTCATAATGTTTAGGAACAATTCTATTTCTCAAGACTCTTTTCATTTCATTCTAAGTTATGATCTATCATCAAGCTTGCTAACGTGCGGTCTCTACCTTCTTCCACCACATTTGATATGAATCCATGGGTGAACACACGAACCTAGTATCATGCATAAACTAAGGGGTAGGTCTGAGCTTGCAAAAAGCTCTAAAAGTAAATAAAAGTTGATGGTTTAGCAAATCCCGCGCACTAACTCTACGAATATGACGCACCGTAGAACCACACACGAACCTAAGACTCGCTAGATGTGACGTACCGATCTAAGTGATAGGGTTGATCGCTATAATCCTTGCTAAAGAGAATTGATAAGAGCTGGTAAAAGAGAGCTTTCTAAGAGAAAAAACTTAAGGGTTTTTCATTAATGTTCAAAAAATCTACTAAAACCCTATACAAGTATTCTATTTATATAAAAGAGGTAAAGTTGTAAGTAAAAGAACAAAAGGATGCCCTGGTGGCATTCCAATAGATATAAAAATAAACATTTGGGTAATTTAGAAATAATACAAGAAATAGGGCGTCTAAATACATGAGCAAAAATAACTAGCTAAATAAGATTTTTGAGTGAGGGGTTAATGTTTGATTTCAAAGAGCAATAGGAGACCTTGGAGCCTTAATTTAGGTAGACTTGAGCTTCTGGATGGTCTGTCTTGTCCGGGGCCGATCTGATATATCGGTAGCTAACCTGATGTTGCGAAGTTCGACCTCGAATGGCTAAACTGGTAGTGACCAACTTGAAGCCTACTTGACATGATAATAGCTGACCTCGCATAACCAAGTTGATCTAACATGGAAATGGCTGACCTGTTCGGAGCTGACCAATTGAACTAAGTAAAATTGGTCGAGCCAAGTTGGAAGGGTAGGATAGACCTGGTATAGTAAGGAAGACTTAGTAAAATAGGGCACTAGTCAGCCAAGACAGAACTTTTCAAGCAAGGTAGGTCTTCCTATATAGATGAAGCTCAAACAAGTCTCTCTTTGGGGGCCTAGTTAGGGTACAGCATAGTGCACTCAACATTACAAAGCAGACCCAACAGAGCATGGTAGGTTGTTCGATGCTAATGGAGTTTATAGATAAGTCAACCATTCTTGCGGAGTTCATGAACAAGCCTCCTATATAGTCCGAAACAAAGCATGTCATCAAATTAGTACCTGAAATCCTATCAACATTGCTCCTTACTTAGAAAATTCCAAAGTAACCAATCAAATCCGTACACCGTCTTTATAGTCATAAAAGTCAAATATCTTTTCAATCTTCTCTTCCCAATTCATAATTTCATCGGCACTATTTGATACACCAAGCTAAGAGTAGATAAGGGCGATAGTATTAGGATAGCTCTAAGCTTGTAGAAAGCTTGAGGTGAAAGGTTATGAAAAGTGAAAACTGGAACAAGAGAATGATACAAACAAGAAAACCACAAACGATTCTAAGGATATGACACACCAAGGAAACTCCACAAACTTACAACTCAACTCGATATGATGCACAAGCTAATCCAATAAGGGTGCTCACCACCTAGCCTTAATTAAGAGCTAGGATAATAGTGAAGTAAGCAAGCAATAGAGAGCAATGCTCACCAAAAGAGGAATGTATTCAATATTCGATGTGTAGGATGATGGTGTAGCTACATATTACAGAGGGGTATTTATACCTAAAACTTAGGGTAACCTACCTTAAATGGAAAGGACAAAAAGGGGTATTGCCTAAACTAATAATGTATAAAGAATAATAGAAGGGTAAAAATGAAAATTCAAAGAAATTGATGATTGGTGTAGAAAGGTCCTTTTCACATGGGATTGGACAAGTGGCATTTGGTCACTAGGGTTACTTCTTGCAGATATAGACAAGTAATGTAGTCAAGATGTGGTTTGCCGAGCAAAGGTACCAAGCAAACCTAGTAGTCTTCCCGAGAAGATGTGGTTGCAAATGTGCTCTACGGTTCTTAACACTAATATTGTTAAGCTACTAGTTGGCATGGTTATGGCTAAGCAAATGTGTCTAAGCTATTAGGGAAGCATATTTTAGGTCAACACATTATCACTGATAGATGATAAGTTACTCGACTTAGTATGTAGAGTTGGTCAGCAGTAAGGATTAGCTCGACCTTAACAAAAGTTAGTCAAAACAAGAGAATCCACTTCATTAGTCCTTCAAGACCTAAAGCTCAAGCTCAGGTTAAAGGTCCAGTAGTTCGATTTCAATCATCCCCTCTAAGTTTATTTGGATTTGGGATCAAATCCGGCTGGTCTTCAGTCAATTCTCCTGTAAGGTAATAGGGGTTAAGCTCGACAATGTTAAAGATGTCAAAAACTCCATAATCTTTAGGTTATTCCAATCATTGTTGATCTTTTGGAGTACTCTAAAGGAACCTTCAACTTGGGTAGATAACTTATTCTTTCTCTTATTCGAAAACCTTTTCTTGTTTAAGTATAGCCATACCAAATCTCTAGGATGAAATTGTTTTGACTTCTTTGCTTTACTCTTTTCTCTCATTGTCATAGTAGTTTAGTCAATTTGCCAAGTAATGTTGTCGTAAATCTACTGCAAAGACTATGCTTGGGCTCTTACATCAAGGTCTTCTTACTCAAGCATGAGTGTTAGGTCATAATCAAGGGGTAACTCTAGATTGAAGCAATAGACTACTTCAAAAGGTGTTTGTTTGGTAGTGTCATGTATCGTATGGTTGTAGATGAATTCCACCATAGGCAAATTGACATCCTAATTAGCCAAGTTCTTCCCTACTATAGCTCAGAGTAGTGATCCTCAAGTATGATTGACTGCCTCTATTTGGCCATCAGTTTAGGAGTGACAGAAGTGTTGAAAAGCAATTTAGTCCCCATATAACACCAAAGAGTCCTCCAAAAATGGCTTCGAAACTTTGAATCTCTATCTGACGCTATACTTTTGGCATATTGTGTAGACAAAAAATTTCCTACAAAAAGAGAAAGGCAATAGCTAAAGCATCGTTAGTTTTAGAACAAGGCACAAAGTGTGCCATTTTACTAAATCTATCCATGATGATCATCACAAAATCTTTGCCTCAAGAAATTCTCAACAATCCAAAAATAAAGTCCATGCTCAACTCAATCCAAGGTTAGATCAACACAAGTTAAGGCATTGTTTTCCCTTGTTCGGCTCAGCATTTGGCCCTCTTACAAATAGTACAGCTCTCAATAATTTGATGCGCATCTCACCTCATCTTTGGCTAAAAGAACCTTTTACTCATGAACACATATGTCATTTTCTCTCCAAAATGGCCAGAAAGTCCTCTACCATAAGCTTCCATGACTAACACTTCTCATATAAAACAGGTTTGTACACTTAGCTTACCACTTCGAACTAGATAACCCTATTCCATATGTTAGTCATCCACCATTCTTCCTTCGATACATCTCCCAAAAATGGGACCAAAATGGGGATCTTAAGGATATTACTCCTTAATGCTTACAAATCCCAAGAATCTCGTTTGTAGTTTAATTAAGACAAGGCATTGATAACCACATTAGCCTTGCCCTATTTATACTTGATTATAAAGTTGAAACCCTCTAAGACTTCAATTCATTGCACTTTTCTCTTCAATAATTTGGTTTGACTTCTAAGGTATCTCAAAGATTCATGATCTATGTAAATGACAAACTCTCTCAACAACAAATAGTGTTACCACACTTAAAGTGCTCGAATAAGAGATAAGAGTTCTTTATTATACACTAAATAGTTCAACTGAGATCCTCTCAACTTCTTGTTATGGTAAGCAATTGGTCGGCCTTCTTACATCAAGACAATACCTACCCTATTGCTTGATACGATACATTCAAGCTCAAAAATCTTCTCGAAGTCAAGCAAAGCTAATACTGGTGTAGAAGTCAATTTTGTTTTTACTTTAACAAAACTTATTTCCTCTCTCTCTCTCCCTACTTAAACATAATATTCTTCTTTGTCAGCTCAATAAGGGGTGCAACAATAATATTGAAGTTTCTAATGAATTTTCAATAAATGGATGCCAGTTCATAGAAACTTCTCACCTCGACACAAGTGGTTAGAGTCGATCACTTGACAATAGCTCGATCTTCTCATCATCAACCTGCAAGCTTCCTCTACCTACTACATATCTTAGAAAAACCACTTCCTCCTGGTAGAAACAACACTTCTTCAAATTGCTAAATAACCTATCGGTACGAAGTACATTAAACATAACATAGAGATACTTAAAGTAGCTAGGCAAGTTAACATTATATACAAGGATGTCACCAAAGTATACCACCACACACATCTCGATGAAGTTTCTTAGCACATGTTTCATCAATCTTAGGAAGGTGCTTAGGGCATTTGATAAGCCAAAAAGCACAACCATTCAATCGTAAAGACCATATAGAGCCATGAACAAGATTACAATCAAGTATCGGTATCCTATCCCCGAGTTAAATGATACATTGGATGAACTAAATGGAGCTAGGGTCTTTAGTAAAATTGATCTGAAGTTTAGCTACCACCAAATCTGGATGAGACTCTCCCTTACATATCCTTTTTTAAGTAGTTCATTGACTTATCTTAGGAGCTCAGTAGCTTGTTCAAGGTTCATATGATAGGCTAGCTTGTTTGGTAAGGTAACACCAGCTATTAAGTCGATGCAATGTTTAATGCCTCCAAAAGGGGGTAATCCTTCAGGCAATTGTTTAGGAAACAAGTTGATATATTCATCCAGTAGCTCCTTGACCTCCAGGGGTAACTCAATCTGCTCCTTCAATTCTAGTAGTCATTTGATCAACATATAGGTCGACATGTCAAGTAGCTTTTCAAAGCTTAGGTCTACTTAGAATCAAGGTCTTCTTTGATCCTTAAGTAAGTTTAGCTTACATCTTGCTAACTTGACTCAGCGTCATAGGGTTCAAGGTAATCTTTCTACCATCTCTTTCAAAAACATAGGTGTTCTTAAATCCATCATGCATAACTCTCTTGTCAAAAAGCTAAGGTTAACCTAGCAACACATGAGATGCATACATAGGTAGCACTTCGCAAAGAATTTCATCAAAATACTTTTCAATTGAGATTGGCAGCAAAACTTACTAAGTAACATGTAGTACTCCCTTTTCGTTCAACCAATGTAACTTATATGGCTTTAGATGTGAAATAGTTGGCAACTTAAGCTACTAAACTAAGTCAATAGATGCTACATTGGTGTAGCTTCCATTTTTTACTATAAGTGCACAAACCTATTTATTCACTTTGCATGTGATGTTAAATAAATTCTCTCTCTACTTATCCTTGATAAATGGTTTATACTCATTGCACATCAAACAACTAAAGTTAGTTTATCTAAATCCTCAACAAATACATCTTCCTCAACTGGTTCAACATTCACCTCAATCCCTTCCTCCACTTCTTTTGCTCCTCTAATTCCTCATCTGTGTTATCTACTTCAACCTTTGAGGCATTTCCCTTGATAATCATCGCTCTTAGTTCGAACACTAAGCGGCCATGTGCCAAACCCTTAGCATTTAAAGCATTTGATTTAGCTTGTCTTCCTCTCAAATCCATGTCCCTTCTCACAAGTTCTCGGCAGCACTTCACCATCAATTAGTTAGCCCTTCTATTCAACTCTAACATCCATTCTTCTACTCGACTCGACACTTTGCTAAGCTTAGTAACTTTGTTAACTTAGTCGATCTAATTAGACTAGTTAGAAGTCAACTCAACTTATTCCTCCTCTACCTCTCTATTCGTTAAGCTATTCTTATAACCTCATCCAATGTAGTAAACTGTTAAAGTTCCACGATATCTCAGATGTCATTTTTCAATCTAGTAAAAATCTTGCATACTGTTCAAGCTGATGGTTCATCTACTTCACGTCGAATCATGAGTATTTAGAACTCCTAAATATACTCATCAATAGTATAACTCCCTTACCTCAACTCTTAAAGTCGAGCAAAGGTATTTTGCAAGTAAGTATCTAGCATGAATCTATTTCTAAGTATCCTCTTTATCTTAAGCTAAGTATTAACTTCCCTACATTCTTCTCTTCTCCTCATAATTTAGAAGTTTTTCCACCACATCGCAACATGACTAGAGAACTCTACAATAGCAATCCTTACTTTCTTGCAATCTTCATACTAGTAATAATCAAAAACTTGCTCTATCTTCTCTTCTCAATCTAAATAATCACTAGCATTTTCAATCCATTAAAGGTCAAAATCCGAAGCTTTACATAATCGAAAACTTAAGGTGCTCAAGCGTACTACTCTTCTTCATTATACTCTTCTTCTCCTTCGTCATCTAAATCACCCAAGTCAATCCTTCTCCTAACACATCCTCCTACCCCTTCATCTCAATCTTGTCAAGCAGGGTTCTGTCTTTTCACAAGTTAAGTAGCTTGAGGAGTATTCTACACAACCTCAGCAGGCCAAAAGGCTAATACATAAACAGCTCTAGTCAAATCAGCTATAAGGTCAGCTATCTCATCAATTCGCCCATCTGTGCTTCTAAAGGTATTCTAGGGTTGTCATTTATGGTGGACAACACCACTATTGTTATGTCCAATACCAATGTTGTCATTGGGATCCGTCATTCTCCTCAATAAAACTTAGTAACAAACTCAGAATCTAAAAAACAACAAACATTGTTCCTCGAAGGCAAATAATCTCACTCACAAACTCTTCTTCACTCGAAAGTTCAACTATCTTGTGAATACAACAACTCTAAAGAACAATAAACCCAACTGAAACTTGTTTTGTTTTTGTATGTTCGAAACAAGGCAAAATAGAGCATACAACCACAGCAAATGTATACACCTCATTTTTGTTATTTTATTTTAGTAGTTTTATTAAGCTAGAAATATAAAATATATAAAATAAAAATATAAAAAATAATTAAAAATGAAAAAAATAAAAATAAAGTATTGAGTTATATCGAGTTGAGTCGTATCGAGTTCAGTCGTATCGAGTCCAGTTGTTTATGGTCAAATCAGATATATGGTGAGTGCTCGATTTAATAAATTTTAAGTCGTTAAAAAGATCGAGCTTTGTGAAATATATTTTAGTCTAGTTTAATATAAAGTAGATTTTTATCTAATTTACATTAGTCTAGAATAGATTTAGGATTTATTAAGTAAATTATTAGGCTAAAATAAAGTTGGATTGAGTCAAGCCCAAAAAATAAAAAACCTAAATTAAAATAGAGTTTCTAAAAATTAGGTCGAATTTTCAAATAATCTAAATCGTATCTTTCATATTTAGGATTTGTTATTGTATCTTTCGTAACTAAGGTTTGTTAAGATTAAATCTATATTTAAAAGATATGAAAGATTCGATAGTATGGTTTATAAATAGTGAGTTAATAGTAAAGTTTTTCGTTTTTCACGATCCCCAACACACAACACATATTCACTAATACTCTACTCCACAACATAGTCACTTACCACCCTACATTTGTCGAACACAAATACCAACCTATCTGCATTCATACACTCAACATGCATTATCCATGCCACTCTCCCACATACCGAGCAACACAAGCACCTTACATTGATAAATACACAGTTGCACTCACAACTCACTCACCAAAACACACAACGGCACACACTGTTTTCTTATGCATGCCACACTCACCGACTACATTCTCCTTCACTGATACAACAGCGACAGCCCCCTACACACTCACACACACAATAGCCCCTCATTGCACTCTCAATCACATTTGATATAGTACATACATTCACTCTCTCACCAACGCATTACATACACAAGCACATAACCCACAGCACATACGTTTACTCCCTCACCCACTACACTCACAAGTATTACACATTGCATACACGCTAATGCTCACGACCGATTGACACACACTAATGCTCATGCATGCCACACAAGAAGCACGATACGATCGCATGCATGCCACACAAACATCACAAACACACATACTGACATACCCCTAATCACTACACTCACAAGCATATTCACTAACCACACTCACTTACACTAGGACACAATCAACACAACACACAAAGCACAACATAGCCGCACGTACACCGAAGTTAATATACAGCATACACACAGGTCCATACTCACACACTAAGTCAACACACACTCCATTGATCATGTTGCCAAGCATATGTATATGTACAGATCACACTAAACATGATCTACAACTACGCCCATGACGTTGTACACGATTAATTCCACAACCGAGCATGTGAACGTAGTCCAAATAATCACAACACAATCAATACAAACACGCTGATCACGTACTCAACTCGCTTAGGTAAAATATTATTATTTTATTAGTTAATTTAATTATTTATTCTTTAGTGTAGGTTTTTTATATATTTTTTTTAATTGTCATATCATTTGCTATATTTTTTAGATAATTTGAATTTTTGATAATTTAGTTAAGTTGCATCTTTTTAGCTAAAAATTATATTTTTATGAAAAAAATCATATATCTTTTCTCCAAGATCTGTATCTTCGAAGAAGATACGTATCTTAGTATATCTTACATATAGGATTTAGGAAAGATTTTTTTTTTTTTTTTTTTTTTTACACATAGTGATTTTTAAAAAAAAAATCTTAATTAAAGTTTTCAAAAAAGAGTTAATTAGGTTTTTTCTTTAAAAAATATATTCATAAAATTAGATTTTCTTAGGTTTATTTTAAAAAGTAATAAATTGTTAAATAAACGTAAATCTAGCTCAATTTTCAAATCTAAAAAAAATCCACCTACTAAATCTTTTCTAAAATAGAACGATGTTAGTTTGATCCGAACTATCGAGTACGTAAGCACCTCCAAGGCAATCATAAAAACTATTTTTTTTTTTTTTTGAAAATTCGTAATAAAAAAATCATTAAAAAATTCATCTTGACTACATTTTTGCATATTTATACATATTTTATCATTTTTAGAAAAATTATAAAAAATAAAAGCCCCTTAATTTTTTTTATTTTTACATGACGGCTTAGTCTTAATAGATTAACCCTCAAACTTAGTTTTTTTAATTTAATTTTCTAAAAAATTCTTTTTTTAAATATTTACATGTTAATGGTTAAATTAAGATTTTTCCACTCGAAAATCCTAATTTCATTTTTTACTAGTTTAACTGGTTGGCGACTCCAATTTTTCAAAAATATTCTTTTCAAAATATTTTTTAAAGAAAAATGTTTTCTTAATTTAATGTCGAGTAATCTATAATAAGTGGATTAGGCTAAGGAAAACCAAAATAAGGCTCAATAGAATTAGTGACTTCAGTAAGGATCCTAGTGAGCTAGCCATGTATAAATAAAAATTAATTAATGGACTTTCATTTTTTTTTTATCTATATATTGTAATATAGTTGTATTAACCGGGTTTTAATGATGTAGGCCTTTAAGAAAAGTCTGGCCCAATGGGCTCATTACTAGGGATTTAGAGGGAACGTTTATTTATTTATTTTTATCATTTATGTATTTAGACGTAGTTGGCCCTAGGCCACCTTAGAAACTTACAATAGGCTGCTATTGTATAACCCTCAAGTTGTTGAGGTCTTTACTACCACCTGGCGATGATAAGGGAGCTCACTTAGGTTTCAATATAGCCTATTAAGTTTTTCTCTGGAAAGCCTTAAAGCTATAGAGTTTGAGACCCATAAACCCCACCTTCTTGTATCATTATTTTTTAAAAAGGGGTAGTCATTTTTTTATATTATAGGAAAAGCCTACTTAATCCACAGTTGATTCATCGTTCTTTTTTGAAATAAAGGAGAAATTAAAAATCAGTAACCCTTATATATAAGTATTCACAAGGTTGATTTCTTTTTTAAATCCTATTTTAGATTTACTTATATATAAGGGTCCTCTTTGACTGCAAGTTCATAGTAATTCCTATAATTTATTAATTACCTGTCCCTATTACATTACATGTGTGTGTAGTATAAAGCATTTTTTTTTTTATGTTTGACCTTTTTTACTAATACTTCTTTCTATGTGATTATTTTTTTATTTCTTATATTATATGAGTTTTAATTTTATTGTCTATTAGACAGTAAAAGGTTACGTAATTAAAAAAAAAAATTGAAGAAGCTACAAAATTATTAATATCATATCCAACCTTATTGTAAATTTAGTGGTCTCATTGTAAATAATTGCATCATTTCATGTTTTATGTAATATAGATATGGAAAGTCAGGGTAGTGTCAATCCCGAACCCATCCGTGAGGTCCAGTTGGATAAGTACTCTTTCCCTAAGGATGTCCTAAAAGATTGGTTGAATCAGCTTCCATCCATCAAGTAAGATCACATTTACAAGAAGATTAGGCTAATCATATCCCTCATATAAGTCCAACTCCATTAGCCTCTAATTCAAGCCCTTATCTATTATTAGGATCTAGAATTTGTAGCTTTCAAGTTCAGCCCACATGTGTTGATGTCTACTTTAGAAGAAATACTTGCAATTACTTAGTGCTCCACCTGTTGAAGCAAGCATAACCATCCCAAATCTCAGAGTCTAGCCTGAGAAAGCCTTCATAACTTTATTGGGAGTCAAAAAGGTAACCCTATCACTATTCTTATCTTCAGAGGGTAAGAAATGTTTCAACATCTTAAGGCTAGTAAAATCGTTTTCAAGCTTAGACACTTATTAGAAATATCTTCAGATCTTTTGTAGAGGATATGAATCATAGGTCGAAAAGAGGGTGAACACCTTTATCATAGCAGTATTTGGGATAATGCTATTTCCCGTTAGATATGATCAAGTCCATTATAGGTTAGCTGAGCTAGTAACCCAATTCTAAGCTAGTAAATCCTATATACAAACGTTATTGGCAAAGCAATTCAGGACATTCACCCACTTGAGGAAGTAAGGGCATGGGTACTTCACGACCAACCCTATAATCCTTATCGTACCATTTCTTAATCACATATAGGGATATGGAGGGAATCTTCTCAAAACATCCCTGACTAAAAACTAAAATCTGATAGACGACTTTGTCCGTCACCTTAAGGTACCAAAAGAAGCTCAGTTTAAAAGATGGGTATTAGTCCTAAGCATGACGCAGCTGGTGGATTTTATGTGGATAGCTAGGTAGAGCAACTGCACTTAAGCCATCTTAAAGTGCATTGATTATGCAAGGGTCCCTCTCATTAGTATTACGAGTTATACAGGGTATTTTCCAGCTTGTATCACCAGACAATTGGTTCCCCTTCAAGAGATAGTATATAGAGACTCCTTAGAAGATGTTACATTAAATTATCAAGATCCTTGTTTACCTACCGCTACTTTGATTCAACAACTAAAAGAACTTATAAAGCTGTAGGAATGGAGGGAAGTTAAGAAGATAGTTAATGTGAGAATTTTGAGTGGCAAAGTTAGACAATATCGAGCTACCAAGCAATTTATCTATGATTAGTTGAAGAACACTGAAAAGATACTCTATGAATCTCCAAATATATTCAGACATAAGCTAGAGCCAGAATACCTTTCACTTACCGAGAAGGCCTATCGAGATACCATACGAGCTAGAGTTGAAGCCTAGTTCCAAGAATGCAAAAGAATTATTGAAGAATTAAAGCTGGAGATTGGGAGATTGCTAGAACAAAATCAATTCTTGAGGAGTAAGATTCAAGAAAGAGATGTTATAGTCAGAAAGTTGATGAGAGAAGTTGATGAAGCCCATCCTAGCCAAATCTGTTGGCTCTTATAGATATAGGGTTTGATTTTTTGTTTTAGAAAGATTAGTTAAGAGTTTATTTGTTTTTCTTTTAGTTTGTTGTATAAGTTTGATTTTATGATTATTAATAAATTTGCAGCTTCATGAAAACCTTTATTGTGCAGTCTTTTGCTCATTTTTTTTTAGTTTCCTTTTAAACAAAAAGACAATAAGATAAAAAATGACAAAATAACAAAATACAACAAAAAAAAGGAAAAAAAAATAAAAATTTTAGTTCACAAAGATGTTTAAAACTTGAGTTTTCGTTTAGGATTTTGAAGATAGCGTTCAAGCGAGCAAACTCAGTTAGAAACCCGATATTCACTCATTCCAAGGCAAGAATATCTACTCAGGGTATTGGAAACATCAATCAAACCAAGCCTAACTCAAGGGTTGCAACCTTGGAAGAAAACATGAACAAGATGGCTAAACAAATCTAGGCTCTTACTTGGGCTATTGGAATTCTCAATGACAAACAAAGATCTCAAGTCAACTCAAATCGGAATGCAGAAGCGACCCCTCCCCCTGAATTGGAAGATGTAGAATTAATCCCTAATGCTAAGACATGTAGGAAAGAGATCGAGGAAAAACATCAAGAGATGGAAAGGAAGTTTATGCGAAAGTTAATTAAGAAGATGAAAACCCTAGAAATGGTTAATGGGCTTTAATAGATGGGAATGATCAATTTGTTAACATAAAAAGATGATGATTTCCCTAGAAAGTTTAAAATTTCGGAATTCAAAAGATACAATGGGACCAATTTCCCAAATCTTCACACTAGGTTATACATTAGAAACATAGGAAAATACATGAAATATGATAAAATGATGGTCCAAATCTTTCAAGATAGCTTGACTAGGCCTACCTTAACTTGGTATGCCCAACTAGACTTAAACAAGATCGATAAATAAGATAAGTTAGCCCAGGCTTTCTACAACTAATGTAAGTTCAATATCGAAGTAATCCCATCCATGTAGGATTTGAATAATCTGCGAAAGAAGGCCAACGAAAGTTTTAAGAAGTATGCCCAGAAATGGAGGGGCATGGCAGCTAAGGTAACTCCACCCTTTACAACAAAGGATCTTACATTTGCCTTTATCAATACTCTTAGAAGCCCATACTACCAACATCTGGTAGGACACCTTACCTCTAATTTTGTAGAGATTATGGCCTCAAGGTACTGAATTGAGGAAGCTATCACTATTGGAAGGCTTCCTAATCCTAAAGAAGCAGTTGAGAAGAAGACACCTTTCACGAGATTTTCCAATAAGGCTAAAGAAGCTACTATAAGCGTTGTCAATACCGACAAACTTATTAGACCTGCAACCCCTATAGCCATATCAGGAGGATTTAACCCCCTACTGAATCCAAGTCAAAATAACTACCCACAAAGGAGACAGTTTAAGTCAAGTTCTTTCATGACTAAGGAACGAGAATCTCTTAATGTTTAAAATACCGAAGGAGGGACAAAAACTAAGAGACTACAACTTAGAGCTCCGTTGCAATTACCATATTTGAGGCAAATGGAGCATTCTATATACCAATGCTAGAGACTCAAACATAAGATCTAGGATCTCATTAATACTAAATTGGTTTAATTAGACTTCATTCAGACTCCTACTCCTAACATGGGTAACAATCCTCTACCAGATCATAGACACTCAATCAACATGATCATCGCTAAGTATCTGAATTCAAAGTTGATCTAGATAGTCTCACCATCACTATTGAAGAGGTAGCTTAAAATATGAGGTAAGTTGGACACTTGCAAAATATGAATCTTAGAGAGAGAACCTGGACTAAACCAGCAATATATCAATTGCTAAGAGAAAGGAAGATAAAGAAAGCTAACATTATGGCTATGACGGTTCCAAAACCATGAAAGAAATGTACCTAAAAGGAGCTTAGAGAAAGGTATGAAGCCAAAGATCTAACAGTCGACACTTTAGGTGAGTCATTAGGAAAGTTTGAGTAATTGGTCGATTACACCAGTTCACCCATAGTATATACTAATGAACCACCCACTAGATGGGGTTCTAAATTTGAGGAAGAAGACAAACTTACTGTAGAAGCCAAGAAGATAGCTGAGATGGTTGGAATGATCAGAGGTGGGCCTAAACCATTGGTTTTTTATTACCACAAGAAGACTGAGAAGGTTGAAAAATGGGGTAAGCCTAAGAAAATAGCTTTTAATGTTCCATTAGCACTAGAGAATTACAAAGCCCTTATCACCTATGGTCGATGGGCTTACGTGCTCAAGATAAGTTTGTGACTAAAACGATAAGGCCAAGAAGAAGACTATTGTCAAAAAGGCTTCTTGAAAGATCTTTGAAGATACAAATGAGAAAGATAAAAATGTTGCAAAGAAGATAGTGAAAGCTAGTGAGTGCAAGATTATGGATCAGTTAGCCAAAGTACCCGCCTAGATCTCCCGAATGGGCTTATCGTTGTCATCAGATGTTCACCAAGAAGCTTTAATCAAAATTCTGAAAGATGTCAAAGTACCTTAAGGGATTTCCACTAAAAAGCTAGGATTGGTGGTTAATTCAATATTTGCAATGGATCATATTTCATTCTCACCGGATGAGCTAGGTGAAGAAGGAGACTGGCATACGAAGCCCCTTTTCATAGTGCTCAAGTGTGCAGAGAAAGTAGTCACTCGGGTAATGATTGATAATAGTTCTTCACTAAATGTATGTCTATTGGCAACACTGAACTTACTTAGAGTAGATTCCACTAAGATAAAACCCATCTTGATTTCAATAAGGGCTTTCAATGGATTAAAGAGGGAGATACTTAGAGAAATTGAGCTGTAAGTTGAGATCAGCCCACAGATGTTCACTATTCCATTTCAAGTATTGAATATACCTTGAACTTTCAATCTTCTATTAGGGAGGTAGTGGATTCACTCAGTAGGGGCAATTCCATCTAGTCTACATCAGAAAGTGAAATTCATAGCCGATGGGCAACTAGTCACTATTCTTGAGGAGCAAGATTACAAGATTTACAAAGGGACGGCTGTTTTGTATATTACGAGTGAAGAATTAGAGGAATCAGGATTACAGATTTTTTATGAGGTCAACATAATTGAACTGTCAAGATAGAGGGCAAAAGGTCATTCGGAACAACCTAAGTAGCAGATTGAAACGTTCGAGCTCGAATATGAGCCTACTAAGAAGAAATCCAAGAAATGAAGGCCAAAACCAAAGGAAATAGAAGAGATCAGTTATACCATACTCGTATGGATTTTCCAAACATCTATCAGACATTCCCAATACCAGCATGTATTCAAGAACCCAAAGTAGCTAGTTTATTCAAGGCTTTGGCTCAGCAATGCAGCATCAGTCTAGACAAGAAGAAAGATATTGGCATCCTAATTTCCTTGTACAACTAGTTTTCCGTTCCTATTAATAGGTCTCTTTAAAAAAGCAATATTGGATCAATTAGGAGGATTTGATTTCAATAATTAGTTCGATTAGTTAGGCCCTTTTCTTTTAGACAATCTAAATTCATTCAATAAAATTAGTTCCTTTCTTTCTTTCAGTGCTCCGTTATTTACTTGCTATCCCTTTGCCTTTTCCTTTACTCTTCATATTCGATAAAAATGATGAACATAATGGATATCTTGTGCCTGTAAACAATGAAAGTACCAACATCACTTTCGACCCTGCTGGGTCAAATGTCAGAGATGATATTAAGACTCCAAGTGAAATACGAGAGAGTTGGTATTGATTTGAACAAGGGAGAGTAATTATTGATGAACCAATAATTGTGATTAATTTAGAGACAAAAGAGAATCCGTGAAACTTGAAAATTGGGGTAATCTAGTAGATGATTAGAAGCAGGAGTTGTCATGTTTATTATCAAAATACCTAGACATATTCGCTTGGTCCTATGAGGATGTGCTCGGTTTGGATTCGTCCACCGTAGTTTATAAGTTGCCAACAAGAGAACATATTAAACCGAAAAGGCAAAAGCTTAGGTGGTTTAGGCCAGATATACTCCTTAAAATAAAAGAATAAGTGAAGAAATTACTAGAAGTTAAATTCATAGAAGTGTTGGATTACCCCAAATGAGTAGCCAATGTGGTGCCAATGTTGAAGAAAAATGGGAAAGTTAAGGTATGTGTAAACTTCTGTGATTTAAACCAGGCAACATCGTAGGATGACTTCCCTTTACCACACATTGACATATTGGTGGACAATATGGCCAGAAATCATCTTTTCTCATTTATAAATGGTTTCTCGAGATATAATTAAATCAAGATGGCAGAAGAAGATAAAATCAAAACTATCTTCACTAATACTTAAGGAACATTTTATTATCAACGTGATGCCTTTCGAGTTGAAGAACATAAGGGCAACTTATCAACGTGCTATGGTAGCTTTATTTCATGACATAATGCATCAAGAGATTGAAGTTTATGTAGACGATATGATTTCCAAGTCCAAGGAGGATGAGAATCATATCGATGTTTTGCATAAACTATTTCAGTAGTTGAGAAAGTTTCAACTAAAACTGAATCCAGAAAAGTGCACCTTTTGAATAACCTCAGTCAAATTATTAAGTTTTGTAGTCAGTAGAAGAGGAATTAAAGTGGACCCAAACAAAGTCAAAGCAATCATAAATATGCCTACACTAGAGACTGTAAAAGAAGTATAGGGACTGTTAGGGAGGTTGAATTATATTGCTTGGTTTGTATCACAACTAACCAATAAATGCAAGCCATTATTCAAACTCTCGAGGAAGAATGTAGCAATATAATGGGATGAAGAGTGTGAGCAAGCATTTGCTATAATCAAAGAGTATCTCATGAATCCTCCATTGTTGGTCACTCCTACATCAGAATGACCATTAATTCTTTATTTGACGATCCTTCCTGAATCGATGGGATGTATACTGGGACAGAAAGATGAAACAAGTAAAAAAGAGTATCCTATATATTACTTAAGCAAGAAGTTCACAAAAAGCGAACAAAAATACTTAGAGGTGAAAAGAATGTATTGTGTCTTAATATGGGTGATGCATAGGCTCAAGCAATATACTCTCTATTACTTAGTGAAGTTATTGATAAACATGACCTATTGAGGTATTTAGCAGAAAAGTCAATATTGATAGGGAGAATATCGAAGTGGCAGATATTGCTCATTGAGTTTGATATCAAATATGTAAGTCAAAGTTCAATCAAAAGGTAAGAAGTGACCGATCAATTAGCAAAATACCCATTAGAAGATGAAGATGATATTTCGAAAGCTTAGTTTCCTAATGAAAATGTGATGGTGCCAAATGAATTGAGTGATGAGAAATCGGGATGGAGAATGTATTTTAATGAAGCAGCCAATGTGTTCAAATGTAGGATAGGAGTAGTACTAGTATCACTTGAGGGTAATTATTTTCCTATGGCAACGAGGTTAGCATTTCCATATACGAACAACATAGCAAAATGTGAAGCCTGCATTTTAGGGCTCAAAATGGCACTAGACATGGGAATATAGAGGCTTGAAGTGTATGGATATTCTTCTCTTATAATTCTCCAAATCCTAGGAGAATATAAGACAAAAGATGAGAAGTTGATATCTTATCATGAGCATTTAGGAAGGTTGATTGAAAGATTCTAACTAATTTCATTCACTTACATTTCAAGAACCCAGAATCAATTTGTCGATGCATTGGCCATGCTAGCATCCATGGTGAAAGTCATAGATGGGATAGAAATTCAGCCCCTGAAGATTAAGGTGAAGGAAAAACCGCTTTTTGCTTAATAGTTGAAGAGAAGAAATCGAAGAAGCCCTAGTATTATGATATCAAAAAGTTACTTCAAACGGGGGAGTTCCTTAATGAAGCTGATAGAAAATACAAAAAAGCCTTAAGGAGATTGGCAACTCATTTCCTATTAAGTGGAGCCACATTGTACAAAACATCGCCAGATACAACATTGCTAAGGTGTATAGATGAAGAAGAAGTCGAGAAATTAATGAAAGAAGTACATGAAGGAGGCTATGGTCCTCATATGAATGGCTACATGTTAGCTAGGAAAATCATGAGGATGGGATATTTTTGGATGACAATGGAATTAGATTGTATCAGGTACATGAGGTACTGTCACCCGTATCAAGTATATGCTAATAAAATCAACACTCTTCCCTAAGAATTACATGTCATGTTCGCTCCTTGGATGTTCTCAATGTGGGGAATAGATATGATTGGTCTAACTTCGCCAACAGTTTCAAACAAGCATAGATTTATTCTAGTCACAATGAATTATTTTACCAAATGGGTAAAAGTAGCATCATATGCTACGGTGACTAAAGGAGTAGCAGTCAAATTTCTAAAAAGAGACATCATTGCAAGATATGGTGCACCTAAGTCTATTATTACAGACAAACGGTCGAATTTAAACAATAAGCTGATGGTTGAAGTATGAACTAATTTAAGATTAATCACAGAAACTCGACTCCATATCGACCTTAGATGAATGGAGTAGTTGAAGTCGCTAATAAGAATATCGAGAAAATCATTAAGAAGATGGTGATCACTTATATAAAGATTGGCATGAGATGTTTCCTTTTGCGTTCATGGCTTATAGAACCTCAATCAGAAACCTGTATAAGTACAACAACTTATTTATTGGTATATGAAACTAAAGCGGTACTACCAGTGGAAGTAAAGATACATTTGTTCCAATGTTGGTAAAAATTCAACTCAATGAAGCAAAGTGAGTGAAGAAGTGAATGGAGCATTTAAACCTCTTAGATGAGAGGAGGCTTGCAGTAATATCTCATGGTAAGTGTTACCAATAGTAGATGATTCAAGCCTTTAACAAGAAAGTGCGCCTAAGGTACTTCAAGGAAGGAGATTTAGTGTTGAGGAAAATATTGCCGAATGTAAAAGATCTTAGGGGTAAACTTGGTCCGAATTATGAAGGCCCTTATGTAGTAAAAAGGGTATTATCAAGAGGTGCATTAGTGTTGACAGAAATGGATGGGCCGGAATTAAGGGGACTTATGAATTCAGATGCTGTAAAATTGTATTATCCATGAAAACTGAGTTTAATAAAGATTCCAATTTTTCTTGAGAATTGTTTGTAGTTAATCTTTCATCGTTTACAAGTAAAGTTGATATCTATGAATATGCTCAAATTCAAATGGTCATCAACCGACAAACACTTCACTAATAAATCCTTGTACACCATGTTTCTTGGCCTCATACACTTAACACCAAACACTTACCAATGAATTTGAGTCACCGAATAAATTGAAATTGAATGTTCTCAATGATTTAATCTAGTTTGTTCAAAAGGAGATTTATTTTTCAAGAATTATAGAGAGGTAAAAGTTGAGACTTAGCAACGATAAAAGTAGAGTCAAGACATGAGCATGGTATGGCAAAAAGACTCATAAGCAAAAGGTTTCAATCATGAAGAAAACCTTGTTCCAAGAAAAAAAAAAGAAAGAAAAAGAAAAGAAAAAAGAGAAAAGAAAAGAAGCAAGCACAATTTTGAGGAAGTACCTTGGTGATATTTTGTTATCTAAATGAGTGAATATCAAGAGTCAACGTAAGGTATGCTAATTGATTCCTACCTACGAAATTCTCCATTCCTAGGTAAAATGGTCCTAAAGAACTAAGAAGTTTTTTTGAAATCTCAAAGAGATCTACCTTCTTCAGATCATCTATCAAATCAAAAATAAGTTAATTGACCCCTAGTGGTTTTACCTTATCCTTTCAAAATAGGTGTCTTATCTTTTGCCCTGTCTTTTCAAGATAGGCTCCCTTTTGCCTCATTGTTTCAAGATGGGCCCTTTTTAATCCTTTTGCCATATCATTTCAAGACAGACTCTCTTTTGCCCTATCCTTTTAAGATGAGCCTAATAATCACTTGCCCTATCCTTTCAAGATAAACACCCTAGTTGTTTGCCCTATCTTTTCAAGATAGGTCCTTTATTCTTTAGCCCTATCATTTCAAGATAAGTCTCTTGATCTTATGCCTTATCCTTTCAAAACAAACTTCCTATGCCTTTGTACCATTCTTTCAAGATGATTTTCCTCTTCCTTTGCCCTGTCCTCAAGATAGGCAATATATTCTTTACATCAACCTTTCAAGTTAGTATCATTCTTTAAGATAAAATACAACTTAGCTAACTATTCAAGTAAGGTTTGGCAAAAATGAGCATTCTTTTATCTTTATAACGAAGTTCTAATCTAACCTTACTACAAAGAGAAACAATTATAAACACCTCATTTTTACCATTTTATTTTAGTAGTTTTATTGAGCTATAAATATAAAAAATATAAAATAATAATAATATAAAAAATAATAAAAAACGAAAATAATAAAAAAGATAAAAATAAAGTATTAAGTCATATCAAGTCTAGTCGTATCGAGTCTAATCATATTGAGTCGAGTCATTTAAGGTCGAATCGAAAAAATGGTGAGTGCTCAATTTAATAAACTTTAAGTCGTTAAAAAGATTGAGCTTCATAAAATATATTTTAGTCTAATCCAATAAAAAATGGATTTTTATTTAATTTTTATTAGGTTAGAATAGACTTAGGATCCATTAAGCAAATTATTAAGCTAAATAAACTTGAATTGAGTCGGGCTCGAAAAATAAAAAGCCTAAATTAAAATAAAGTTTTTAGAAACTAGGCCGAATCTTCAAATATTCTAAATCATATCTTCCGTATTTGGGATTCGTTATCACATATTTCGTATTTAGGGCTTATTAGGATTAAATCTATTTCTAAAAGATATGAAAGATTCGGTAGTGTGGTTTATAAATAGCGAGTTGACGATGAAGTTTTTCGATTTTCATGATCCCCAACGTACAATACATATTCACTAATACTCAACTCCACAACATAGTCATTTACCACCCTACACTTGTCGAACACAAATACTGACCTATCTACATTCATACACTCGACACGCATTATCCACGCCACTCTCTTACACATCGAGTAACACAAGCACATTGCATTGATAAACACATAGCTGCACTCACAACTCACTCACCGAAACACACAATGGCATACACTGTTTTCTCACACATGCCACACTCACCAATTGCATTCTCCCTTACTGATACAACATTGACAGCCCCCCACACACTCACTCACGCAACAGCCCCTCACTGTACTCTCAATCATACCTAACATAGAATACACATTCATTCTCCCACCGGTGCATTACATACACAAGCACACAACGCATAGCATACACAATCACTCCCTCACCCACTATACTCACGAGTACTATACACTGTATACACGCTAACGCTCACGACCAACTAACACACACGAATGCTCACGCATGCAATATACGAAGCACAACATAGCTACACACACGCTACACAATCGATACGAACACATACACTGATGCACACTTAATCACTACACTTACAAGCACATTCACCGACTACACTCGCTTGCACTCGAACACAATCTACAAAACACACGAAGCACGATAAACCGCATGCACACCGAAGTCAATACATAAGTCCACACTCATACACCGAAGTCAACACATACTCCACTAATCACATTGCCAAGCATATGTACATGCACAAATCATACTAAACACAATCCACAACCACGCGTATGACGCTGTACACGATTAATTCCACAACTAAGCACGTAAACATAGTTCAAACGATCACGATACGGTCAACATGAACATGCCGATCACACGTAACTCAACTCGCTTAGGTAAAAAATTATTATTTTATTAGTTAATTCAATTATTTATTCTTTAGTGAAGGTTTTCTATAGATGTTTTTTTTTATTAATTGTCATATCATTTGCTACATTTTATAAATAATTTGAATATTTGATAATTTAGTTAAGTTGCATCTTTTTAGCTGAAAATTGTATATTTTTGAAAAAAATCGTGTATATTTTCTCCAAAATCTGTATCTTTACAGAAAATACATATCTTAGTATATCTTGCATCTGGGATTTATGATAGATTTTTTTTTTTTATACGTAATGATTTAAAAAAAAAATCTTAACTGGAGTTTTCAAAAAAGAGTTAGTTAGTTAAGTATTTTTTTAAAAAAAATAGATTCATAAAATTAGATCTTTTTAAGTTTATTTTAAAAAATAATAAATGATTAAATAAACGTAAATCAGACTCAATTTTCAAATCTAAAAAAAAATCTACCCATTAAATTTTTTCTAAAATTGAACGACGTTGGTTCGATCCCAATTAGTAGGTACGTAAGCATCTTCGGGACAACCATAAAAACAATCATTTTTTATTAAATTCGTAATAAAAAAATCATTAAAAAATTCAACTTGATTATTTTTTTGCATATTTGTACAAATTTTATCATTTTTAGAATAATTATAAAAAAATAAAAGCTCATTATTTTTTTTTTATTTTTATATAGTAACTTAGTTTTAATAAGTTAGCCCCTGAACTTAGTTTTTTCTAGTTTAATTTTCTAAATAATTATTTTTTACAATATTTACAAACTAATAGTTAAATTAAAGTTTTTCCACCTGAAAACCTTAATTTTATTTTTTACCGGTTTAATTGGTTAGTGATTCCAATTTTTCTAAAATATTTTTTCCAAAACATTTTTTACATAAAAATATTTACTTAGTTTAATTTCGAGTAATTTATATTAAGCAGGCTGAACTTAGTATAAGTTAAATTAAAGAAAACCAAAATAGGGCTCAATAGTAAACTACTGCTTCTTTTAATTACTCGAACACTCATAGCTAATCTCTATGCAATTACAATACACTATCTCTACAAACACACCTTTACAAGAAAGCTCAAATACAACTTACCTAAATAAATATCTGCTCTAATACCAAGATGATATGTTGTACCAAGAGCAAACAAAGGTGACAATATCAGGATAGGTCTAAACTTGCAGAAAGCTTGAAATGAACTTTATGAAATGTGAAAATTGGAACAAGAGAATGAGACAAACAAGCAAACTAAGAACAATTTTAAGGATATGACATACCAAAGAACCTCTACTAACTTATGGTTCAACTCAATATGATGCATGAGTTAATCTAATGTGAATACTCGCTAACTAGCCTTATCTAAGGGTTAGGATAATAGTGAAGTAAGCAAGCAATAAAAAGCAATGCTCATTGAAAGGGGAATATATTCAATATCCGATGTGTAAGACGATTGTGCAACTGCATATTATAGAGGGGTATTCATACTCGAAACTCAGAGCAACCTACCTTAAATGGAAAGGACAAAAAGGGGGTATTGCCCAAACTAATAGTGTATAAAGAATAATAAATGGTATAAATGAAAATTCAAAGAAATTGATGGTTAGTGTAAAAGGGTCCATTTCACGTAGGACTAAACACATAGCATTTGATCACTTGGAGTGCTTCTAGTAGATATAGATGAGTAGTACGATCAGGATATGGTTTGCAAGCAGAGGTATCGACTAAACCTAAGAGTCCTTTCGAGAAGATGTGGGTACGGATGTGCTCTAGGGTTCTTGGTACCAATATTGTCTAGATGTTGGTTAACATGGTCATGGCTGAGCATATGTATGAGGGGTTTAAGCTGTAAGGGGAGTATATTTCAAGTTAGTACATTATTACTAATAGATGAGAAGTTACTCAACTCAGCATGTAGAGTTGGTTGGTAATGAGGATCAGCTCGACCTTAACAAGAGTTGGCTGGAATAGGAGAATCCGCTTCATTAGTCCCTTAAGACCTCAAGCTCAGGCTCATGTTCGAGTTAAAGGTCCAATGGTTTGATTCCTATCATTGCCCATTATAAAGAAACTCAGTATTTGTACTTTAATGTTCTCTATCCCTCTAGGAGCTTAAGTTTTGCACTTGTCAAATCCATGAAACTGGTCATCTTCATTCTCCTTATCTTCCATGTCTTCTTGGGCAACTTCTTCTAATTCAAGTCTACTTCATGCTCATCCTTTAACCTAGAAGAGTTGAGCTAATAACGCATCATTAGCTCAAATTCCCACTCTATACACTCTCTGCCTATCTTATGTACCTTGTCTATACTCAACATTCCTTTCATGGGGTTAAGAATCCACAAGCCTTTCAATCGAAACAGCTAAATTACCCATAATGGCAATAAGCTTTTGTATCTATTCCTTTGTAGTTTATAGAGTCTGTTGCTCAAGACGACTAGGTTCATATGCATCACTCTCAACATCTCCCATATCCCTTACACACTTAGATTAGACATCCCCTTTAACACTACAATTCCATAACATAACCATGTCTCCATTCTATATAAGATATTACCTATAATACTGATATACATAACTCAAATTACGCATTAAAACACTTTGATGTATTTTTTAATGCGAAAATAGAGTAAACAAAACAATCACAACAATACCTCTACACTACAACACAACTACACTGCTCTCACTCATAGCTTCAAGTTTTGATACTAGGAAAATAAATATAATGTGCCTAGGAGTTCAAGTTATCACTAGGGCTTACCATAAGAGGGAAGTGGGTTCTTCAAAATATCAAAGAAAGAGTAAAAAGGTTCGATTTCTAGTAGTTTCATGAAGCTATCCTATAGATATGACTCACCAGATAACAAAAAGTGACTTATCCTCCACTTGATGTGACGTACAAGTAAAGATTAAGGTCTACTTACCACTAATCTTAAACTGCCAACAAGATTAGATAAAAGTATAAGGATGTAACTTGGAGAAGGTTTCTTGTAAGAATAGGAAGAGAATATTCACTAATAATCAAATGATTTCGGCTACAAAGGAAAAAAGGACTATTTATAGTAAGTCCCTAGGATAATAAAGAGATATCTAAAATTACATAAAGGTTAATATAGAACCAAAGAAACATAGTACAAGTTAAAAGAGTAAATAAGACAAATATGACAAAGGCAATATAGTACAATGTTGGAAAAAGTTAGGACAGATGGCATGCTACTGTTGAATCCATACTCTAGGTTGGGGAAGGGTTGAAACCAAGTTGCTTAGTGGTGAAAACAAGTCCGTTGGAAAAAACTAGGGTATTGTTGGAGTGGTCATTTAAGGAGGGTAACTTGGTTGGCAACTAAGACTAATTAATAGGGATCTCATCATCCTGGAGGTCAACATTATTATGCGTAGTTATGAGCTTGGCATCTAGGCTGTCATTCGTGTAGATTATAGTGGGACTAAGCTAGACATGCAAAGTGTTTAACCATAGGTCATCCTGATATGAGAGCTCGTCTTTAGCTGGCTAAGAGGTTAGCATACATTTGACGAAACCTTAAAGACTACAATTGGAGTCAAGCTTACACGAGAGGCCCAAAGGTTGACAATCCATCAATATCTAAACTTAGAAGTCAATACTCACAAGTTCTACTATTTATCTAATGCAAAGCCTCTTGATTATCAAAGACAATCTAATACGAAGCAGCTAGCAAATGAAATGCTTCAATTAAAAAGTTAGAAAAACAAAACATACACATTAGAAAGAAAAGATGACAACCTAGTATAGATAATCAAAATGAATTAGCATAATTGTCATTAAGTAATAAACAGTTTGGGAACTTGTTTACACATGATTGTTTTGCATAGTTTATGTACAGTCTGAGCTTTCCTAGAAGTAAAGCAAGAAGGACATTGCTAGTAGGAGAAGCTAGCAAAATGCAAAAGTAGCATGGAGGGGTAAAAGTAGATACTAACCTTCTAATTGATGTTGGTGGATAAGTTACTTGATAGGAATTTTTTACCATATTAAAAGGGATGAGAGGAAGAATTAAATTGAATACTATTAGGGTAGCTCTTAATATTAGGTATCTATCACATGAAATTGAATTTGCTTCTTTTTTTTAATAGTAACGGATTCAATTCTAATAGTAATGGTTTTAATTTAGTTCGAACCAAGAACTGTTTGAATGCTACCTACTGGTTGCAAAAAGAAAACCTAATTTTTGGTCCAATTCAAGTTAGTTGTGATTCACTCTACAATTCATGTTCTTTTTACCTACCCCCTATATATTACTATAGATTGAGATAGAGATTCCAAAAGAAATCTTTTTGGTATGCACTATGAATTGAATAAAAAGATATGAATAATGAAGGAAAAAGAAAGGAATAATGAATTATGTTGGAACTCTTTCTTCTTCTCTCTCGAAGCTCTTAACGTCTTAGGTCTTCTTTCTCTTCAACATATGATATCCCATAATTCTCAATCGAATTTTACTTCTACTACATTGGTGGTGTTACAAGCTTCATAAAGATGATAAGTGCTAAAACATTATATATGTTTTTTTATTCTTACGATGGGAAAAATGTACGTATTCAGAGTGCAAATAATACAGGCCCATTCATTTCACTATAAAAAGCATTTTCATTGCCCCTTATTTATTAAGAAATAACTATTATGACATTTAGTTTTATTTTTTATCTGTAATAGTTATTCTATAATGAATTTCTATTATGAAAAATATTAAATAATTGTTCATTACTCGTATCTATAAATATTCTTTTTTTTTTGTTGGAATTAATATTTTTCTACATAAGATGCCTTAAGAAATTAATAAATGATAATATAATATCCATTCATAATTTATTGCAGCTCTAAATTCGTGAACTCAGCATGCCGTTGTGTTGTGAAGCCCAAAGCAATATCGAGTCAAGCTGCATGGTCTCAATCACAAGTCCACCTTTATTTCGAAGCCCATAAATCGTCTTCAACGTTACAGCATGTCACGGTCCAATTGAAGCCCATCTGGAATTATTATTCACACGTCCTGCCCAAGCTCCAACTCCTTCACGGCAATGGCAAACATGTCAACTTCCACAAAATTGCAGGTCCGAGAAGCAGCCCAACATTCACAAGCCCATCTACATTTGTCCAGTCCATGCCAATGGCCCACATGTCCAACACAAAGAAGCCCACGTCCAGCTTTTCACTTAATGGCATTGATTGAAGCAAGGCCCATCTAGAGCAGCAGCCCATCCACGCCAGCCACTTCTCCAAATTCTGTACACGTCCTGCCCAAGTTGGTCAAGCCCTGTACATGTCTCACGACATTCATGCGTGTCAAAGAATGTGTATATGAGTCACAAGATATGTGTATATGTAAAAGAAGAAACAAAATTCAGATTTCATAAAAGCATCCACATCCGAAATCCTTAACACGGAATCTTACATCAAAAACCTCCTTTTTGAGGTTCTTTCTTGACGGATGAGAGTATCCCTTGCAATATATGGGGTCCCAATTCTATTTTCCTTTTTAATCTTTTTTTGACAAAATTATATTTTACTTCATAATCATGGAACCCATGTCTGGTACCTTCATTCACTGCGAAAAGCTGAACATACAATGAAATTACATTTTCACAATTCAATACTTTGTAGCTTCTTAGTTGAAGATTTAAGAAAATAATATACCTATATTATTATTGTGTTACATTTTTATTTAATTTTTCAATAATAAATTTATTAATTATTTATAATGCTAAGAAAACATTAAGGTGTTATTTATAAATAATTGGTATCGAACTCATAATAAGTTAAAAGAAAATAATAAGGACATAAAAAATCTCGAATAAAGGGTAAAGGTCCTCATGGAAGATAGGTTTCTAAGGTGCTAATATAGTATCTTAAAGATCTTATAAATAATCTTAGGAATGAGATGCTCTAATAAATATAGAAGATACAAAATGCCAATTCGTAGAGAGGAGATTAGGGAGGTCAATGCACTAAAACAAGAAAAAAAATGATAAAAAATAGAGAATACCTTAAAAAGGTCTATTGAGAACTATATATCTATTGAGAATTGGATTGTTTGTCTTTATGCTATTGATAAAAAAATTTAGAAAATATGATTGATTCATCGTAAATTCCTTTAAATTATATTTCAATAGCTTAGTTAAAAGTAGAATTGGCATGGTTGATATTTAGTATTTAGTCTTGTAGGATCTACTTAGTCTTACCATTTTTTTATAATTATATATGCAACCTAATATAATTGCTGGTATAAATTCTGCTTCTAAAGTCACGCATATTATCAACTATCATGGTTCAAGGCTTTTTCTAACATAAAGATAGATTGTATTGTATTTACTATCATACTTCTACAATAATAAGCAAGTCTAACTTGTATATAACGTTAGCCAACAAAATCTAAACTTATAAACAATATAAACAAAATAGCAAGGTAGCAGTAAATATAAGGGACATAGGAAAAATCGTAAAAATAAATAGGATATTTTTATTATTCCATTAGTACTACAAAGCTACAATGGTATGTACATAGGGATTGTGTGTATACAATATGATGTCTTTGGTAGTAATCAACCAAAATAAATTCAATCCAGAAGAGCATATAAAAGGCATTCATGAAATTGATTCTTATAACTAAGGAAATTCAATTTACTACAGGTTCGCTTGTTTTCTCATTAAAAGCTTCTCAAGTTTTTAACTTAGTCTAAATCCTTATAAGCCAATTACAAGCTAATTAAACTAGATTACTTAATTGATATTAAATCTGTTTCAGGCTTCTTGAGACATCACAACAATCAAAGATGAACTAGATGAGAAGAATAAGCAAAGTTTTTGCAAAGATTTACACAATGATGTTTGTTTAAGAAACTCAATTAAGTTCCTCAAATGCCACCATAACATCTTAAGGATATTTCTTCTTTAAAGAACTCTTCACTTTATTCCAAGATTCTTCATAAAAGTTCCTTAAATTTTTTTAAAGGTTTTTTGTAGGCCTTGATAATATCATTTTAACACATCTACAATCACAATAAAAGAAAAAAAGGAAAAAATGAAGGAACTACTTATACAATTCCTTATTAGAGGAATTGCCTTCCTCCAAGAACTTCGGTATAATCATGAAGAAACTCTAAAGTGAGTTTATTTGTCTTGGAAGGGGTGTGAAGAAACAAGTGATGAACATAGCTTAAGTACAAAATGTGAGAATTTCGATTTGAAAATGGGTCAAATCGATTTAAGTTTTGTTTTAGTTAATAAAATAGCTTATCTATATGTTGTTCTTTCATTCTTTTAGGTGATTTTGTTGAAATTTTCAAACAACTCAAAGATTATTTCAATTAGAAACGTTGCTAAAGCGAGTGAAATTTTTCATTGAATTACTACATCTTTTATGTTTGTTAGATGATTTTTAAAGTTGAATTCAGTCTTAGTATTCATGGGTAAGTATCACATCTTAACATAGCACAAGATATACCATCATATAGGAATACCTATTTATACTTAACAAAAATTCTATTTATAACAAAAGAGTACTACAACGGAGTTTAGCTTAACACTTGTTTATACAAAAGATTACATTTGATAAACTTAACTAAACCAAAAATACAGTACTTTATATATATATACTCTATAAATGATCTGTATATATATATATACAGATCATTTATAGAACTAAGAACAAAATACAACAAAACTTCTTTAAAAGTGGTTGATTCCGTCTTATGCACTCTCAAAAGACTTCTTCCCTTAACTAATGCTATCCCATCAGTTCTCTTTATAACTTGAGGATACATAAGTATCCTCTTAGCTCTTTGTGAGTTAAGTGATAGTAGATAAAACAAAACATAAAATGGACATTCACACCTTCACAAAGATCAATACTATAACACATTCAATCTCGTAACTCGAGTTATCAATACAAACTATTTATGCAGAAAATCCGTGCTATGCTCATGCACGTGGCATGCATCGGTATCGATATCCTATACTTTTCTAATTCTTCATCCGGTTAATCGACATACCCGGGCATCTAGGTACAACGTCCAGAAACCTAAGGCAATAAAAAGTTGCTTAAGAGTAAGAACCCCAACAAAAATTATTCTCTGTGGTTTGAAAATCCAATATGTAGTCGGTCACTCAATGTGGCCAGAATAAGTTCAATAATGCATTCTATATGTCCCTAAGCCAACTCAACAGTTCTCAAGCTTTTCAGAAACTCGACCCATTGGTCCTTTCGTACCATACCATAAATGTAGTAAACAACACAGTAACTTAGTATTAGGCATGAATCTTAAGTTCCACATTATAAATAATTCAACTATCTCAACTTCAGCTTTATTTCTTAGTTTTATATTACAATTCTTTACATAACGCTCACTTGGGCGAATACCTTAAAGAACAGTTCAGTTTTCAAGTTTTCCAAATAGAAATACATATTGATGAATCAATCATACACAAAAAAAAAAAAAAAAATTTCACTTTTTCAACACACATTCAACAGAATCAAATATCCAATCAAACCAGCACGTCATTACAATTCATAACATAACTAATTCTAAGTCAAGTAGATATAAGTCTACTTGCAGAAAAATAGAAATATCCACTTACCCGAGCTCGACAGTAGTGTAAAATCCTAAGCTTCACGATGTGGTCGTTCCTCACCTATCACACCTAGAAAAATACATACAGACTCCAAGTCAACTACTAGGTCGATACTAAGTTTTTGTGTATTTTCGCTATTGCGCTTTCAAGCTTAATCCGATCGTATCTTATTCGTTTCTTATCTGATTTTAATAAACTTTATATCGTCATGATCATTATTCTAAGTACTATTAAGACATCTTAAGAATCATAACTAACCAATATTTCTAAATATCCAAAAATACCCTTTCGTGTTACCGATCCGACCGTTTATTATTATAACCTCATAATTAACTCAATTAAATCCTAAATCTAAATTAAAAGTCATAAAATTCCTCATTCCTCGAGTTGGTCAGCGTTTATTATATATTCCAAGATACTAATCTTTTTGCATATTTAACAAATATCACATTAGTACTAATTACTATATCATATATTAAGCTAATATATAGGTTTATATTATGAAAATACATAATAAATAGTATATATAAGGCTCAGATTTTGATTTTGTTAAAAACTAATTAATTCACTAAAACAGTGAAATTGCTAGTTTTATCCAAAATAATTACAATAAATAGTAACCATAATTATTTTAAAAAATTATTGTTATTGAAATTAAATACATATATTGAGTATGTCACATATAAATTTTCAACTTGAAAGAACATCATTTACTATTTCTAAAATTTAATTCAATTTTCATCCAAACAGAGCCATTTCTTAAGGACCTTATATTTCAAATAATTATTTCACTAAAATTAAACTATTAAATTATTCAACACATAAAATAACTATAGAAAACCAAGTTTCATAATTAAATAATATCATTTGCTATTTTTAGAAAAATTACAAAGTTTCTACTGAAAATTTTGTTTACCTGAACCAGCTACCTCCGGCTACCCTTCAGCCACCCAACCTTGTCAGAACACCCCCTCTGGGGGTACTTTCCTTGACTGCAAAAGGCCACCACAATTGGATACCAATAGCCTATTGAACCAACCTGATCAAATTCCTTACTCTGTTTTTGCTCTAATTTTCTTATTTTTTCTAATTAGTTTCGATTTTTTTTTTAGTGATTTTCTATTTTTTCCAAAGTTCCAAAATGTTGTTTTTGAAGTGTACAAGGCCTATTTATATTTTCTAATTAGATAAGAATTTATAAAAATTGGACATGTGACTTACATATGTCATTTTTTTGGATTTTCAATGTATGAGGTATCATTTCCTCATTTCTTTGCTTTTGACTCATCATCCAAATTAATTCTAAGCTACCACATAGGTATGATGACTCATCCTTTCATTTTTTATTAATTTTCCAATTTTTTATATTAATTTTCCTTATTTAAATAATAATTTCTTATTATATATGTGTGTTTAATTCAAATAATGCATGTTCTATGTTAATACATGTATAATTCAACTTCATTTATTATTTTTATAACTTAAATAACTTATCTCTAATATCCGGTTATGTTTAAATGCCCGAATTTCACATTTTCAATATTTATCGATTTTAGAGGTAAATTGACATTTTCTTTAATTAATATTTTTATATAGCTTATTTTGAGAAATTGACTTTACTTAAATGACTTCATCTGACTTTTCTAACCTTACTATAAAGTTTAAAATTAAATTGATATTTTAGATCAATGCCCTGAATTTAGGAGTTTAGATCTTAAGATAATCATATGAGCTTGAAATCTAGGATATTACAGTAAAGTACTATACATGTTGTAAATGTATTAATTATCAATATAAAAAGGAGGAAACTTTAAGCTAAGTTGATGTATAGTTGCTACTCCATTTGTAAATTAAGTAATAGGAGATGTTCAAATAAAATATGTCTAAAAGTATAGTAAGAGAACCAAACTTTTCTTCTTCTTCCTTTCCATTTGATGCATTTGAAGTTATTTAGACAACTTTGTTGCCTCCAACTAGACTTTGTTTTCCAATATACCTGAACCTTTATTCCAATTAAGCACATTACCCCTTAACTTTGTTAAATTGTTTTTCAAAAAGAACATCATGATGAAAGAAGCTAGAAATAACCATGTCCTTTAACAATTAATAAAAACTAGATTATGACTCAAATGAAACTTCTAAATCATGCCTATTCATGTAGGTAAATAATACAACTTTTACTCTTGTATATTGCTTTGATAAATATGAGAAGTTTATCAAGTAGAATTGCCTTCATGATGTAATATTGATGGAATATAATTTCATGTTGCTCGAATATGCTTAGTAACACGAGTGCACATAGGTTCTTACTTTATATTAATGAAGTGTCTTATATATATGGCTACCTCATAATGAACTAATCAAATACTTGAGATTTATATAAAAATATAAGAATTGTATGATTTTCCCCATTCATGAAATAAGTGATATGAGAATTGTTGCAATGAAGCAATTGGTCGTACCCCTACTATTTAAGGCTTACCTACATCTTAGAGCGAATAGTTAGCTAGGTATGACATGTGAAGGATTCTCAATGTTGTTATTTGAATTATCCTAAGCAATGACGTGATAGCTAAGTCCCTAACCTTAGTTTAGTAAGGGTTATTTCCTCAATTTTACATTGATTACCAAGAAGACTATATGTGATGTTTACATTACATAGGGTTACTCATATATAGTACATAACTAATAACCTACTCAAATTTACTTGCGTAATAGTGGAGTAACTTATAAAGAAACAGTAGGAAGGAAGCCTAAGCAATCTCAAGGAGTTCGAGTGCACTAATAATAGATAAAGTTATAAAACCCATGTTTTCTAAAGAGAGATAGTGTGTACTACATTCTTCATTCTAAACTTTGTGTAATATTTTGTGATAGCATTTTGATAGCACAACAATGTTTCTCTCAATTTTGAGTTAGTTTAATGAAGAGTAGTTCTTAAGTTTTTATAAACTCTAGTCATCAACAACATCCATCAAATTGTATTGACCATCAATAGTTAAGATGAGTCCTTCTATTGATAGATCCCTCCATATACTTGATACGAGGCAAGCGCACCTATCAATTTTAATATAGTCGGATATGAGTCCGAGTCGATCCCTCAGAGATTTTGAGTACTAATATTAACTTTAGCTTTATTATCTAACCGGAAAATTATGTCGAGTTGATTGAATTAAAAATACTGAAATTAATAAACTAAACTAATTATGAGACTTAACTAAGCAAATTTAGAAAGCAATAAACTACTAACGACTTCAAGTATGCAATGATGTATTTAGGAATTATTTCCCCTAGTGTTTAACATGTAACCTTTTAAAATATATTCAATTCAGTTTCTATAATTCTTGACCGGAGGGATTCACAACTAAAGCTAATATCTTTCTCAAGCATATTAACCCTAATTCTAAATTATTTACCGGAATCTCTTCACTTAGTAATATAACTTAGAATTGCATTAATGTTTAATGAATTCCCACACAAACAATCAACTTTTCCGAAAGAATCATGTATCTTATCTCTAAGTATACATGTAATTCTCTTCAATTATGTTAAGATCTAATTACACATGCAATTTCTCAATTAACATACATAATATCATATATTGATACTCTAGAATTATCAATCCACAATTAACGACATAATTGAATCAAGAAAAGATAGAAACTTTCTTGAAATTATGATTCAATCCAAGGGTTACATGAAACCCTAGGTTCCATAATCCTAAATACTTGAATTCTAAGCTATCATAATGAATCTAAAAACGAGTTTCATCAAAAATGTAAAATAAAACATGAAAACCCCTCTTGATTTGATGAACAATCTCTAATCTTGAAATCGATGTCGTTATCGCTTCTTGACGTTGTTTCTCCTTAAGTCTCTTCTTGTCTCTTGTCTCTCTTTGTTTCTGTAATGTCTCTCTTTCTTTTGAACCCTAAGATCCCCTTTTATATGTGTATTTCACGGATTTTATTTTCGTCACCAGACACGGGCTGGGACATGACCGTGTCCCCAGGTCGTGTAACTTTCTGCACAAAGGCAAAATTTCTGCACAACTTCAAAATTTCATAACTTCTTCGTTTGAACTCGGAATTGAGTGAAACTTGATTCCTTTTCTTCGTTTTCGAGCCTAGAACGCGTTTAAACCCTGAAATCAACATTTTACTCAATTAAGTATCAATTTCTTTAAATAAAACCAAAAATGTACGGGAAATGCTATAAAATCACCATATGAAATATGTTTAAAATCAGAGTTATCAATACTCCTCTTGAGTTTAGGATTATGGAAAGCCTCTTTAAGTGCATAAACCTACCTAACAAAGGTTAAGAGCATATGTGATGTAGAATTAAGGGTGAGGTAAGGCTCGGGTGAACATAAATTGACAACATTCCATAAGATGGGTCCTAACCTCAAGATAGCTAAAAAGGTAAACAATAATCGAATGTGAGACAACATGCATACTAGCTCTTAGACATTATGCACCAAGAACTATATGCATACCTAAATCCCTAATTGATATTACGCATAAGTGGTTACTTAGGGTCACACGCCACTATCCTTACTCAAAGGATAGATAAGAGTAGTCACTCAAACTTGACTATGCTAAGCTAGGTGTAGGAACAAGTACAAGAAAGAAATGACACAAAGAGAATATTTGTTAAGGTGATTTGTGACTCATGTATAATGGAGCATTTATAGTTGCCCTTTAGGGTAACTTACGAGTTATGGCATAATTATTAAAGAGGGTACAATTCTTAAAATAGTATGTACACAAAATTACAAGGTTAAAATGGATATTTGGCAATGGGAATATTCTTTGGCAATCTATACAATGTTAGAGAAAGTGTGATAGAGATCATAAACCATTCACGCGCTCTTGAGCTCGAGAACTTGCTCAGATGGTTTACCAAGCTATCTGAGGTGAGTTGAACATCAATGAGCAGTGTATTCCCCAGTCCAACTTGTTGAATTACTTTACTTTCCACATCATCTAGGAAGTTGCTGAGGTGACCAACCGATGTACAAAGCCGAACCCTCTATAACACACCTGCCCAAGTATCAAACCAAAATATTGCTAACCTGATCTATGTCGAGGCCAAGCTAACAACTCTCTAAAATTGACCTCTCAAGGCCAACTCGATAATAAGCCACCGCCTAAACCAACCCTTTCCCAATCTCGAATATCCAAGCTGCTAACACCAACCTAGCTTGTTTAGAACCTGCTCTACTTAGTCAACAGTATCATTGGGTCCACAAAATGAGTTAATGACGTATGTACTACCTTTTCTGACATCCGTACTATCCTTTCTGACATCCGTACTATCCTTTCTGACATCGGATATTCTTTTTACCTGATTACAATGTTACCTTTGTAAATTATTCCCTTTTCCTTTACTAGTAGGAATCATTTTTTTGTAATTTACTATAACTTAGGATTTATCCTAATTAGGTCATATAAATTCTTATATATTATAATAGTCACAATAATTAACACAATTGATATTTAAACACTTTTTTTGTAAGCTAAGTGTTTTCTTTACTTACTCTTAACTACTCTTATGTAGTCCATTGAGCATGGACTAGTGATAAGTGACCTCCGGCTACACTTATACATCAATATCAAATATGACCTGAGCTCGTGTAAGGCATTGGTGCATCATATCTACCATTGGTACATGAAGACCCCAACTCAACCTTCAACTTTCATTTACCCTTCAGACTATCTCGAGGCTTGGACCTACCCCTTTAGTTTGTGTGATACCGAATGTCATATGTTCATCCACGTCGAATCATATCATCCTGGTATCAGAGCTTGGCTATGTTCGAAGCTAATTTCTATTACTTTGTTCTCCGAGTAAATTGTTACCACTTTTGTGCAATAGAAGTTTTGTTGTTAACATCAGAGTTTGGTAGGTGAATAGTATTGGAGGAATTCTATGCGCTATTTTCGCCCGTTGCTTATACGCAAAATAGAATGTAAGTGTTTTCTTGTTTGTTGTATATAGCTATCATAATGGTTAGGTGTTAGTTATTATTTTGCTATTATTATTTGCAGAGAGGACTTTGAGTGGTATTTTAACCATCAATCTTGTGAGTTAGCCAATAATGTCATATTCGAGTGATAAAGTAACTCTAGGTAACCAAGAAAGTGGTGCTCAAAACGGTTAAGGTCAACAAGGAAGCTTCATACCCAATCAATGGGTGATCGACTAGACTGGCTCACTGACCTAGTAGCTAGTTTGGTGACTGTCATAAATGAAGATAAGCAGCAAGCTAGAAATGGCATATATAAAGGACATGAACAACTTAAGAGAGGCAATGGTTAGTTTGGCTAAGTTAATACCCTAGTTTGACCAGCCTAAACTGAAAGAGTGGGTAAGGTTGCTAGGTATAGGTTAGCACTTGATGAAATCAAAGAGGAAGAAGAGGAAGGAGACGATGAAGCGAAGGAGTACTATGAACCTAAGGAAAGGAATGTTTAAGCCCTTAGAGTTGAAGGGTTAAGGGTACGGATTCCAAGTTTTTCTAGGTGTAGAGATGCCAATGACTACCTGGATTAGGTAGATAAGATTAAAAAGTAATTTGAATGCCATGACATATCAAATAATGCAAAGGTTAGACTTATTGTGTTGGTGTTTACTGGTTATGCCGCCTTATGGTAAAAGAACATACAAGCCATTCGAAGAAGAGAGGGATAACGTAAAGTTAGGAGTTGGGATGAAATGAAGAGGGTCATGAGGAGGAGATTTATGTTGAGTTACTATTTGTAGGATGCCTTCAAAAGATTACAAGAGCTGAGGTAAGGAGAATCGATTCTTGATGCATATGTAGAGGAATTTCATATGTTAATGATCCGATGCAAAGTCATTGAGCCCAAAGACTAAATTGTATCTCAATTCATCAGTGGATTGAAATATGAGATTGGAGATATTTTGGAGACCATGGATATTGGATCACTTGATGATGCTATTTTAGCCGTTTAGAGAATCAAAAGGCATCGAACAAGAAGGTTCTGACCCCTTGTCAGCCGACCCAGCAGTAGTTGATATATTCCTAGCAAACCTGTACAAACTGAACTAAGTAAGGTTATTGAGATCTAACCCACTCAAATTGCCCAAGTAGAGGAGAAAGAGATCCTAAGGAAGTTTGAGAAAGGTCAAAGCTCAAGATGAAAGATGAGTGAGATCAAGTATTTCAAATGTTAAGATTTGGACACATAGGCTTTCAGTGTTCGAACAGAAGAACTATGGTGATTCAAGGTGAAGTATCGACTATTGAGGTAGATAGTACTGATGAAGAAGTGGTAAACTCGAAAGAGACTGGGCAAATCAAGCTATCTGAGGAGGAGGAAGTCATCTATAGTGAGAAAGGTAATTTTATGCCAACTGCCCAAATATTAAGGAGGACAATGAATGTGAGTTATGTGCTTAAGGATGAATAGAGAGAAAATCTTTTCCACATTAGATGCAAGGTGTATCAGTTGTTATGTACCCTGATTGTTGACAATAAGAGCTACATCAATATAGCCTCTGCTTTCATAGTCCAACAATTAAAGTTGTCGACCTAACCCCGTCCAAAACCTTATAAGCTACATTGGCTTAATGACAAGGGAGCTCCATAAGTAAACAAACAAGTATTTGTGCCGATGTGTATTGGTAACTCTTGAGATGAAGTGCTCTATGATATGTTACCCATAAGTGTGTCTCATATTCTACTTAGATAACCATGGATGTTTGACCGTAATGTATGATGGAAGGAGGAATATATGTTCCCTGGAGCATAAGGATAGGAGGGTAAAGTTGAGCCATATAACTATCGAGCAAGTAAAAATCATGTAGGCCCAATTGAGTCGAGTCTTAAAAAAGAGGCTTTAGTGATGACTTAAGCTAAGCTGAAAAAAGAGATGTAACTTGAAGAGCCAACCTATTTGCTGGTTAGAAGGTTGCTGGAGGTGAGATTCAAGGAAGGAATGGTGCCTACCAAGGTAAAAATCTTATTAAATGAGTTTGTCGATCCGTTCCCAAGTGAGCTATTGAAAGAATTGCCTCCCATCCGAAGTATCAAACATGCAATTGACTTGCAACCAAAAGCCACACTGTTAAAAAAGCCAGCCTATCGGCTAAACCATAAACAGGCTACTAAGCTGCAAAATCAAGTTAATGAGCTGATGATGAAAGGGTATGTAAGAGAATCGCTTAGCCCCTGTACTATGCTGGCTTTGTTGGTACCTAAGAAGAATAGAACATAGAGAATGTGTGTAGATAACTAAATAATCAATCACATCACCATCAAGTACAAGTATCTAATACCAAGGCTTGAAGAAAGGCTAGATGAGTTAAATGGAGCAAGAGTATTCTCCAAGATTGATCTCAAATTTAGATACCATCAGATCCAAATGTGTGAGGGTGATGAGTGGAAGAATACATTTAAAATACGCTATGGTTTCTATGAATGCCTTTTGATGCCATTTAGGCTATCAAACGCGCCGAGCACATTATAGAACTCATGAATCATGTACTTCGAGAACTAATAGAGAAATTTATGGTAGTTTATTTCAGCGACATCTTAGTGTATAACCTTGATCTGGAGACTTGCTAAGAGCATCTTCGAGCAGTCTTTGCAAAACTCCAATCTGAAAGGCTTTACGCTAATTTGAAGAAGTGTGACTTTTGTCGACTCGAAGTAATCTTCCTAAGGTTTGATGTACATCATGGAGAAATACAAGTCGATGATGAGAAGATAAGAGTAATCACCGAATGGCCAGTGCCGACCACTTCAGCTGATGTGAGAAGTTTCCATGGTTTAGCATCATTTTATGGCAAATTTATAAAGAATTTCAGTACGATCATTGCTCCACTCACCAAAATATCAAAGAAGAATGTTAAGTTTAGATAGGGAGAGAAGGAGCAAAGGAGTTTTAAGGAGGTGAAGGAGAAACTGACTACAACCCCTATCTTAGCTCTGTCGAGCTTTGGTAAAGTATTCGAAGTGGAGTGTGATATGTTCGAACTAGGTAGAGGTGTCGTGGTGATGCAAGAAGGCCGACTTATTGCTTACTTCAATGAAAATCTTAGAGGAGATATACTCAACTATTCTATTTATGATAAAGAGTTTTACTCCTTGATCCAAGCCTTAACTATATGGCAACATTATCTGTTGCTCAAGGAATTTTTTATCTATACCAATCGTGAATCCTTGAGATATCTAAAAAGGTAACCCAAGTTGTCTCAAAGATAAGCTAAATGAGTCAAGTTCATTGAGGGATTTTCCTACATCATGAAGTATAAGAATGGGAAGAACAATGTAGTAGCCGATGCCTTATCAAGACAGCATTCTCTTTTGATTGAGTTATAGACCAGGCTACTTGGTTTTTCAATGATAAAGGATTTATATACAAAGGATCCACATTTTAGTCCCATCTTTACAAGGTGTGGGAAGGACGAACATTTGATGACTATCATAGGGAGGATGGATACTTGTTTAAGAAGAGAAGATTATGTATCCTGACTTGTTCCTTGAGAGAATTGTTAGTAGACGCATGAAGGAGGATTGTCAAGATTCTTTGGCCAACATCACACTCATAAGATACTATCTGCAAGGTTCTTTTGACCTAAGATGATGAGAGATGTCTAATCTATATTGGAAAAGTGTGTTACCTGTAGAAAAGTGAAGAATTGAGCTTAGCAAGGGCACTATTTACCCTTGCCTATTCTGACCAAGCCTTAGTCTAAGCTAAGTATAGACTTTATGTACCCTTGCCTATTCTGACCAAGCCTTAGTCTAAGCTAAGTATGGACTTTATGTTAGGGTTGCTAGGGATGTCTTAAGGGAATGACTCCATTATGGTGGTCATGGATCGATTCAGCAAGATAGCATGCTTTGTACCCCATACAAGAACTAACAATGCTTTAGCTATTTCTTTTCTTTTCTTACAAGAAGTAGTCAAGCTTCATAGAATACCTAAAACCATTGTTTCAAATCGGGACCTAAAGTTTATGAGCCACTTTTAGAGAACGTTATAGAGGCTCATAGGGACCAAGCTATTGTATAGTATGTCTTGTCATCTACAAACAGACAAATAGACTGAGGTTATTAATAGAACAGTAGGAACTTTACTACGAGTTGTCATTGGTCGGAACATAGCCAATTGGGATCTATGCCTACTAATTATAGAGTTCACCTACAATAGGATCGTCCACAATATAACAAACATCTCTCCATTTAAGGTCGCCCATAGATTTAATCCTAAGCTCCCAATGGACCAAATACCCTTTCTAAGCTTAGATGATGACTAGCCAACTGTAGAAAAAGTTGAGGTCATCAAAACCTTGCACTAGAAGGTTGTAGAACAATTAAGCCAAGCTATTACCAAGCTCAAAGGATGAGGTCGAAGACAAAAGAAAAGAGAATTTCAACCAAGTGATCTAGTCTGGATCCATCTCAGTAAAGCACCGTTCCCTAACTTAAGGAAGAGCAAGTTCTCTCCCAAAGCCAACAGACTCTTCAAAGTACTTGAAAAGATCAATCCTAATGCCTACATGATTGAACTACTTGAAGAGAATGGAGTCTTAGATTCCTTCAACATTGCTTATCTCCACCTGTATACTCTTAAAAACAAGTAACATGGAGCTAAGCTAGATTTGATCCTAAATCTCAAACAACTTGGAGGGGATGATAGGAATTATGGACCAATCATACGCTTTTGAGCTTGAAGACTTGCTCAAATAGTTCATTGAGCTATCCAAGGTAAGTTGAACTCCAAGGAGCAATGCATTCCCTAGTTTGACCTCTTCGATTACTTTTCTCTCTACATCATCCAAGAAGCTGCCGATGTAACCAACCAACATATTGAGCTAAACTCCCCACAACATATTTACCGAAGTATCAAACCAGAAAACTACCAACTTGATCTATACCAAGGCCAAGCTGACAACTCTCCAAAGCTGACCTCTCGAGGCTGACCTAACAATGAGCCGCTGCTTAAACCAATCCTTTCCCAGTTCAAATATCTAAGCTACCAAACTATTGATGCCAACCGAGCTTGTCCAAAACCTACTCTAATTAGCCAGTAGTGTTATTAGGACTACAAAATGAGCAAATGACACACATACTACCTTTTCTAACATCTGTACCATCCTTTTTGCTATCGAATATTCTTTCTACCTAATTACAATGTTACCCCTATAAATTATTCCCTTTTCCTTTACTAGTAGAAATCCTTTTTTTTTTTTTTTGTAATTTACTCTAACCTAAGATTTACCCTAATTTGGTCATATAAATTCTTATATATTGTAATAGTCACAACAATTAACACAATTGATATTCAAACACTTTTTTGTAAACTAAGTGTTTTCTTTACTTACTCTCGATTACTATTATCTAGCCCATTAAGCATGGACTAGTGGTAAGCGACCCTTGGCCACTCTTGTGTGTCATATCAAGTGCAACCCGAGCTCATTTGAGGCGTTAGTGCATCATATTCATGGTCAGTGTACGAGGACCCTAACTTAACCTTTGACTTTCATTTACCCTTGGGACTGTCTTAAGGTCCAAACCCACCCCTTTAGTTCATGCAATATCGAACATTGTGTGTTCATCTACGTCAGACCATATCAAAATGGGGACATGCGTCACTCTACAGTTGGCTAAGTTTATTGTAACCTTATAGGGAATTGTCCTTAGGCTAGAGGTAAGTTATAGGTTGGGTTGGCAAATTGGTTCGCAAAATGGATAAGAGACTTAGAGGTACACCAGGTGACTTATTGGTGAGGTACAATAAGCTATCTATCTACTTTTGAGTTACTCCTTGATAGATTAATGCTTTGTTGAATTAGTCCTAGGATGGTTTGGGAAGCAAGCAATCTTACTTTACTTCTAGAGATAGTGAGATACTTATGGGATTTTAAGTACTCTGATGGGTTGGCTATTTAAACGAGTTCATCCTCTTCTTTATTCAATTGCTGTAAGAGAGTTCGATGGACCAATGTTACTAGTCCGTGAGATTTAGAACAACTAATTAAGCCGTGATTCCTATCATCCCCTCTAGACTACTCAAGATTTAGGATCAAATATAGCTCGATTTCATTCTACTCTTCCTCAGGGATGTGCAAACTCAGGTCTACAACATTAAAGGAACCAAACACTCCATACCTAATGCAAGATTGTAGCCAAGAGTAGATAAGGACAATCGTTGGGGTGGGTCCTAGCTTGCGAAAATCTCAAAAAAGGTGATGAAAAGGTGTGAAAAACAACAAGAAAAGTAAACACAAGCAAACCTACAAATAACTCCATAGGATACGACGCACCAATGAAACTTTCGAAGACTCATGACACCACTCGATATGATGCATAAGGTAATCTAGTGAGGTTACTCACCATTTAACCTTGCTTAAGGGTTAAGATAAAGTGAGGTAAGTAAATAAGCTAACAAGTGCAATGTTCATTAAGGAGTATATTCAGTATATTGATGAAGATAAGATGATTGTGGCTACATGTACAGTAGGTATTTATACCTAAAAAATTAGGGCAACCTACCTAAAATGGAAAAGACAAAAAAGGGTATTATCTAAAAGAAGTAATGTACAATGAATAATAAGGGTATAATTGAAAATACAACAAAATGAGCTTATTACATGAAGGGTTCTATCATATGGTTACTCAGACACATAGCTCATTATGGGTAGATGGCTTTCTAGCAAAAAAGACTTGAGGATTCGAGCAAGGGTAGTAGGTCGGCTATGCTAAGCTGAGCAAATCATTCTTCCAAGGTGATTTCACCTCAGATACTTTCAATATAGCTCAGATTTAGGTCGATTAAGTTAATGGTCAGATGAGCTGAGTTAACGTTCGAGTAGGGCTCGGGTCAACAATTGGTGACACTCAATGAATAAGAGAGGGTTCAGCTCGGCTAAGGCATCAGGTTAGCACATTGTAGTAGCTTGGACTCCTCAATAGTAGGTCATAAGGAAAGAATTCACTTGGCCATACTTTTCGACCCTCGAGCTTGGGCTTAAGTCAAGGGTCCGATGGTCTGATTCCTTTCATCCCCGTTGAGCATATTGAGATTTAGGATCAAATATGTTAGGTCTTTGCCCAAGTTCTCTTCAGGTCAATAGGGGCTGAAGTTGCCAACATTAAACACATTTGACACTCCTAAGTCTTTTGGAAGCTTAAGTTGGTATGTATTATCATTAATATTCTGCAGTATCCTAAACAGTCCTTCAGCTCGGGTAGATTGTTTATTCTTCCTCTTATTAGGGAATCTTTCCTTACTCAAGTGCAACCTCCAAGCTAAAACTACTTGGTTTTCCTTCCCTTGCCTTTCTCCTTTAGTTTTCTAACGACTTGATCAATCTGCTAGGTAACTCGTTGATAGATCTATTGGATGAATTGGGCTCGGGTTCTTGCTTTCAGATCTTCTAGGTTAATGGGTGACATTGGAGTGTAATCAAAGGGTAATTTAGGGTTAAAACCATAAACGACTTTAAATGGGACGTGCCTAGTGATGGCATGCACTATCATATTATAAGCAAATTCGATAACGGGCAGGCAAACATCCCAATCAATTAAGTTCTTCCCCACTATAGGTTGGAGCAGTGATCTTAGCGTATAGTTGATCACCTCAATTTAACTATCGGTTTAGGGATAGTAAGAGGTGCTAAACATCAATTTGGTTCCCATCCAACGTTAGAGGGTTCTCTAGAAATGACTTAGAAATTTTGGGTCTTGGTTTAACACTACACTCTTCAATGCTTCGTATAAGTGAATTACTTCCTGCAAAAACAAAGAAATAATTGAAGCATCTTTAGTTTTGGTCCAGGGCACAAAATGTGCCATTTTACTGAACCTATCCATGATAACCATGATAGAATCTTTACCTCGAGCAATTCGAGGTAATTTGAGGACAAAGTCCATACTCAAGTCAACCCATGGTTTGCTCGGGATAGGTAGAGGCATTGCTTTCTCTTACTGTACTTGACTCTTTGCTTTCTTACAGATGGTGCATCTCTCAATCACACGATGTACTTCATACTTCATCTTAGGCTAAAAGAATCTATCATTCAACAACTCATACGTTCTCCACTCTCTAAAGCATCTAGAGAGTCCTCCACTGTAAGCTTCTCTCACCAATAGCTCTCTTATTGAACAGGTTGGCACATATAACCAGCCACCTCTAAACAAATAACCATCCTCCACATGATACTCATCTACTACTCTTCCTTCTCGACACTTCTTATATATAAGGCTAAAATGAGGATCATTCTAATACTTTTCTTTTATGTTGGCAAAACCTAACAATTTAGTTTATAGCTCAGTGAGAAGAACATGTCTTCTTGACAGGGCATTGACAACTACATTGTTCTTACCTTGCTTATACTTAATGATAAAGTTAAATCCCTCTAGGAACTTAATCCATCGAGCTTGGCATTTGGAAAGTTTGGATTGGCTCCACAAATATCTTACAGACTCGTGATCCGTATATATGTCAAACTCTTTTGGCCAAAGATAATGTTGTCACCTGCAAAGAGCTTGAATTAATGCCAAAAGCTCTTTGTTATATACAAAATAGTTCAATTGTGCTCCCTTTAGCTTCTCGTTATGATAAGCGATAGGTTGGCCTTCTTGCATCAGCATAGCTCCAATGTTAACACCTGATGCACCGCATTCAAACTTAAATACTCTTTCAAAATCTAGTAAAGCCAAGACCGAGGTAAAGGTCAACCTTGTTTTTACTTCGGCTAAGCTCTACTCCTCTTTCTATGCCCACTTGAACTCCATATTCTTCTTCATAAGTTCAATCAAAGGTGCTACAATAGTGTTGAATCCTTCGATACAGCGTTAGTAGATCGATGTCAATCTATGAAAACTTCTTACCTCAGTATAAGAGGTCAAGGTTAGCCACTCGACAATGGCTCATATCTTCTCTTCATCTACACTCAATCCTCTCCTACTAACCACATAGCTTAAGAAGATCACTTTTTCCTAATAGAAACAACATTTCTTCAAGTTTCCGAATAATCTCTCTGCTTGGAGGACATCAAAAACAATGCGGAGGTGGTTAGTACGCATTGCTAAGCCAGCACTATAGACAAAGATGTCGTCAAAGTAGATGACAACAAATTTTCCGATCAGATTTCTCATAACATGATTCATTAGCCTCATGAAATTGCTTAGGGTGCTTAATAGCCCAAAAGGCATGACCATCCACTCATACAAGCCATGTCGAGTCTTAAAAGCAATCTTCCATTTATCCCCTTAACTCATTTGAATCTAGTGATATCTTGACTTCAAATCTATTTTGTTAAATACTCTTACACCACTCAGTTCATCCAACATATCATCCAACCTCTGGATGAGATATCAGTACTTGATCGTAATCTTATTGACAGCTCTACTATCTACGCACATATGCCAAGTTCCATCCTTCTTTAGCACAAGTAACATAGGCACAACACAAGGGCTCATACTTTCCTTCACATATCCCTTCTCTAGTAGTTCATTGACTTGTTTTTGAAGTTTGACATCTTGTTCAGGGTTCATCTAATAAGTTGGTTTGTTTGGTAGGGTAGAGTTGAGTATCAAGTGAATTCAATGTTCAATGTCTCTAAAAAGGGGTAATCCTTTAGGCAATTGTTTTAGGAACAGGTTGATATACTCTTACAATAGTTCTCTGACCTCTAAGGGTACTTCACCTCGCTCCTTCAATTCTAATAGTAGTCTGATTAATAAGAAAGTTGGCACATCGACCTTAATGGCCTCTCGAAGTTTGGCTCTACTCAATACTAGAACCTTCTTTGATCTACGGTCAAGTTTAGCTTTTTAGGTCCCGTGTAAAATATCAAAAGGGGGATGAATTGATATCTTTAACAAAAAATGGAACTTTTTCAAATAAAAAGCTCCTCTTAATAACTTAGAATGGCTTGAGTAGTTGTTAATTGATTGATAACTTTAAGTGTAAAAATAACAACATACGTAATAAAAGTTAGAAACTAAATAGAGTAGAGAGAAAGAAGATTAAGTGATCAATTTACAAAACTACGACCTTTTGCCTACTACTCTCTTCTAACTCCACCACTAAGAACTCGGTTCACCGCATTAGTGTCATTCTACTAATCTAATCTTTCCACTAATCAAAGATTAATTAGAGGTTACAAGGATTTTTAGTTGCTTCTCTGTCCTGTCTCACTAGTTATCCTTATGCTATTCATAGGACTATATAGAACTCCCTAACCTCACACATACTCAAATACAATACCAATAATGTTTACCAATGAAAAATGAGACAATACAATCAATTAGCTATTTACAACATTCGCATAAAGCAATAACAATGAAATAAGAAAACTATTTTCACTCAGTTTTTAACTAAGTTTCTGATAGTGTTCACAAGAGAGCTTATTAATTTCAGCTCTAATCTTATGAATCCATATCTATCTTGTGCAGCTTCAACTTAAATTGAATAATCTTGTATGTAACAATTAGAAACGACTAGTTGCATAGTTTTCTCTAACATATCTTGATTCAATCGCAATTAGTTTTGTTGTTGTCTAAAAATCCCCTAAAAATAGGAACAGATTTTGAATATTTAAAAGTTTGAATGCTTGATGTTGCTCCTAATATTTCTCATGAGAATATCTTTTGGAACCACTTGAAGTATGTTTAAATTCGAAAAAAAAAAAATTGAAGATCATATTTCAAGCAATTAGATGAGCATGAAAAGATTTGATTGAATCTTGGTATATCAAACCTGATCTTCACAAATAATACAGCTCCTGATCATAGCATATCTGATATGAACAAATATGTTTTGTTAACCAAAATCTCATTTAAATTTTGAAATAAAACTCTTAAAAAAAAATTTAGTTGAATTTATCCATAATGTTCAATCTTATCTTCAACAAAATATCTTGAAAACCATGAATTTATGTCAATAAATGAGCTGCAATCTTATCTTGAAAAAAAACTGCACTATGCCTTGTAAATTTTGAGCACAACCTTATTCAATATAACTTCCTAATGTGTTTAAATTTTATTTGAACCTTGTAAACTACAATGATGCAACAAGACCTTTTGTGTTTTGTTGGCTCGATTAACCTTGTAAAAAAATATTAGAATATCTTTCTTCTAAAATATATTACTCAATCCTTAATCAAACATTCTACAATTCTAATTCTTTGAGCATTCTTAAATTAATCCAACTTAAATTCCCAATTGACTAAATCTAACTTTAATCGAACAAAATTGAACACATTACCTAAATAAGCTAATAAAGTGGAGCTAGGCCTTCTACATATTTATTCAACTTAACTTGTTTAGATTATTTAGAAAATATCTTAAGGATAAACTTCTAAACTCAAATTTGTGCACCATCAATCATAACTCTTTACTTTTGTTGATATACTTTCTAACTTACATTCTAATAAGTAATTTTCAACCTTATTTTCCTTGTTATTATTTATTTTCCCTAAGATGTCCTACACACTCACTAAACTTATAAAGTCCATTCTCATCTCTTTGTTATTATCAAAATATATTAAGAGAAAACTCAACAAGCTTGCAACTTGCTAACTTGACTCAGTGGCATAGGGTCAACGTAATCTTCCTCCCATCCTTCTCAAACACATACATATTCCTATAGCAGTCATGAATAATGCTTTGATCAAAAAGCCAAGGTCGGCTTAACAACACATGTGATACACATATGGATAATATGTCACAAAGAATTTTGTCAAAATAGTTTCCAATTGAGATCGACAACAACACTTGCTAAGTGACATGTAGTGCTCCCTTCTTGTTCAGCTAATGTAATTTATACAGCTTCAGATGTTAAGTGGTTGGCAGCTTAAGCTTCTTAACTAGGTCTGCGGGTGCCATATTAGTATAGCTTCCATTGTCCTCTATAAGTGCACACACCTGATTATTCACTTTGCAGGTGATGTAAAATGAGTTCTCTCTCTACTCCTCCTCAGCAGAGGTTTTTAAGCTCATTGCACATTGAACAACTAGAGCCAACTTATTTAGGTCCTCTGTAAATATATCTTCCTCAACCAGGTCGACATTAACATCAATCTCATCTCTTGCTTCTTTCTCCTCCTCTAGTTCCTCATCCGTGCTTTCGACTTAAATCTTTGGGACATCTCCTTTGATAATCACGGTCCTTTGGTTTGGGTACTAAGTAGCCATATGCCCATATTCCTGATACTTAAAGTACTTGATCTGACTCATCTTCCTTCTAAATCCTTAGCCCTTCTCATATGTTTTCGCTAACACATCACTATCAAATCGACTCTTTTGTTTGGCTCTAACATCTATCTTTTTGGTCAGCTCGATACTTAACTAAGTTCAATAACTTCCCTGGGTAGGTCGGCTTGATTAACCAAATCAACTCATTAGGGATCAAGTCGGCATTTTGCTCCTTCTCTATCTCTTCACTTGCTGGGCTATTTGTATAGCCTCATCCATCATAGTGAACTATTGAAGTTCCACAATATCTTAAATATTGCCTCTCAATCCAACAGTGAATCTAGATACTATTCGAGTTGGTGATTCATCCACTTCGCAGTAAATTATGAGTATATGGAATTCTTGAACATATTCATCAACAGTTTGGCCTCCTTGCCTCAGCTCTTAAAGTCAAGCAAATATGTATCCAACACAAACCTAGTTCTAAGTATCCTTGTCATCCCAGGTTAGATATTTACCTCTTTGTATCCTTCTCACCTTATCATGATTTAGAAGTTCTTCTACCACATAGAGGCATACCTTAAGAACTCAATAGCAACAGTCCTCACCTTCTCTCAAACTTTGTATTGGTAATAATTAAAGACACGCTCAACTTTCTCCTCCTAATCCAAATAATCATCTACTCTCCCAAAACGATTGAAGCTCGGAATTTGAAGCTTCACATGGTTAGCAGTTAGGGCTGCTTAAGCTCACTCTTCTTCCTCATTATACTCTTCTTGTTCATCATTGTCCATATCTCCCAAGTCAATCTTTCATCGTACTCATCCTCCTACTCCTGTACCTCAAACTTATCGAGCTAGGTTCTGTCCTCTAGCAAGTCAAGTAGCTAGCAAAGTATTATGCATGACCTCAATAGGTTGATTGGGCATTGCACGAATAGCTCTAATTAAATAAACTAAGAGGTTGGCTACTTCTCTAAGTCTTTCGTCTGTACTCTTAGGGGTACTTTCAGCTGTTAACCTTGGTGTACACAGCACTATTGTCATCCCTAATTCCAATATTAACACTTAAGTCGGTCATTTTCTTCGATAAACTCAATAACAACTTAGATTCTAAGAAACAATAAATATAACTCTTTACACCAAACAAACAAACACACATTCGTCCTTCACGAAGATTCAACTGATTTGTGAACATAGCAACTCCCCCAAAGAACAACACACCCAACTAAAACTTGCTCTATTTTTGAGTGTTCGAAATAGGGCAAAACAAAGTATACAAGAAAACAACTACTATACCCCTTTAACTTATGTGAACACTACAATGAATCTTTACACAACCTCAATACATTATCACAACAAACACAACTTTACAAAAGCTCCAATACAACTTGCTCAAACAAAACCTTCGCTTTGATATCAAGATGATGTGAAACTGTAGCAAAAAATAGATAAGGCCAATTGCTAGGATGGGTTCAAGCTTGTGAAAAAGCTCAAAAAACGTGATGGAAAGGTGCAAAAAATAATAGGAAAAGTAAACACAAGCAAACCTACAAACAATTTCTCAAAATATGACGCACCAATGGAACTTCTAAGGACTTACAAAACCAATTGATATGACACATGAAGTGATCTGATAAGGTTACTTGCTATCTAGCCTTACTTAAGGGTTAATATAAGAGTAAAATAAGTAAACAAGTTAATGAGAGTAATGTTCACCAAGGAGTATATTCAGTATATTAATGATGATAAGATGATTGCGATTACAAGTACAATGAGTGTTTATATAAAAAAAAACTAGGGCAATCTACTTAAAATGGAAAAGACAAAAAAGAGTATTATCTAAAAGAAATAATGTATAAGGAATAATAAGGGTACAATTGAAAATACAACAAAATAGGCTTATTACACGAAGGGTTCTATCACATAATTTCTTAGATATGTAACTCATTGTAAGTGGATGGCTTTTTGATAGAAAGATCAGTTTGGGTTTTTGCCGAGTCGAGGTTTCGAGCAGGGGTGATAGGTCAACTATACCGAGCAGAGTAGATCATTCTTCCGAGGTGAATTCATCTTGGACACTTTCAATATGGCTTGATTTTAGGTTAGCTAAGCTGATGGTTGAATGAGTTGAGTTGATGTTCGAGTGGGTTTCGAGTCAATAGCTAGTGACGCTTAATGAATACAAGAGGGTTTGGTTCAACCAGGCCAAAGCATTAGGTCTGTACATTGTAGCAACTCAAACTCCTCAATGGTAGGTCGTAAGGAAAAAATTCACTTAGCCATACTTTCCAACCCTTAAGCTTAAGCTTAAGTCAAGGGTCTAGTGGTCTAATTTCTATCAATACCCATATGGTAAGTCAACTTAGTATACATTCTAATTGATCCTCTCAACATGGAAATATCTATCGGCCCTAAGTGAAAACTTGCTCTTCCTCAAGCTTAAAAACCTATACTTATTGAGGTGGATTTACACTAGGTCACCAAGCTTGAACTCCTTGATCTTTCTTCCTTAACCTTTTTTGTTTGAGCTTAGTGGCAACTTAGGTTAAATACTCTATCACCTTCTATTGCATGGTTCTTAAGGCCTCGTATCTGTCTATAGTCTCTTGGTCTTCTTAACAGCTAGGTAAGGGTGCTTAGTCGAAAGGTAAGTCAAGGTTGAATTCATATACGATCTCAAGTAAGGACTTGTCTATCACATTGTGTACCGATTTGTTATAGGCAAACTCTACCACAAGTAGGCATAAGTCCTAGTCAACCAAGATCCTTCCGACTACAACTTAGAGTAGAGAGTTAGTGTCTAATTAACGACCTCAATTTATCCATCTATCTGATGGTGACATGAAGTATTGAATGTAGGGTTTTCTAAAGGTAGTTTTAGAATTGAGGTCCTAATTAGACATTATAGCCTTCAATACACCGTTCAACTTGATGACTTCTTAGAAAAAGAGAGAAGAGATAGTTAAAGCATCATTAGTTTTGTTCTATAGCACAAAGTATACCCTACTTCAATGTATTATATTAAAGTAAAGCTACTTTAGTAAGGGTGCTAAGGAAGGCCTTGCACATTATTCCATCAATAAAGTCGTAAAGGCTCATCATCATCTTGAAGTAGATGAGATGTTTTGTTGCATCTAAAGTATTCATATGAGCACAAAGTTGGGAGCTTGGCTTTAGGTGATAGCACATCATCTTGGATAGCTGGTGAAAATGGGCTTTTCATAGAAGACTTTAAAGTCTTGGGTTATTTGGTCAAGGACTCAACCAATTTGGCATCTTTGGCACTAGAGAGCTTCATGATATACTCATCAATCTACTCCACATCCAAATCACTTATCTTCTTTGACCAAGCTAAGGATAGCTCAAGTTCAAACTATAATTGGAGTCAGTAGCACAATGTAGTGCATGTGCCAGAATTCACTAATAATGATATATTCGCATAAGCTAGTACTAGTGAAAATGGGGGCGGGTGAGAATGAACATGCTCATTGTTGGTTATCTATAAATTGTTCGTCCCGTGAGTGATCATAGCTTCATATACTTGTATGTGATGATGAACGATTAATTCTCTTAAACAAATTGATAGAAGCAACTTGCAATGGGGGCATATCTTTCATGACTTTGAGCTCAACCACCCCTACCTCCAAGGTGGTGTTTTTCCCTTAGATTTACCTATTTAGCAGCCTAAGTTGCTCGAATTGGTGCTTTAACTCTACAAATTCATGCAAATCTACATCTTGGGAAGTCAATTCCTCTTTAAGCTACTGAATGTTGTCACTGGCATTAGCTTAATTGACAACTTATTGGTCTCTAGAGTTTCTTGAATTTTTAGCTATGGTGGTTGATGGATTCTATGGCAAACAACACTAAGTGTGTTGGTGATCTTCACTGGATATTGGATTTAGGATGGTAAGCTTGAATCTTGCATAATGTGGGCTTGAAAGCTTGATTCTTAAACAACGTGACTTGTAAAAACTAACCAGAGTTCAATCTGGTATAGACATTCAAACACTTAATTTAGAATATCTCTTAAAGTGGTAGAGTAACAACTAATATGAGTGAAGTGATTGTATCTCAGGGCCCCATCACCTATTTATAGGGAATGAAGACGAGATATCTTAGGAAAGTCAAGGGTTATCAAATTTTGAATCAAATCTTGTCAAATAGGCATCTTCTTAATTAGGCATCTTCTCGAATAGGCAAGTGTACCTAATTGAAAAGATATGCATCTTCTAGAAGTCAAAGTGTACATTTGTCAAAGATTTGACCTAGATATGTTGTACGTTTGAATCTGCTCCAACTTGGATAAGGACCAAATTAGAATGAGCTCAGGGGAGCCCTCATCTTGAGCCTTGGAGATAACTACGTATAGTGTAAAGGCCCTTGATGGATATTAAGGGGAAATGAAGGAAGACCTAACCCAAGAATGAGTCGAGTTAAGCTTAGTAAAGTTGGCTTACTAAAAGGTAGTAGGATTCTGCTGAAATAGATGAGTACCACATGTCTAACTTTGAAGCAAGTCGGACTATACCTTAGGCCCGACCTGGTATTAGGTCAAGTCAGTCAAACTAGTTTGAGCCCACGTAAAATAGGCCTCCTTGTATTGCTTAAAAGTAAGAGTGAGGTCAAATTAGGTCCAAGAGGTCTAAGTTCAAAATTACCTATAAACAAAAATCAAGGTGGTTAATATATGGAGAATATTTCCAATATCTAAAAGGATTGGGATGCTAAATAAATTCCCTAAAATTGCTATATTTTATAAGTAATATACAAAAAATAATAATAATTACATTATCCATATTACATGTGTTTTAGTCTTATCACATAAATTATTGACAAATAATACAAATTATATGACTTAGTTTATTTTTTATTTTTTTACAATTAATGTTACAAAAATGGTATAGATTATTGAATAATTGATTGCCTATAACATTCTTTTTTTTTTTTTTTTGCATTTCTAATGAAACAATCATGAAAAGAAATATTACAATGCTTTTATTTATATCAATTTACTCTTTTTATTTTACTTGTAATTTCCCATTCACTTTTTTTTTTTTCCTGATTTGATAAAAGAAAAATTTATCATAAGTTTTATATATAAAAAATTAATTCTTTTAACTTCTTATAAAATATATCAATCACTCTTAATTGTTTTTTAAAAGAATTTTTCCATGCTATTAACTTTAGGATATTACTAATCAGGTTATTAATAACCTGTTATATGATAATGGATCTATCCTTGAAACCATCAGATCATGAACACAAGTAATGGTGATCTAAATTAATTTAGCCAGATCAATCATCTATAATCGTCAATTATTAGTAAAGTTTTTCCATGAAAAATAGTGTAATAGATAATGAGTCCATATTCTTAGAGAAAAATGACGAGTAAGTCTGCAAAATAATAAACAATAACATAAAAATGTAAAACATGTGCCCTGTTCTACAGTGCCTAAGAAATATTCTATTCGTTTCTGTGTAAAGTTAACAGAGTAGATATTTCCCCATCCATAAGCTCTTCTACCACCTGTGCGCTTTGAGAAGGAAGCAGAACAAAAGAAAATGAAATGAGTTTGTAGCTGTGGACACAAACAAGAGCGGCAAAAATGAAGAGTAAAAAGAAGTTACTATCATTTAATAAATGATATAATATATTTATAGTGCATTAAGCATAAAATTATTCTTGAGAGAAGACAGGAAATAATGGAGCAACAAATTATATTTAATAAATGGAGACAACAATCAAAATGATAATTTTTTTTTATTAAATAAACTCTTTGAACTTGCCAAATATACGAGCTGCAATACATATTTACCTATTCTAATAATAAATTTCTCAGGTTTTTTTTTTTGGATAGAATGGATTCTTAATTTATAATAATTATTTAAACCAAGGTAGGGAATATACCGTATTTAGCAATTAATGCAAAATTCCAAAAGATAGCATCGAAGGGGTAGAAGCAGAGAGAGACGGTCATTATCATCCACAGCCAGATTACGGTGTATCCATTTTTCTTGTGGTGTTTTGTGGGGGCAGTTTTGCTACTGAAACCGGATTATGTGCGTATTTACACATGGGATGTTGGCAGGTCTGGTTGGATAATGACACACCCACATTTATTTTATGTCAAGGACAAGCAAAAAGACATGTATGCTAATCATAGCCTATAATTATAAGCATAAATTAATTTTTGTTGGACCCACCTCTCTACAATAATTGCCATGATGATAGAATTTAAATCGAAAGCTTCCTTAATTTTCCGTCTGTGAGGACTTTGTTATTCTCAATTGCACATCACAGCCTAAAGTAACCATCATGTCTTTTACTTATATTCTATATTTTGGTTATAAACACAAGGATTGTGTCATGTCGATATCAAGGCATTGACTGGTTAAAATTTCGCTAGCGAATTGGGAAGAATAGAAAGCTATTGTGTATTATAGGACAAACCGTGATACAGCTTTCCAAAACTTTCTCCTAACATTGGTCCGAACGTAATGTGGCTCCAGCCAATTAGTTCATTTGCTTTTGTCAGCCAACATTAGTAGTCATGCCGACCATTTCTTCTGAAATACATATGCGACTGATAGTCTACAGGCTCGACGTTAGGCCCTCCAACCTGTTGCCGGCTGTCCGGCACCCTTCACTTATAATGATGATTCCACTCTCCCCATTCCTTATAGAAGACACATATCAGTGTTTACTTATATTTGAGAGGAATTTCTGTTATAAAAAATATTGACAATCATAAATTACTCAAACCTATAAATAGCTATCCAATAATAAAAAATTGATTTTTTATTTTTTATTTTCCCTAGAGTACCAAAAATAAAATCAATAAATAACAACTTAATATCCATTAATAAATCATGATAACTTTATTCCATTTATCAGTAATAACTATTATTTTATAACTTTATTTTATTAAGCAAAGTGAATGGCCTGTTAGAAAAAAAAAAAAAAAAAAACAGCTGTACATCGATTGGTTAGAGTTCGAAGAAAAGATTCGTATTGTTATGTATTTTTCTTTGGCCGGAAATGGTCCTGGAATTCACGACTAGCTTTTTGGTTCTTTATCATCCAAATAATCTGAAAACTGATAGTCCAATGCAATCTTAACAACTCATTGGACTTGTACTCTCACAATACTATTTCGACCTCATTATCATAACTCATATCTTTACTTCTTTATGCTTTTAAAATCTTTTCAGAGCTGGGATACTTAGTGCGGAATATTTCAATTTAAATACGTTCTGAATTTTTAATTTCTATTTTTGGTACCACAAAACAAGTAAAGTAATGCCTCATTGCAGAGCATCCTTTTATTTTCTTTTAAAGCTGCGATCAAAGTACGTAACATTTCCACTGAAAATTGTTCTAAATTTGTACATCTCTGTTTCTGATATTACAAACCAAGTGATAACAGCAAATAGTGTTGTCAATATCGTTTCTTTGGTAGATTGTCTACTCTATAATTTTTGCTGTTTCTGTTCAACATTAAAACTTGGTTGCCTCTTTCTCTTTCCGCGTTGTGAAAATATGAGATACCGAACCTCTACCATTTCTCCGGATATTTGCATTCACTGTATCAACCATTGTCCCAAATGCTAGCTAATATACACTTGAAATTACATTCTAGTTGTATAAAATATATATTAAATGGTTGCTTACTCTTGAGCATTTGAAAATATAAAAGTTTTAGATAATAAAAATCGACCCAAATTATTAATGTCCCTTAGTTTGGTCTGTATAAACCCTATACTCATTGAGTATGAAACCTCAACAAAGAATTTAAAAACAAAAAAAAAAAACCCTGTTTTTTCCTATGAATTTGGAAAAAGATTGAGAAAAAGGGTAAGTCAAGATTAAATTGGTAGAACGATTCTAATTTAGTCAACAGTATGCAAAAAAACTTTTACGAAAAAGTTTTTCGAGAAATTAAAGATTTTAAACATGAAGACTAACTTATATTAAAATCTAAACAATTACCATATAAAACTTTTTAATTTGATTTTATATTTCAAAATGTCACGTTAATTGAAAATAGTCCTAAGTTATCAAAATTAAAAGAAAGTTGTTTCATTTGTTTAGGAGAAAAAAAATAAATATTTTCATATTTTAAACGTCTCATATGTACCTACAAAACTATTAGTCGAAATTAGATTTTATTGTAGTTCACTTGGATTTTATAACACTTTAGTGGTTTGATTCATCATACTTTAAAAATGGCTAGGTTTAAGTCATTGCCTATTTATTTATTTAAGCAAAAGTTTTGAAAAAAGGCCTTAAAACTTTTAAGTAAAAATTTTGCAAAAATTCTAATATATCTAAATTTTTAAACAGCTCCATTTAAATCTTTAGTTGTTTTTGAAAATAGAATCTAGGTTACAAAAAGATACTATACTTTTTATTATATTTATACATATTTTTAGTTTTCTTTATATGTTTATTTATTTATTTTAATTTTTGTTGTAATTAATTTATTATATATATTTCCTTAATTCTACTTATTTTTTCGAAAATATAAAATAAAGGAAAAATAAAAGATAAAATTTAACTAAAAAGATGGAAAATAATTAATTCTCCTTATTATTATTATCATTATTGTTGTTGTTGTTCTTTTTGGTTCTTGGATTTGTTGAAATAAATAAATAAAATAAAATATTAGAAAAAAATAGAAGTGAGCAAGTACAGGATAAGTAAGGTATGAGACTTATTCGATCCAATAAATCTAAGTGTTGTGCTCAGTGTATTGATCTTTTTTGACAAGGAGTGTATGCAAGTTGTTTATTTCAATAATAGGCTAAACAAAACCAAAAAGTTTTACGTTTTGAAGTTTAAATCTAATAAATATTGTTATTAATTAAATTTTTATTTATTAAATTTACTACCTTCCTTGATATATATTCATTAATTAGTCAGACCAATAAATAGGGCTAAAGTTATCGTTAATGTTGCTATTAGAAAATAGAAATAATTACGTATAGTAAGCATATAAGAGCTAAATGAAATATGTTCTTTTTATAAGGACGAGAACACCATGCATTAATGAGTGCTTATGTCCCATATTGACCACCATGAGCACCATGAGGTCTTTTCTTGTAGTTGATCCATTCATAGGTTATTCCTTGATTCATTCTTTCATGAATTGTTGAGCTTGGGATGAATTTAGGAGTCTTTGTGCAAGCTATATGCAATGAGAGTCACACGTACAGTAACAAGGGGGGTTTGAACATATCCTAAAACATTAGGTCAAATCCATTTTTTGATCACTTTTTTCGGGAGGCTCTTTCATCTAACCATAGACTAGAGTTTCTTTTGATTATGCAATAGTTTGTTCATTAATTACTCTGGATTCCTTCATTTCCATGTAAAGATCATTTCCTTCATGAGTATATTCACCTACTTCACTAAATACCAATATGCCCCTATGAGCTTTAGCAATGTCTACACATCCCCCCCCCCCCCCCCCCCCCCCCTACACACACACACACACACCCTTACTTTAAATAGTCCTATTTCTCCACCAACACGATAAGGGGCTAAAAGATCTACTACCTTAATTCTTGTTTCGATCTATGATTTATCATTTATGGATGTTGATAAGATCCTTCCATTTAGCAACACATTATGATGGTATAGCCTTAAAGTTAAGAGCGAGGTTCAAATGAAGAAAGACCTCAACTACGTTGCAATACCTGGCTTTGTATATAAGAATAGCTCTCATTGAATATTTCATGTACCATGAACAATACACCAAAAACAACAAAAACTAGCTCAAACATATAATAACAGATTCGAAAATGTTGCTATCCGGAATACTTTGAATGGAATAAAATACGAAGATGCTTAACTTATCGAATTTCATTCTTTTTATTTTTATCGATCTATTTCTAGTTAATTTATCTAAATATATTATCTATTTATTTATTAGATTTATTTCTTGACATGTCTATGGAGTTTTGAAAATTTCAAACATCTCAGAGATATATAAAGAGGTAGGAATTTATCGAACAAACCACATTTGTCGTTTGTGGTGTCTTTAAATGAGAGTACAATCGCTTGAGATCTAATCTTGAATGAGGGTCTCAGATAAGGAGAAAGCAAAAATTAAAATAGTGGAAGCTTGGGATAGCATTCAATTCGCTTAAGTAATAAGAGGTTCCGAAATTACACAGAAAAGACTATTTATCTCAAAGTGGTCTACAGAAGGGGCTCTAGTGTATAGAGAAGACCTCACCATTTAAGACATAATCATACGTTTATCAGAACTAAAAGTCAAAATTTTGGTAAATAGGGATCCCATAAAAGCTCATTTTGAGGAATGGGCCAAATTAGACTTGGCATAGTTGTAGTATGACTTTCTCAATATATTTAGCTAATTGAAGTTATCGAGAGCTTTATTACCATGTGGCTATTGGTAGTATCTTGCATAAAAAGTACCAATATAAGAGGATTGGTGTATTCTTTTATATCCCTTAGTTTTGAATCATGAATTGAGTCCCTATAAGTATAGGTTCCTAAGTTCTTGTACTGAGAATCTAGTTGTGCCACTTGGGAACTGCTTTGTTCCTTTGTATCTTGCAGATTTTATAAGGCATAGAGTACTCTATAGAATCTATAATTTTTTTTTTATCTTTCTTCAAAACTTTATATTAGATTAATAATCAATATTAAAATTATAACTATACTATCGATAGATGTGTCAATAATAATTTGTATATATTGTAGCATTTGTATCTTGGGTTAAGACAATATAAAACTTTAGTAGGTAAAATAAAGAATATTTTTACAGTTAGAAATGTTAAAATCTCAGTTGGGTGATGCTTAAATTTCTTTTGTCCTTTCTCTTTAAAACATCAAAATAAAATTTTTATGAAATTATGAGATTATTATACATAGAATGTAAAAACCATGTATAAATAATTTACAATATAATATATTGAATGATAAGAATTGAGATAATTTTAAGACCTCACTAGTTTAGACTTAATAAAAGAAGAATGGGGATGCATAAAAAATAAGATATTAGAAGAAGAAGAGCTTTTTACCAAAAAAGAAGAAGAAGAGAGATGAACCAAATTATAGATATAAGTTACATATAATCTTAGGGTATTATTATGAGTTAGACTCATGTTGGTATTTTCTTTAAAACTAAAATAGAAAAAACACTAGCATTAATTTTTTATTTATTAATATTATTTAATTATTATTACAAAGTAGGTTTACCATACTATAGAACTTGTATGATATATATTAAAGTATAAGTTCTTAAATTACAAGTTATAGGGTAGGATAGGGTATCTTGATTTCATACCCATACCCTACCTTATGAAAATAAGTTTCGAGGAATGATTACCCGAAACCCACCATGTAACTCTCATCATCCACTCGAAACCTATTTAATGGAGTAGAGTTCGAGTGAATACCTTATATAATAAAGTTACTCACTCACCCCTAAGAGAAAGACATTTAAGTTGATGGGCAATTTTGTCGACATGCGGGTGGAAGTATAGTTATGCATTGGCTTTTCAGGTCAATAATTGGTTTAAGTCAAATCGATTGTATGTATACCTACAAAGAGGGATCTAAAAACTTTCAAAGGTTAAGTAGCTTGATGGTTCAATTGTCTAAGGGTATAGGGTTTTGAGGGTGGGATTTTTGAGTACAATAAATCCATTCATAGTAGTTGTTTTGGCCTAGGCACAATGATAGGAGATGGACAAAGATGCATCACCAATGGTTGAAAATGCTAGAAGTTAATCTAAGCCGATTGAGGATAGCTTAAGGAAAGTAGAAGGTGGTTCTTAGTATTTTGGGAGACGGAAAGACAACTAGTGGTTGTGGTTTCAATCGAAAAAGATTAAGGAGGGTAGACTTTTAGAGAGAGAATTCTTTTAGAGATTGAAAGGTTTAAGTGAAGATTGTAGAAGATATTTTGAAGCTTATTGATGATGGCGTCAAGTCCTTAGATATCCCCCTTACTTATGTAACCCTCTCTTTCTCTTGTAGTTTGTTGAAGCTTGATTTTAATTAGGAAGGTAAAAAAGAGATTCAATTTAAAAATCAAACTAATGGGTTTTAACCGAGAAATTTGAATTTATCGGAAATTGATGCGGTTTATTTGTAATTAATGGTCAAAGGAACTCCATAAGCATTTCTTCTTCCTTAAAATAAAAAAAGAAAGCTTCAGTTTTAATGAGAACTTTGGATTAAGCAAGTCAAGCTTAGAGTTAAGATTTCTCATTCAAAGTTTTCTCAAAACTTTGAGTGAAAATTTAAACCATTAAATAATTGATTCTTAGTGCATAAAGTATTGAAATTTATTCTACATAAGGAATTTAATCAAGGCTTAGTTCTCATCAGCCATTGCAATTTAATTTTATATGAGGGATTTAAGATAGTTAAATCAGTTTTCAAGTAAAGAATATGGTTCAGGCTTAAATCAAAGCCAAATTAACTTAAAAATTGAAAATGCAACTATTTCTAATCTAAGGCACATGAGTTGGAAATAATTTTCAGTTCTGAATTGATTAAAAGGTTTTACGAGCTCTGATTCATTAATCATGTAGCCATTTTAAATTTGATTTTCTTATAAATTAACTAATTTAAGTCCAATCAAAGTATCATTTGAAACCATGATTAACTTAACTTGGCCTCCTTTTAATGACATAAAGGTAATTAATGATGACTAGAGTCTAAATATCAAATTTCTTAGAAAAATTTAATATTTTCAATTGAAATTTTAAAACTGTTAAGATCGCATATGTGTATTTTAACTTCTTTTGACCTTAGAACATAAAATAACCTCATAATGAGACTTAACAACCACCTAATGAACCCCCAATTATTTTAAATTTTACATTTTCCTATTTTTTATTCTTTTTTTTTTTTAAATCTTCTTATCTTTATTCTTTTTTAATTTTCTTATTTTTTGTCATTTTCCAAATTTATTATTTTTTGTATTTCTCCAAAATTTCCAAACTTTTTTATTTTTTTTCTAATTTTACCATTTTTATATATATTTTTCTAATTTTTATATTTTTCTAAGTAGGATCTTTTTCTTTTATTTAAAACCAATGGAGGCAAAGTTAAGGTGTCTACAATAACTTTATTTGATCTAGCTTCTCAATAAATTATAAATGTGAAAAAATAATATAATTATAGAATATTAAATTTTTTTGAGTTATTAATTCTTTTCTTTTTTTTTTTTGCCAACTACTACCATATCAAAATTTTTGCAATGCATATCAATTCTTAATAGAAAAAATAATGATGTTAAAAAAAAAAAGGCCTCACTTGCAAATATTTGCAAACATTGAAACTAGAATTAAAAAAAAAAATGGTTTAAGATTCAAATAGAGAGACAATTAGTATAAGCTGCATCGGCAATGCGTGTATAAAAATTTAGAATATAAAACAATTACTAACTCAAATTATAATACATAATGGATGATTAAAAAGAAAAAAAAAACAAAAGATAATATGTAAACAATCTTAAAAAATACATCTAAAAAAAAGGAACTATACTATAGAGCTATTAATAAAGCAGAAATATACATTTTTACTCAAAACTTATTTTACCTTTCCATAATTTCATATTGCTTATATATAATATCACGTAAATAATTATAAATTCTTCAAACTTTAAGGACTTGTCTCTCAATGGCCTTTAACAACTAATTTTTAATTAAAAACTTGATCTACTTTACATTAAACTACCTTGTCATGTTTTATCTTTTCAATTTTAAATTATAAGTTACCTATTAATTCTAAGATTTTTTTTTGTAGAAAAATATGATTTTTAAATTTTTCAAACACCATAAATTCTAATGTTTAATATTTTTGTATTTTTTTTTATATTGATAAGAAAAATTTCTTATTGATAGGAGTTAAATAAAGGGAAAAAAAAGTGTAGTGTGTCACTAATAAGATAGAAGGGGAATCATACAAAAAGATTATGTGCAGTATCGGCTCAAGGAGGAAGATGTCTCTGGTATGTTATGGAGCTTTTCGAATTCAGGTTGGTAAGTGTTGATAAGGTACTTTAGGCAAAGACCTCTCAAGCCCGACCAAATCTGCCAAGCCTTGCCTCTTTAGGCTCACCTTTGTAAGCCTCGAGCTTGGCCCTTAGTAGCCTAGGCTCATAAAGAACTATAACAATCATAAATTACAAGATAAAGATAAAACAGCCACGTCCTAAATATTAAGGATACGTGGACACAACAGCTCTAGTCTCCCATACTTATGAAAGAAGATCTCTCTCATCAACTAATCTCCAATGGCTGCCTCTACTTCGCTATAAATACTAGACATCTACCCAACAATAACGCTCTCTTAAAAAAAAAACCCTATATTCTAAGCTTGCACACTTAATATTTTATTCGACAAAAAAGCTTATTACCGACTTAAGGACCGAAGTGACCATGCCAGAAAACTCTCTGGCATCCCTTCACTATACATTGATTTGTAAGCCCAGTACGTGCAGACCTTAATTAACTACTGGTAAGAACTGAAGAACGACATTTGACGCTGTCTGTAGGAAAGAAGAATTCCTATACCTAAAATCCTAAACACACCAAACATATAACCTACATCAAGCCTTTCTACATCATGTGTCAACATGACAAGCAAGGAAATCAACAGTTGTTAAACAACTAACCAGGGTGCAACCAACCCCTCTTAAGAGTTATGTTGGAAGAATGCTTAGAGTACGCAGAGCACCTGGTTGAGCAGTTTGCTGAGTAAAACAAGGAGCTTCGAGCTCGCCTGGATGAAGTAGAGCACCGCAGCAAACAAACACACCAGCCCGAAACTTTAGACCCCCACACTAGGCTGGACAACATCTAGTAGCTACAGTAGCTATTGTTGTAGAATGGAAGTAATTAGCAACCTGATTCTCCACTGCGATAGCAGCCAATAAGGTCTACAGCTAGCCGCGACCGAGCTTTGGTTGGCAATGAATAGGAAGCCAACTCACAGGGAGTTCAAGCTCATTCAGCTACATGATGAGCACACCTAGTAAATGAGGCCGACCTAAACGAGCTTCGTGTGATGGTAAGGCGGCTCTCCGAGCAGCAAGGGAGCAAGCCTGCTAGCAACATTGAGCTAGTTGCCAGTAATAAGACCTTCTTCACCAAGGGTGTCTAGGACGAAGTATTGCCCCCAATGGCAAACTTCCATCCTTAGACTAGTATGATGGCATGAGTGACCCCAATGACCATCTCCTCCACTTCCACACCCTCATGAACCTTCACAGTTATGAAGATGCCATACTATGCAAAGCCTTCTCGAGCATGCTAAGGAAGGTAGTACATATGTGGTTTAACCACCTCCCTGATAATTCGATCAACTCCTTCGATGAGCTGGCCAGGAAGTTTAGCCTCCATTTCAAGGCTAATAAGCCTCCGTCTAAGGACACATCGTCCTTGTACTTGGTAAGGTAGGGTAAGGGTGAGTCCCTGTGTGACTACATACCTCAGTTCAATAATGCCGTGGTTAATATCCCTCAGTTGGACGAGGGAGTCACTATCCATGTTGCATGGCTCGGCATCAAACCCTTAAGAGATTTCTTCCGACTGCTTGCGAGGAGTAAGCTAAAGACCCTAGCTAACTTTTGGAACAAAGCCTAGAAGTACATCGACCAGGAAGATAACATTCGTGCCAAGTACGATGCCGACAAAGAAAGGTCAGGCAAAAAGCAAGACAAGGAGAAATTATCTATTAAAGATCACCTCGGTGGAAAGATGCTGAGTAGGCCAGAGGGGGAAAGCTCTGGGAAGAAGAAACATTGAGTAAAGTGCGACCCTCTCCCCCCTCCCATTTACAGCTAGTACACGCCTTTGAATAGATATATAGACCAAGTCTATTTCAAAGTGAAGTATCGAAACTTGCTGTAGAGGCCGTAGAAAATGCGAGGAAACCCCAATCGTTGAAACTCCAATAAATACTGTCAGTTCCATGATGACTATGGCCATATAACTGAAGAGTGCTTCTAGTTGAAGAATGTTGTCGAATACGCCATTCAACGCAACTTCTTCAATGAATACATAGCACATCAGTAGAACAACAGCCGTTCCGACAATGACATTAACAAGGTACCTCGAAGGCGATGGATCGAGGATGCTTAAGTGGAGCAGAATAAAGACTATTGTAATGATCGCGCCCCCAATGGTGTCATAAATGTAATTATGGGGGGCCCACACCTTAAGAGCGAGCCGACTAAGCACTAGCAGTTGAGTTAACGCCCAATCAAAGGTGTTGGGAGTTAGGGAGAAGGGACAGAAGTTAGATACTTCCATCTCCTTCTCTAATGCCAACCTTGAAGGGATAGATACTCCCTACCAAGACGCCTTGGTAATTGAGGCAAGGATCTCAAAATTTGAGATCTTGAAGATTGTAATGGACATTAGCAGCTCCACCAATATACTCTTCCTCCACAAATATGATAGGATGAGGAATAAGCTACTAGTAAAGATGAAGTTGTACCACCACAATCCGATTGGCTTCAATGGTCGTACGGTCTGAACTAAAGGCATCGTCACGCTGGACATGGAACTTAGCAATGTTGACCACGTGGCATAACCCATGGAGTTCGTTGTGATCAATTGTCCCTCCACTTATAATGCAATTTTAGGAAGACTAAGCCTAAACACACTTGGGATGATCACATCCTCCCTGCATCTGAAGGCTAAATCCCCAATGGCCACAAGGGTGGGAGTATGCAAGTGCGATTAGAAGCTTTCATAAGAGCTATATGTCAGGACAACCAAAGGCGATGGCATCTTTGCCCTAGAGATGGGCCCACAAGAGAGATCGGCTAAGAAAGGCAAGCTTGGAGAAAGAACCAAAGATGTCTAAATCGGTGACTCTCTTGACCAAACAATGAAAGTCGGGATTGAGACCCCAACCGAAGTGAAGGATGAAATCATTGCCCTCCTACGGGCAAATTTGAATAGGTTCGCTTGGTCGGCATCCGACATGCTTGGATTTCCCCTAACTTGGTAACCTATAGCCTCAACATCAACACCACAGCGTAGCTTGTCAAACAAAAAAAGAGGCATTTCACCCTAGAACTGCAAGCTGCAATCGAAGAGGAAGTGCAGAAGCTACTTAAAGCCTTTATAAGGGAGGAAAAGTACTTGATGTGGCTAGCAAACGTGGTACTAGTGAAAAAGAAGAATAATAAGTGGTGCATATGTGTCGATTATACTGACCTTAACAAAGACTACCCCAAAGATTATTTCCCCCTCACTAAAATCAACTAACTTGTCAATTCTATGTCAGGATATGCCCTACTGAGCTTTATGGATGCCTTCTCGGGATATAATCAGATCAAAATAGACCCGAAGGATGAGGTCCATACCTCCTTCGTCACCGACTACGACACATACTGCTACTATATGATGCCATTTAGACTGAAACATGCCAAGCCCACACACCAACGGATGGTGACGAAATTGTTCAAGCCTCAGATCGGACATAATATAGAGGTGTACATTGATGACATGATTGTTAAAAGCTAGAAGCTGGTCGATCATGTCAAGGATCACCAGTAAGCCTTTAACTGAATGAGCATGCACGACATGAAGCTAAACCCCCAAAAGTACATCTTTGGTGTCAGCTTTGGTAGGTTCCTAGGATTTTTGGTCACCTAGAGAGGTATCGAGGCTAACCCTGAGAAGATCATGACCATCGGGGGAATGAAGCCCTCAACTTTAGTCTAAGACGTACAAATGCTCACTAGCATGATGGTTGCCCTGAGCAGATTCATTTCAAAAAGCGTTGACAAATGCGTTGAGTTCTTTAACAATTCCAAGACTTCCTCGCTCATCCATCGATCCTCTTTAAGCTTTTCTAAAGGGAGGATCTATTTTTGTACTTAGCTATTAGCGATCAGGCTCTCTCCTCTATGCTAGTCAGAGTAGATGGAAGAGAATACAGGCTAATATATTACGTCAGCTACATACTTCATGAGCCCGAGGTCAGGTACACCTGGATAGAAAAATTTGCACTGGTCATCATCATCATTACTAGACGGCTAAGGCCCCACTTTTAGGTACACTAGGTGATTGTACTCATGGACTAGCCACTGTATATCAGGCTGTAGAAACCTGATGCATCGAACGAATGATGAAGTATGCAACAGAACTAAGTACATACGGAATCCAGTATTAGCCACGAATGACCTATAAGGCACAAGTCCTAACCGACTTCATGGTAGAATATACTAGAGAAGAAACATTGCTGGGCAACGAAAAATTGGTATAGACTCTCTATGTTGATAGATCATCCACCATTGGAGGTGGAGGTATAGGTCTTATGTTGACCGGCTCGCACAACGTCACCATTTGTTACACCCTCAAGTTTGGGTTTGATTCCAGCAACAATGAATCCAAATACAAGGAGCTTATCACCGGCCTAAAGCTGGCTAAGGAGATCGAGGCCAAGCAACTGCGAATATTCTTGGACTCCATGCTCGTTGTACAGTAGGTTCGGAGTGAATATGAGGTCAAAGATAGCACCATGGCTAGGTATTTAAAGAAGGTGAAAGGGCTCCTAGAGGACTTTCCCTCTTGGGACATTGAAAAAATCCCTCAAATGGAAAATTCAACTGCCGACTGGTTATCTAAGCTAGCCTCTACTGGCAAACAGAAGCCCAAGATGAAAGACAGGAAGATCTTCATAAAGTACTTGTCGAAAAAAAGCATAGCTCTAAGCCCAGCTGAAATTCTAGAACTGACCATGGTAGCACCAGAGTTAACCTAAATGGATCCCATTTAGAGCTACTTGGAGGAAGGGATGTTGCTAGGGGATAAGAGGGAGTCGAAGAGGCTTCAATACCACGCTACCAATTATACACTGATTGATGGTGTCTTATACTGCAGGGGAATCAACCTCCCCCTACTCTAGTGTCTTTAAGAAAGGGAAGTGTTGTGTGTCACGGAAGAGCTGCATGCCGAAGTGTACAACAATCATATCCAGTGCCAAGCCCTATACTTTTGGGGTGTTACAACTCGGATATTATTGGCCTACCATGAGGTAAGATGCAAAGGCCGTAGCCTAGAAGTGCCCACAGTACCAAAAGTATACCCTAATCAGTCGTGCACCCATCAACACACTCCAACCCCTGACGAGCCCATGGTCATTTGCCCAATGGGGGATCAATATCCTCAATGCCTTCTCAAAAGCATTAGGAAGATGGTAGTTCATAATTGTCACCATGGACTACTTTATGAAGTAGGTGGAGGCCGAAGCTGTAGCTAGAATCACGGAGAGGAGTATAGAATCATTTGTTATAAATAACATTCTCTCTCAGTTTTAAGTCCCCTATACATTGATCACGGACAACGACTGACAATTTGACAACCCCAAGTTCAAGGAGTTTTGCGCCAAGTACTACATCACCATGCAGTTCACCTTAGTTGTCTACCCCCAATTGAATGGACAAGTGGAGGTGACCAATCGTGTCATTTTAGATAGCCTTAGGAAGCACATGGATTGATCTCATGGCGCTTGGGTTGATGAGTTGCCTAATATCTTGTGGGGGTACAAGACCACGTACCGTACTTCGATGGGTGAGCCCCCCTTCCATTTGGCTTTCGGGTCGAAAGCTATCTTCCCTATTGAACTTAAACTTTACAATATCCGAACTCAAAGTTTCGACACCGCCTTGAATGACTCATTGTTGCAGGCAAGCATCGATATAATTGAGGAAATCAGAGACCTCGCTTCTGCTTAGGTTACTGCATACCAACATCAGGCCACCCGGTATTATGATAAGAAGGTCTAACACAAGGAATTTATGGTTGGCGACCTAGTGTGCCAAAAATTAGAGGCCATTGCTTCACGAGAAGGCTAGGGTAAGCTGGCCCCCAATTGGGAAGACCCGGTCAAAGTTAAGGAGAAACTAGGCAATGGAGCATATAGGTTAGAAAAATTAGATGGCAAGCTTATCTCGCGCTTGTGGAACGCTAACAATTGATGCCTCTACTTTGATTAAAATTTAATCGTGTACAGTTCTATTTTCAATTTGAGTCAAAATAAAAAGCTCTCGGTTGATTGCATACTTTTCTCTCTCTCTTTCTCTCTTTCCTTTTGTTTTAGTCGCTTTGTTAGCCTTTCAAAAAGCCACATAAATAGTTACTCAAGTAGGTCGAAATGCCACCGACTTGACCCCCACAATGTAACCTTGGTAAGGGGAAACATCCCTTGCACAAAGGAACTCCTACGAACCAAGCAGGTCGGAATGTTACCAACCTAACCCCTTAGGTTAATCTCGATAAGGGAAAACAGCTCTTGTATAGAGGAACTCCTATAAATTAGGTAGGTTAGAATGCCATCGACCTAACCCCCTTAGGGTAACCTCGGCAAGGGGTATAGAGGAACTCCTATGAATTGGGCGAGTTAGAATACTACTAACCTAACCCCTTAGGGTAACCTCGATAAGGAGGAACAGCCCTTGCACAGAGAAACTCCCATGAACCGGGTAAGTCGGAATGCCACGGACTTGACCCCTGTAGGATAACCTCGGTAAGGGGAAACACCCCTCGCATAAAGGAACTTCCACAAATCGGGCGGATCAGAACGCCTACGACCTGACCCCTTTAGGGTAATCTCGGCAAAGGGAAACACTCTTTATATAGAGGAACTCCCTTAACAAAACCTCGACCAAAGGTCCACAAAATTTACTAAGAAAATAGCGAAAAACTTTCGAAAAACTTCATTTATTTATTATACACCTTTATTTACAAAGCAAAGGCCAGCATCTTAACCTTAACCACATAAAAAAAAATTACAAAACCCTACTATTGCTTAGGATCAGCTAGCTCGGGTAACTTTGAAAAATCCAAAGCATCAATCTGCTCCGAGTATTGATCTGTAGGCATTTCTACCGACAGGCCTTGAGCCGTAGGGGAGCACGAGACATGCGAATCAGGAGTGGCAGGACCCCCTACGGGCAGATCTTCCCTAAGGACAGCTTCTAAGGCATCTTCCTACTAAGTTGCCAAAGCAGGGCCGGATGTAGAAGCACCCTACCCATCTTCGGCATCGAAAGATGTGCCTGCATCTCTGATGGCTACCTGAGTAGATTCCCCCCACACTAGGGCTTCCCTCTTCTCGTTAAATGTGGGGAAGTTTAGAAAATCGAGGAAGCTTAGGTTTAGATCTGGATAATGGGAGAGGATTTCTCTCTTGGTGAAGTGGGCAAAACCAGTAGATAGGTCCTCTAGCTCCTCTAGCTACTCCTCAGTGGCCTTATAGTCGGTGACCACCTTCCTTTTGGCAGCATTGCTGAGGACCTCCCCGCTCTCCATCTTGGAGATGATCTTTTCTATCTCCAAAACCCTACCTTACAGCTCCTCGACTTATTGCTCCAAAGTGGCCTTCAAGCTAGCCAACTCAAGTGACGTGGCCCTAATGCTCTCACACTTGAATGCCTTCATTGCCAACTCGATTTTTAGCTTAGTTACAAAAGCCTTCAGCTCGACATTTTCATTTTCGATTCGAGCCCTAGTTGTACCTTCCTCCTCCAGTCGTTACGAGAGACGAAACTTCGTCTTCTGCTCATTCTTTAATCGAGCCTTCAATTTCGTATCCTTCTGAGCATCCCTCTCTACTTTGCCCCTCTCCCACTCCGTACCCTGTTACCTGCATAATAGAGCAACAGAGGTGCTTGTTAGCTTAAGCAAATTTTCTTAAGTACCTTTTACTAGAAGTCTCCGCCTTTAGCAAGCATTTCTTCTGTCGATGTAACTCCTCCCGTAATCTAGATACCTCTCTTTGGATGGCATGGGACTTGCTTAGCTTGAGGAGCACTTGGCCGTGGTACTGCAAGATGAAAATAGAACACACAAGTTAGTACCAAACGCTAAAATACAACACCACAATAGCATGGAAGACCTACCTGCCGCATTAGGGTACTCAAATGGCCTGCAGTTTGTACGGGGTCGCCCACACCCTCTTAGGAGATCCTTTCCAGCATAACCCAGTTACCAGGGGTATAAGACCTCATTGAAGCCTAGTAATTGAGGGTCCGATGCCGTAGCGTTAGGTTGTCAGCACGGACCTCCCATTTCAATCGCAGGATCTTTCCTTAAGCCTTCTTCTTCTCCATCTCGAGGGCTTCCCTCTTCAGTGCCTCGTCCAAGGAAGTGTATGGTACTTCAATAAATGAGTCTGGCCCCAGTCCCATCTTTCAGAAGTTATTGAGGATGTCCGAAAACTCGTTCCTAACATCATCCATGCTTTGGAAGGGATGAGCCAGGGGCTACTCATTCCATTCCCCCTTAGCCAAAAGTTCTCTTGCTAGGGGCTTTTGCCTCTTCGTCCTTGGACCTGGCTCTTCGGGTGCTCCGAAAGTGTTGCGCTTGTCACCTATGGCTATAAGTAGGGTGGCTATCTCCCCAGTTCCCCCCTCAGCTACCTTCGTAGGGGAAAGCACCTACACATTGGGCCCCTCTGTGTCGATACCTTTATCGCCTACAATGATGGGCTTAGATGAGTGGATAGTAGGAATGGGTAGAGCTATACTCAAAGGCATTACGGTCGTCGGCTCGTCTTGGATGACAAAGGGAATCCCCTGAAACATAGACTTCGGTTGCAACTTGTTAGTTTTGGCTTTGCTGCCTTCCCTATTGGCTGACCTACCTTTAATTGCGCTTTGTGTCGGCTCATCAGATCATCCACAGACGGATAAGGTGAAGCTCTTGCCTATAAGAAAACCAATTTAAAGGTTAGAAAAAGAAAACAAGGACAAATCAAAGGAAACTACCACTACTATTTGTAAAATACCGTCGTGATCAGCATGACCAAGGAAGTCCACCTATCTTACAAGTGTTGGACGAAGCACCTCGACATTAACACAACAAATAGGCATGTAGGAATGAACCAATACCTTCAACCTATTCCTTTGCTACAGCTTTCTTCATGCTAGGGAAGAGCTTGGAGATTAGATGCCGAAAATACCTTTCTACGGTCTTCGCAGTGTTGATCTTAACTCCATAAAGGCCAAAATCTCCTAGACGGCCTCGACGTCGCTCTACCCGAGCCTCTTTTCACTTGCAGTATGAACCATTCCAATCCATTAGGTCCAAAAGGCGGCCTCTTCGGGTAGCTCCATCACTACATATTCATCTTACCAGCCTTTGACCGAGTCGATAAGGCCATGGAACAATTTCTTTCCCAAGCGTGGCTAGAGGTAAGGTCATTAGCCAACGCTCTTCCACATGTAGAAGTGGCAAAAGAGCTCAAGAGTAGCCCTTATTACTAAGTATTTGCAGAGTGTTCGAAATGCCTTCGATACCCTCCACCTATTTAGAGGGATCTACGATAGGCTATAGCGATGGTAGTAAAAAAAGTCCCTCTCTAAATGACTTGGGGGGAGGTACTGCCCAAACTCTAAACATTTTTTCGAAAACCATGAAGTGTCTCCCCGATAACAAGGCCACCCATTCATCCCTGCATAGTAACCTAATATGCCACTCGGGTATCACCCCCAAGAGGAAGTTGCTGATGACCCAATTAGGGGTAGAATCCTTACTTTTGCTTATATGACCATCAAGCCCCTTCCTCATACCAGGAGCATCGAATAAATCCTTAGTGGGAAGTAAGGGAATATTTGCATACATGTCTCTAGGGATGGCATTGATGATTCTTGCCCTGTCTGACGCTTTTATGGCCATCCTTGTAGGTTGATTGAGTTATGCTAACAACAACACTTTGCCCTCCTGTGCCTAAGGAGAATCATTCTTCGTAGAATCTGAATTGGTGATAAGTTTCAGCGAAGAAGACTTAGCCGCACCTCTATTGGTAGACATGATCGTGATTCTTGAAAAGAAAAATTGAAGCTTTTGAAGAAGGTTTGAGCATTCAAACGTGAACACAGAAATTATAACAACTGAGCGAAAAGATTGTAGAAAAACGTTCTCTCTTTACAATCCTCCTATTAATAGGAAAACCGCCTAGGAAGCCGTACAGGTGGTTATAGGGATACGTATAAACACAAATTCCTTAAAATGTTGCTTAGTAGATACATGGAAAGTATCTCGATTGGATAGCCACCTTTAAAAGGGCAAAAAGCATGTAGCTACACGCTAGTCTATTGCAACACGACACTTGTTGTATCGTATTTAATGTACGGAATATAAGTACAAAAAAGTTGCATTTTGAAAGTCCCTTTAATAGGAAGCTTTTTCAGGGCTCATCCAATCTGCATCTAGTCAACGTTACGAAGACATGATGCACTTATGTCTGCTCAATCCTTATTAGGCTCTATTTAAGTAGGCTAGTCCGTAACATTAGAGCACCTTAGCACCCCTGCCTGCTTAGCTTAAGACACTTTTAGACTAGTAGACTACTGCTTAAGACGACTCACCACTCTAGGCCTTTTCACCTTGGATCATTCATCACTTCGGATCTACAATCTCATCACGTTGGCATCATGGCATCAAATTGAACTTCCTGGAGTCGGATTGACCACATCCGAGCGGCCTATGCATTCCTTCTCCTTACCTCTTCCTCGACAATGAGACTGTAGGGGGGCAAGTGTTGATAGGGTACTTTGGGTAAAGATTTCTTAAGCTTGACCAAATTTACCAAGCCTTGCCTTTTTAGGCTTCGGGCCTAGCCTTTAGTGGTCTAAGCCCATAAAGAACTATAACAGCCATAAACTATAAGATAAGGATAAAACAGCCACATCCTAAGTATTAGGGATATATCAGACACGATAGCTCCACTCTCCCACACTTACGAGAGAAGATCTCTCCCGTCGACTAATCTCCAACGGCCGGTTCCACTCCACTATAAATATCAGACATTTACCTAACAGTAATGCTCTCTAAAAAAAAAAAAAACTCTGCATTCTAAACTTGCACACTTAGTATTCTATTCAACAAAAAAACCTATTACTAACTTAACCATTGGAGTAGCCACGCTGGATAATCTCTTGGCGTCCTTTCACTATGCATTGTTTTGCAGGCTCAGTATGTGCAGACCTTAATCAATTATCGGCAAGAATTAAGGAATGACAGTAATAAAAAAAATATATAAAAAAGAATTTGATTGGTACATAAAATAAGGACTGCTGTAGGATGCAATGTATAAATGTAAGGAGAAATATCAAGGAAATAGGGAGAGTGGGATTAATTAGAGGAGTTTTAATTAATTTCATTAATATTCTTTTATAAAACATGCAAGACATTAAGTTGGCAATTAATAGAAGTAGTTGTGGCAAGAAAGAATTCAGTGGGTGCATAAAATAAGTACCGATGGAATGGGTAAATGCAAGAAGTAAGTTTTAGGAAATTTTATAAATATTCTTTTGTAAAACATGTAATACACAAGTAATGGCAATCAAAAAGGTCTTTTGGCTTAAAGAATATAGATGAAATGTTAAAGACTATAAATGCATTTTTCCTTTTTATTTTCTAATATTATCATTTTAATTCAATTTGGACTAAATCATGAATTGACATGCTATAATTAAATTATCATTTTAATTATCCTATAATTGAATTATACGATGGATTGACATCCTATTTTGGCAATTAAAAAAGCCTTTTGGTTTAAAGAATATAGATGAAACATTAAAGAATATAAATGCATTTTTCCTTTTTATTTTCTAATATTATCATTTTAATTCAATTTGAACTAAATCATGAACCAACATCCTATAATTGAACCAAATTGCATTGGAAAAGAAAAAACCAAACTTTCTTTTCGTTCATTTCAATCTAATTTATGATTTAATTTCTTTTAGAAGTAAATAAGATAGTGAATTGCTGAACCTTCCTATAAAGACCGACACAATTTACTTTACAATTTAAGAGATTGGCAACCCACCTCCCTTGGGTTGGCTAATAACACCACTTGGGATGGACATTGACCTCTATTTATTTCACCTTAGTTTAGTATTATCTTCCCTTTTTTTTTTCTCCTCAAACTTTTTTAGCTTTCATTTTCATATTTTATCAATTATTTGATTACATTTGCTTATTAGTAAAAAAAAATATGATAATAAAACAAATCGATGCCATATAGTGTTGTTAAGTTATTTCAGAAACTAAGCTCTCAAGACTCATTCTAATTTATAAGATTAGCCTAAATCCAAGCTAATGCAGTCCTAACTTAACCCACTTCCAATAATCTCTAATTAGAGTTTGATGTAGGCCCTTGTTTTCCGCTCGTGGCACTCATGGCCAACTCCTTGATAGGTCGGAATTCTACTTATAAAGCTCTAGTGAAGGACTACGAAGGTATATAACAAATACTATAACTTCTATAGGAGTGTCAATCTACTGCACGTCATATGACTTTCAAGAATTTTGGATTTTAACTAATTTAGGAAAATATAGTTTCCTATTGGATAAGATTTGAATATATTTAGATATCTTTACTTCCTAATACTATAAATAGGATGCACTTTTATAGTTAAAAGATATATAGATTTATTTCTCAAATCCATATATTTCTTTTCATTACAGATTTATTGATATAATTATCAAAATGATAATGTTAGACACTCTTCGACATCCCTTATTATGTTCAGTTTTGCATATTATATATCCTTTATTGAAGGTGGAAGCTAAAATCTTTATTGGCCAAATTCTCGAGACACACATAGTACGTTAGACTTCCGGGGGATGCTTCGCTCTTTTAATTTTTATTCCTGGCTATGGGAATTTAACGGAAAGAAGGAAAAAGAAAAGAAAAGGCAAAGTTTTACCTGTTGTTCAGCAGCTTCGCAGGCACGCGGACGCGGCTTCAGCGCAAGACCTTCTAGTTCCACTTGTGCCACCGTCCTAAGTCAAAGGTCAACATAAAACACCTAACCCGCTTCCTAATGAGATACCGGCAACCGGACGATTACTGACACTTCATGACCATACACCACAGTCCAACTAATCTAACCAGTGGGCAGGTTCGGTTTTCCCACAGCTAAACCAAACAGGCTCGTATCTCCCAAAGCTCACCTCTATAAAAATAACATCACGTAGCTGGTAACTCTAACCTAATCCGAAACCAAACCAAGTTCTCTGTAGATCAGATATTTTCATTGTCCGCTCGAGGTAATTAAGTATTACTTTTTCTTTATTTCCTTATCGTGATATGTCCGAATTTTGATTAATTCGAAAACCAGTAGGAATTATCCAGATGTTTGAATTTCTTGTTTGCCGATCTATTTGAGCTTTTATTAAGTAATTGTTTCATCAAGATCTTCCGTTTGGCAAAGAGTGTTTCGTGTGTCGTGATTAGATATTGTAACAATGACTTCTTTTGAAAGTTTGAATTAAGATCCATTACGCACTGAACGGACTTAGAATTTCTGCTCTTTTGAAAAGATGGGACTGTAAAAGAGACCCTTTTTTTTTTTATTAAAATTTAAAATTGAAGATGAAATTACATGAAGTTCGTTGTAAGTAAAGTATGGACCTTTAAATTTTTGGGAAAAATGAAGCTTGATTGTCTTTTATTTGTTCAGAAATGGTTTAGGAAGAGGAGGAAAGGGATTTCATCGCCAAACTTACCCAAAGGAAAAAAAAAAAAAAAAAAAAGACAAGTAATGTAGATGACTTTGCCTTATTTAAAACGATTTTTAAAACCCATATGGGGTTGCAAGGATATGTCTTTCTTATGTTGTTTGGCCTTTTGATTTCTTTTTTTTTTTTTTTTTTTCAAATTGTGATTTAGCAAATGGGCAAAAAAGCTCTCTCTCCCTATTCGGGTTTTTCAAAGGTTCTTTATATGATCCATTCTCGGATCGGTCAAATTCGTGATTAGTTGTGGTCGGTTATAGTATCCAATCGGTCTCTGATAATTTAACACATACACATTGTTGTATAGTAACCTTTTGTCTGTGAATACAAATCTAATGCTACAATGGTACATGGTAGCTGAGAGATTTCGTGGTCTTGCTTTTTTCGGATGATGCAAATAATGTTTTGATCTGACTCTTACAAGGTTTTATGCATCATTTCGTCTTTTAATTCATAATCATTATGGGTTTGCGGCAATCTGGTTTTCTCTGGCTTTAGCAGTTCTTCACGAAATGCCGCATTGTCCTTTTTCTTTCTTTTTTTTTTTTTTTCCTTTTTTTTTTGTTGTGGTTGTATAAACTGAATTTGTTATTGGGTTTTACCCTTCTTATTAGCAAGTTTATTTGCTGAGGATTTTCATATGCCTTTAGAATTAACTCTTCTTTCTTATGCTTATTCATGACCAAATGTATGGTTGTACCAGATAACCGAAAGAGCTAGGAAATCAGTCTTGAAGAAAATGGCACTTGTTTCGAGAGGAAGATCAACACTGAACCCTGATGCCCCTCTTTACGTCCCTGCTGCTTATCGACAAGTGGAAGATTTCTCTCCAGAATGGTGGCAGCTGGTAACAACCTCAACTTGGTATCGCGATTACTGGCTAAGTGAGCATCCTAATGGTTTCAGTGATGATGCTGAGGATGATTTTGATTGCGATGATGTGATCGATATGCTTCCTGATACTTTTGATCTGAATGCCGATGAAGACTTCCCTTACATGGAAGCACAGCTTGAAGAGTTCATACAGATTTCTGAAGCTGAAGGGAATGGCTTTTCTTATCCTCTGGCTTCTGATGCAACCACTGAAAAAGGTAATTTTTGAGATCTTGACCAGTGCAGTTGATGTTTGACAATTGACATATGGATTGCTGACAGATACAAGGGATGATAAATTGATCGTGGATGTAATCATAATCGGATTATGAATATCGTATCATAGACCCCAATTGGGATGGGAATCATGAGAACTTCCTCATCAGTGTTGAAAAGTAAAAAAGAAGTTATTTACTATTAGATTTAGGTGGATAATCGCAACGGCCATATTTAGTTATGCTCGAAACCTGCACAGGAGTTCCCCCAAAGGCCATGAAATTGGATCTTGAATTGCAAGTGGCTTGACTAATTCTCTCAGATTTGTAACAATGCTTATGTACTTGTCCAATTGCAGGGATGCAAGCTGATGCAATTAAGAACTTGAATGTGTTGAAGTCATTGGATAAGGGAGGTGCTTGTCCAAAGACGGAGGCAGCTAAATATGCAGAGAAGCCAACCAAGAACATGAGTACAAAATGCAGTCCTAGATTCATCCATCAGCCCCGTTGAAAGCCTGCTTTCAGAGCATTTTGTTGATTAGGGTAGTGAAATCCCAACCAGAAATAGCCAGTTTATGTTAACCTTCCGTGTAGATTCTGTTATATTCGCAGTCCCCAGTTCATCTTGTAATTTTTCTTGTTTAGCCAGAAAAAAATTTCGGAATATGTAAAAAAAAAAAAAAAAAAAGAAGTAAAATGTAACAACAATCTTCGAAAATGTTAAAAAGAGCGTTCAGTGCAGTTTTTTTGTTTTCCTTTCAAAACTTCAGGACATATGCCTTGCATTTTAGATTTTGTTAAAAGTCATTCAAGAGCTTTATTAGTTTTTTGTGTTAACAGACTGAGTGAATGGCCTGCAAAATTTCTCGTTGGGTTTGGAAATGAACATTCAGACATGTAACTTCCTCTTCAGCAAATGATGAATTGTGGTTGCCTAGATGATGCGAGTTGTATATATGTATGTATGTGTGTGTGTATATATATATATATATATATATAAGCTGTATGTGTTAGGGAGTTAAAAGATAATAAATGATTGAGTAAAATAATATATAAGTAAGAAAAAAAATGATGAATTGTGGTTGCCTAGATGATGCTAGTTGTATATATGTATGTATGTGTGTGTGTATATATATATATATATAAGTTGTATGTGTTAGGGAGTTAAAAGATAATAAATGATTGAGTAAAATAATATATAAGTAAGGAAAAAAAGATCAATTATATGTAAAAATGCTTATAAAAATAAAACTTTTTCATTTTATTTTGAATGAAAAATGTGCATGTATTAATTAATTAGTATGAGTAATTTATAAAAAAAAAATTTACAAGTAAATGTGTATATTTAATATAATAAATAATAGATAAATAAAAAGAAGTTTTAAATGATTATAAATAAATATAATTTTAAATTTACATAAAAGTGGAAATTTATTTGAGATATATGTGGAAGTGAGATTGGAGTTAAAAGCAGAAGAGCAGAATAATTATGATCTAGAATATAATGGAAATGGAGAAAGAGATGAAACCAAGAATTATGAAAAATGTTCATTTTACATATAACATAATATATTTATAGTAATTTTTGTATTAGTTTTTTCAGTTTTATAATTTTGAATTGAAGATGTAAATAATAATTATATAGGAGGCCTTTTTAGTTTTAATAATATAGAATATGGATATAGATAAATAGTTGAGCAATTATGAAGTGCTTTACTAAAATTCTACGTGATACATATGTGGCCTTAAAATATCCTGAATCATGTATAGAATCTACACAAACCTAGGTCAAACATATTGAATCCCTCTTTATTTCCTGCGAAGAAGTCTCAAATCAGGTGTAAGAGCATGTGTTCTTCTATTTTGGGTTGTCTACTGTGTGTGCAAGATTGAGATTTTTAGTGTCATATTCATGTGAGGTCAGATTTTAAGAGCACTTACACAATTGTATAATGAAAAATTTGAATCATGCATATATTAAAGGAAAAAAAAAAAAAGACAGTCAATCGATTACAAAAACATTGAACTGCATGATATGTTCTTGTAAATTTATCTTTGTAAAATAGCTAATTTTCTCATAGTTCTTTTCAAGGATACTTGTTATCACAAACTAATCAGTTAGTTTTCCAGCTTAATTGATGTTATATTAGGCACTCAAATTTGGACTTGAGTATGTAATATAAATTTTTATTTTTCCTTTTCAGTGGTTACAACAAAGAAGAAAAGATTCGAATATAATTTATCTTATCATGAAAAATAACATGAATATCATTAGGTTTTAAGAAGGAAAAAAATATAAAATAAACAATTTATAAAGAGCTTCTTTCTAACCTCTTTCCACCTTAGAATCATTTTTGCATGGTTTAAATATCTCCATTTCAGACAGGGTGTCTAGGATTAGAAGGTCTACAGCCTATAGGTGCCCCAATTTATCTTTCTTTTCCTCAATTTGAAATATCTAATTTTTTTGCTGCTATCATATATCTTGATTAGTATACCGGTATCTTTTTCCTTTTTTTTTTTTTTTTTTTTGAGAAAATTATATAAAAGTTGTCTATATTTTTTTGTCTTTTATAGATAGGTGGCCTTAGATTTTAACGTCTTTTCCCTTTGTTTTCTTTTTATTTTTTTATTTTTTTATTTTTTAGCAGTGAACACCCATCGACTGACCCTTATATTTGGCCAATTGGCAGCTTTCAACTTTTTCCTAATATAATTTTCCATTTCCTTTTTATCAATTTTCTACAGCATTTTTTATTTTTATTATAGTTTATAAAGAAATATATTTAATAATATTAACTTATTTAGTTAATTACATATTTAATTACCTGTAGACGAATAAATGATTTCGACACTCTTAACGACTAACGACCATGGTTACTGACCAAGTTTCCCATTTGACCTAAGGTATGCTGCAGGATTGTCATGCCGAAATATAATCGCTGTACATTCATGCCTCCAGAAGTTCCTCTTGCAATTCATTTCTTCTCTGAGCTTCAAGTTTCGACTGGTTGCCGATAGCATCAGATATAGCTTTTGGCAAACAAAATCCCGGTCTCTCGAGAAAAGGAGCCCGATCGAGCACCAAAGGTTCTCGCAATGTGATTTCGACACCTCCATATGTCCATAACCTCAGGGTTGCTTCCCCTTTTAGACCTATGGAGAACCATCCTAAGCCAGCCACAGCAATGTCAACACTGTTAACATCCCAACTGGTTCCAGACACTTTGAGCTCCCTCTCTTCCCATTCACCAAGATCAGCAGCTCGTTCTCTTCCTATGGGAGGCTGTGAGAAGAGACAAACAGTTCATTAAAATTCAGCTCTAGGCTCTTAAGTGTGCCGAAAGCTTCCCAAGCAAACCCCCACCCCCCCCCAAAAAAAAAAAAATCACTGTCAGGAAGCAAGGGTGATTATAAACTATCACTAAATGTCAAGCAAATAATAATAATAATAATAATTCTGCTCACTGCTTCAAATTTAGTTACCTGTTTAATTTCTGAATTTATTGATCCTTGGGTCAATTTATCCTCTCTCTCTCTCTTTTATTTATTTATTTATTTAAGTGGGAAGGCAAAGGTTCTTTCTAGGCAGAAATTCTTTGGTTAGGCTAGGCAGAAACAATTGTGCCAAGATGCCTAGACAGTCTTTAACAAAATGCCCTTACTAATTTATGGCTAAGTTAGATAGCGATCAATTAAGTCCTTCAAGCCAAACAATTCATATCAAAGTGGCCTACTGGTTGACTTGACTGAGACTCACCCAGAAATTATATTATATGGTGAATGGTGATATACATTCCCTCAAAAAATGAAGGTAACTTGGTCACTGAAAAACAAATCAGATACTAGCCTGGTCTGGTCATCACAAGAAACCAAAACAAAGTTCATATATTTATGTTCTAGCATGATACACTCCATTTGAGGAATTCAAAAAATATATGCATGTATCCCTTTCATTGAACCAAGAAGAGAACAGCAACTCATGTAGCTAGAATTCTTGCCAAGTTTAGGACAATGGAGTTGATAGGCAGGATGCATATACTCCTTTAACTTTGACAGAAATGAATTTCAAGGACATGCTATTTAGTAAATCATACACGGGGCTTCAAATAAGAATATTTAATCCTCAAATCTCCAACAGAACAGGAGGATATCACCTTAATTGCATTTACATTGACAATCTGTGCACATCTCACTTTGACAACCTGCTATATGCCAATTTATACTGAAAAAGAAGCATGAACATCAGCACTAAGGATGGGCAGCACATTCTAATTTTCCCTAACAAAATAAAAAGAATCAATTGTTCATCCAATACTTTGAAGAGTATTTCCAGAAAACAAGCTGAAAAGGTTCTACATAATTTGACTCTTTTATCAGGAATGTAAACCATATTGGTCCAAGTCTATTTAGAGTAGAGCCACTAAAGTTTTAGGCTCCGTTTCGTTTATTTATTTTTCATCTTACTAGCATCTTATTCTTATCTACTTGAATATTTGTATTTGGCAAGAATAAGATATAAACAAGATAAAAATATATTTTTTCAAAAATATCAAATAAAATAATTATTTTCAATACATAAGATATATTTTTTCAAAACTTTACTCTTACAAGTACGTGAATTTTCATTTTTTAATTTTGGCATTCTAATCACCATTTTTATCATAATTATGAAACAGAAATAGATAAGATATAAATAACAAAAATTTTCTAAACACCAAATTTTAAACAAATACAAATCAAACACATATTAGATACAAACCAAAAAAAGATAATCCATACAAACCCTTAACTTACTGCATAAATGATGGCTGGTGAGTGAATATGAGATTGAGGAGTAGAAATATTTGATCAATCAAGCATGGCAAGCTGTTGTTTTGCTAATTCTGCCTACCTCCTATCAAGCATGCATTCATAGTTTTAAGTGTGTTGGTTGTTCAATGTGTCAAACTTTCTTTCGTTGCAGAACCTGGCAACAAGCCGAAAAGCACTTCTTATTTAAAGATATTTACTTTTAACTACTTCAAATTTCTCTCAAGAAATTGGAACAAAATAATCAAACTCTTTTAGTGGCCATTAAGTAAAACTCTGAATTTGGAAAAAGAAGGTTTCACAGAAATTTGATGAGAGAGAGATCCAGACCTTAGACCCTTTCCAGATGTGAGAGGACATTAAGACAAGCTTGTTATTGAATTCTTCCTTGCCTTCCCTCATTTACCCATCACCCTCTTTTACCTCAAAGTAAAATTATCACTATGAAATGTAAATGTAGCACGATCACAGACTAAAATCATTAGCCTAGTGATAAAATAAGCCATGTATATAATATAATTATATATGTTAACACATTTTGTGCACATGGGCTGTTATTGACACAAATCAATCCCATAGCTCTTTTGGCATGTTTGTTTTATGCAAATTATTTCCTTGTTTTATGCAAATTATTTCCTTCTCCCAAATTTAGTATTTACAATGGTTGAATATTATTGTGGCAATAAAAAAAGGATCATACCAAGGAAAATCATACAGCCAGCTCTGAAAAAACGCAAAAATTACATCAACTTCTAGATTGAAAAAAGAAAAGAAAAAGCACTTTCACCCCCTTAAAATGTTGATGGTGACAAGATTTATCCGCCAATACAGAGTGAGGCCAAAATTTTGAACATAAAAACTATCATAATTATTTTCTTATGCAAATTTATCACCAAAATTGAGTTTTCTTTTCAAGTTTAACTGATACTTTGGCAGATAAGAAGGATGAAAGAACTAGAGTTATTAGGAATCACTTGTAATGAAATATTGAAAAGCTGACATAGCAGTGTATTAGAAGATAAATTTATTAACATCAACATATTGAAAGGTGTGTAAATTTACATTTTTGAAAATTTGAAAGGTCAAAGTAATTTTTGCTGTTTTATGGGAAGCGTCATTATAATTGTCCCCAATAACTAATAGCTTTCAGTACAAGGCAGTGCCACAAGGAGATGCTAATGGCCAATCGCTAATAGTGCTTGTTGGAAAAAGTGAAAACTGTATTAATAAAATGAGAAAACTGATTTTCATTTGTTTACATAAAGCTTTTCATCTTGCACCACCACCACTTAATGCATTTGATTACCATAAAATATCTCTCCCATACATGCTAGCTCAAAAAATAGAATTGATTTATGAAACAAATGCACTCTTAAGGTACATTCAGAAAGGGTGGAACTCAGTGCAGCAAAGCACTTCCCCAACCAAGTGGGGATGTTTAGTTTTAGGGGATAGTCCAATGTATTCAGTCTGTTTCCATGTCTAAGGGTGGCCAATTGGAAAATCCATCAGGTTTGACTCTTGACATGGTGGTTCCCAGTATCAATGGATATGGAATTGTGACCTGGACTAGTTCCCATGATTCTAGTAACAATCAGGTTGTGCCAATTCTCAATCCCAGTTTGGGTACTGATTCCTACAGGTTTCTCTATTATTATTATTAATAATAATTTATTTTATAGATACCAAACCACGGGGTCATGGTTCCATAAAGGTGGATTTGGGTCGCTTCAGAGCTGGCCCATGGCTGTACTATCCATGCATCAAACTTGTGACCTCTCCAACCAATGAAGACACTTAACAAGTTGCACAATGCTTGCCTTACTCATAAAATCACAGCAAAAACGACCCCATTTCCATGCTTTTGTGCATCGTTTCACATTCACTGGAGACAAACTACCACAGGTAAAAAGAAGAAAGACTCGCCACCAAATAAAAACTAGCATTTTCACATTACTTCACATGTATGTCAAGCATCTCTTGTTAATGTATGCCAAAACATATATAAAGTTGATAAAAGCTGAACTATTTTTTAATGAAGGGGCATAATTGGAATTGGACTGGCTGTCTGAACCATACTACAAGACCATGCACTGATTAACACTAGTTTATGCTTTAAAGGTTCTTAATAAGCGTTTTTAGCAGGACTAAACCCAAGACTTTATGAAAAGTGTTGTGAGAGCCTTTAAACCTCAACTACTGGGTCAACTTCTAGGACAAATGAAAGTTCAATTCTTATGTTGATGCATCAACAGCTGAGTTTGTTAATTTGAAGAGAATGGTTACCTGCAGCCTTATGCCAAAGTGATTTCTCCGTATATCATCAGCATTTTCGATTTTACCCAAGTGCAAAGATACATTAGGTGATGCCCAAATTGTGATGTAAATCGTTTGTATGGAAGCTTGATTAAGGTCTAGCCTTGTTAAACCACTGAGGTGTACTGCCTGCCCTGCCTGCGAATTCAGACATGTGAAAGAAGTTAAAGCAGCTACTTTCTTATTCAAATAGATTTGAAAAATAAAAATCCCAAATGCTCATCGATGAAAAAATCATGTCCTACAGGTTGCGGCCTGGAAGAAATATCTTTATAGTCATTTAAATGCAACTATCAGCATTCTCAAATGTACATGAAGGAACCCTGGGATGATCTTAGTGGAATAGCTAGCTCAGGTATATTCACTTTAGAATCATGGCATCTGGCACTTTTGGTCTCATTATTGAGCAGGTAAGGTTTGCGTGCCTCATCATATACATTCTCAGGTATGAAGACATTATGATGCAGATATACACAAAAACACAGCTATCATTACTAAACTCTTCTTCAATGTGACTAAATCTGCTACATATGGATTATGATAGGGAATTGACCGACAATGTGTAGTGGCTGAAGTTAGAATAAAAAAAGTAACTAACCTTAACCCGGAATGTCCGTGGTTGCAACTCCTTACGTATTTCAACCATTTTCTGTTCATCTCTATTGAGTCTCATTGACATTAAATATGGATGCAGGAGTCCTGGAGTGTCAAACATTTTAGCCTTGGATGATAAAATCCCTCCAATTCTTAGAATACCTAATGTTGTCCCAGGAATTGGTGCTTCAGTGAGCTTTGTGACATTAGCCCCTTCCTTCTTAGCCAGAGCATTGATTAAAGTAGACTTCCCTGCATTTTGAGCCCCAATAACCCACACATTCCCTCGAGGACCAGCCAGTCCTTTAATGAACGAGAGCAAATTCCTCATGCCCAAATCTTTGCAAGAACTGACTAAATAAACCCCACTCAGTTTAGGTGCTCCATTTGCCTTAGCACGGTGCCGAACCCATCTATCCAATCGAGTTGGCGAAATTTGGGATGGCAGGAGATCAACCTTTGTAGCTACAAGTACAAGTTTCGGCAGCTTCTTGTTCAGTTTCGGGTCATTCTTGGTTTCTTCCAGAGTCTTAAACAAGGTTTTTGCTGCTCGTTTGGGGAACGATCCATCAAAATCAACACAATCAACAACCATGACGACAACAGTTGAATTAGCATTTCCAGTCGGTTTCATTAACCGTGTCGTAATTAAGCTGTCGAAATCAAAATCAGGTATTAGATTTTCAACTTTTTCATTTTTAACCTTCCCGTAATTCCTCAATGAATGGCAACGAGCACACACAGTAACTTTTTCCTTCTCTTTTTGATTCTCTTTGGCCAATCTTTTCCTTTCTGCTTTTGATAATTTCTTCTTCTGCAAAACCTCCTCAGTAATATTACCATACCCAACCCCCGCAGGGGCAAAACCATCTAATTCCTTAAAATCGTCTCCTTCCTCCATGATATCTTCTTCCCAACCATCAGAATCCCAATCAAACCCACTTTCCGTGATCGAACTACTTTCCATTTTTACCTCATCATCACTATAATCTGCTTCATCTTCATACTCTTCTTCTTGTTCATCATCATCAAATCCCAATTTATCCATTCTGAATTCTGAAACTTCGCTTTGACTCTCCTTTCCTTTCTGATAATACCCGATAAGGTTTGGATCTTTATCCTGCATAAAAACTCCACAACCAGGACAAATGGGTCCATATCTCTTATCCCCATCATTTCCTTCACTCAAAACAGGATTTCTTAAACCTTTTCTATTAGCAAACTTTCCTTCACTTGTCCTACTCGCTTCAATACTTTGGTTCTTCACAGCTAAGTGGGTAAGTGAAAGTTTCTGACTTTTTCTTATCCCTGTGAAAAAAACAATGAATTTTGGCAACTGGGTTTTGCTTACTAAGTGGCAACTAAGTGCAGGGAAATGAAAACAATGTAAGTGACTGGCAAAAGTTACCTGAGAAAAGAAGATGTTTTATGGGAAACGAACTACCATCTCCGATGGTATCTTGGGGAAACTTGAACCTAGTTGGAAGTGAAGAGAGCGTGGAAGCAGATAATGAAGTTGCCATCAACCGGAGCAAAAGACACCGCCAAAGAAACCAGCATATAGTGCTCTCAGGCCTTTTATAGAGACATTGTTTTATAAATTTTATTTTGATTTTAATAGTTCACTAGCAAAGTTTTATAATCACGAAAAACAGACAATAGCGAATTTAATAAAATACTAATATTTAATATATTTAATTACATAATTTAATAAAAAAATAACATTTAAAACATTTTGTGTGAATTGTAGCAATTTGCAAGTTTATTGGCCCAATTGCATGATGTGTTGAGCATCAAGGAGACGAACGGAAGAAACGGAGAGGAATTTAGTACAAAAAGTAAATGACAAAAACTAGCTTCTATTGTTGTGATAACAATATTTATATTGCCTAGTCTGACGGTTTAACAAACTAACAAATCCTACAATTAAGCAAAGTAACTAACTAATTGATCCTATATATACAATTGGAAAATAAAAGTAATTACAACAAGAACTAGAAATAAATAAAAAATACAATAATACAGTAAGTAATATTCTAACATCCCTCCTCAAGTTTGGAATTCTTGAAGACCCAATTTGGAGCGAAGAAATATTAGACGAGATTCAAGCAACGACTTTGTATAGATATCAACCAGTTGAAAGTGAGAAGAAACATGAATCGGAGTTAACAATTCGGATGTAATGTGATCTCATGCAAAGTGCACATCAATATCAATGTGTTTAGTGCAGACATGATGATACGGATTATTGGCAATTAAGATAGCTGACTTATTATCACACTTTAAAGAAATTAGTAAAGGAATTAGAACATAAAGATCGTGCAAAATCTAGGAAGTCCACAACAGTTCCTTAGATGTTGTATCAAAACTATTGTATTCAGCCTTTGTGTAAGAGGTTGAAACTGTATTTTGCTTTTTTGTTTTTCATGAAACCAAAGCAAACCCTAAGAAAATGCAATATCCACTTATGGATTTTCAATCCAACATGTCTCCTGCCCAGTCGGAATTAGAATATGCATGAAGTGATAACTGGTTGGCAATTGAAAAATATAGCCCCATTGATAGAGTATCTTTCAAATATTTGAGAACATGTACAGCAACTTGAAAACGAGGAACGCGTGGCTTAGACAAAAATTTGTTGAGGGTGTGTACGGCAAAACTAATATCCGGCCTAGTAAGATTAATGTATGACTACCACCCAACCAACCTTCTGTAAATAATAGGATCAAGCAAGAGATCTCCTTGATCATTGTCAAGTTTCAATCTACTTGGCAATGGGGTTTTAGTAGGTTTCAAAGCAGTAAGACTTGTTTCACTGAGTACATCCAATAGAAATTTGCGCTAATTGATCAAGCAGCCTTCCTTGGTTCTACATAGCTCCAAACCAAGGAAATACCTTAGAAGGCCTAAATCTTTAATGGTAAAGGCTTTATACAACTAATCTTTTAATGCAACAATCATATGATCATCTGCTCTGGTACTTAAATTATAGACTTTAAACCCTTTCTTACCAGTAACATAGCCGAGAAAGACACATCTAGGAGCTTTAAGATCAAACTTTTCTTATTTAGGACCTAAGGTCTTAACAAAACACAAGCATCTCATGATCCTAAGATCATCATAGCAAGGTACTTTGTGAAACAACAGCTCAAAAGGTGATTTCTAGCCAAGAAGCTTAATAGGCATGATATTAATGAGACGTATAGCAATAAGAATGCACTCTCCCCAAAAACTCTTTGGAAAATTAGCATGCAACCTAAGTGCTCTAAATGTCTCTAGTAAGTGATGATGTTTTCTTTCTACTATAAAATTTTGTTATGGAAAGTTGGTGCAAAATCCTAAAGTCATTTAAAATTTCCTTACAGCTTCTTAACAAGAACTCTCCCCCATTATCTATTCTAAATGTCTTAGGGGTAATTTGAAATTGATTAATGGCGTATTTAATGAATTGGGCAAGAATAGAACACACTTATGACCTATGATGTAGTAAATATGTCCAAGTGGCTCTAGAAAAATCATCAACAATAGTTAAAAAGTATGTAGCTCCACATAATGAAGGAACATGTTAAGGTCCCCAAACATCAAGATGAACTAATTCAAAAGCAAATGAAGCCTTACTTGAGTTGGTTGGAAAAGATACCCTACTAAATTTAGCTCGATGACAAGTAAAGCACTTGAAATTTTTGAAATCAAAGTGTTTACAAACATCTAAATGCTGTAATTTTGAAACTAAGCTATGTCTTAGCCTATCATGGAGAAGTTGAACATCTTTATTGCTAAAAGTTTTGACTATTGACAACAAAGAGTCGTTACAATCAAATGTAAAAATATCAGTAAATTTCTTTGACTTAGTATTAAGAACATATAAACCTTTCAAGGCTTAAGCTGAAGCTAGAGCTATGTTAGAAGTTGAGTCTTGAAAATAACTAAAGCTTGAATTAAAGACGGCTTGTAAAGATTGATAGTGTAGCAATTTTTGAACTGACAACAGGCTACAAGCAAACTCAAAACATAGAGAACTCGCGATAACACAAGTAAAGAAGAAATCCTAACTTTACCTAAAACATTAGCAGAAAGTATATTTCCATTTGGTAGCTTAATAAACAGAGGGCTAATTAGCTTATGAGGTTTAACTAAAAGCTCATAAAATGGAGTAATATGTTCAGAAGCCCTAGTGTCTACTATCCATAGATGTCTTTTATTACTTTTAAGCTTTGAACAAAAAGAATTGATGTAAGGACTAAGTGAAATACCTGTTGTTTGCACCATATTTATAACAGTAGAGTCCTCCTTTTCTTTCATCATACGAAGCACTTCTTGACGCATCTCCTACACAAATTGCTTATCAAAACCTTTGTTATATAACGTGGTACTTAAATTATTATTTGGAGAGTCCTCAAGTGGAGTGTCTAAAACAAGATCATACTGAGTTGTTGGCTTACAATGGATACTTAATGAATTCACTTGTCTACCTTTAGTAACAAACCTTTTCCCTTTGAACCAGTTAGGATAGTCAATGAGCTTGAAACATGAATCTACGTGGTGTCCTTTAGATTTACAATACTTGCATACAAGACCTCTCTTGAACTTCCGCTTATCAACAATCGGCTTATTAGTAAGAACTATTGCAGTTAAAGAACCAGTCTTGTTTGTAGCAAAAGCAGAGACATCTTGATTTGAACTAACAATTCCAGAAACTTATCATTGCTTCTCTAATTGTTGAACAAGATAGTAAGCTCAATTAATTGAAGGCAATGATTCCATAGATAGAATTTGATTTCAAATTCCTTCATAGGCTTCATTAAGTCCCATCATGAATTGTAACCATCTACTCTGCGATTCAAATTCAAACTCTGCTACTTTTTCTTTCAACGCACAAGTGCAGTATTACATTCTACCGCATTCATACATGGGAAAGGAATGTAACTCTTGTAATTCATGCCAACGCTTTTTAAGCTCGTTAAAATAGACACTAATTGACCGATTATTTTGACGTATATTCACTATCTCATGTTGAATTTGGAAAATTAAAGGATCCTTTGTTGATTTGTATTACTCTTTAACTTCTTTCCATAATTCATATGTGGATGTAGTGTATAAGAAGTTTTGAGGCATCTCACTTACCATGGAATTAAGAATTCATGATCTAACCATGTAATCACATTGGTTCCATTTGACAAGATCAGCAACATTCTCATCAGGCTTACGAATTGATCCATCAATGAAACAAATTTTTACTTTAGCATCTAGCCTTAACTTTACAGACTTACTCTAGGAGAGATAATTTGTGCTATTAAACAAGATATTTCTAATGCAAATACCTAGACTATCATAACCAGATACGTAATGAGGATCATTGATAGCTAACTCCAATTGTTGAGTCATAGTCGAACAGATGACTATAACCAAAACGGATAGGAATACTGATTAGAAGATTAGGATCGCAATACTTGGAAGTTCGTGCTTTGATGCCATGCGTAAATTGTAGCAACTTGCAAGTTTATCAGCTCAACTGAATGATGCGTCGAGCATTAAGAAGACAAATGGAAGAAACAGAGAGGAATTTGGTACAGAAAGTAAATGGCTAAAACTAACTTCTATTGCTGTGACAACAATATTTATATTACCTAGTCTAATAGTCTAATAGACTAACAAATCCTACGGCTAAGTAAGGTAACTAACTGTTTGATCCTATATGTACAACTGGAAAATAAAAGTAATTACAACTAGAATTGGAAATAGATACAAAATACAATAATACAGTAAGTAATATTCTAACACATTTAATCATATAATATGATAAAAATAATTAAAACATAATAAATAATTAAAAGTAAGAAAAAGGAGTTGAAAAAATTTGTAGAAACCTAACCCAATAAGTTCAATGAAAAGCATACATGTTCAAAGTGGGCAAAAAGTTTAAAAGATTTAGTGGAATTTCTATTTTTATGGGTATTTGAAAATATTGAGGATTCAAGTAGAAGAAAAAAAAAGGGGGATAATGTTATAATTTACACTTCAATTACGTTTTTTTGTAATTATATATTTAAAATTTCAATTTATCTAATTATACATTATAAGTGGGATTACTGTTGGTGATCAATTATGTGCTATGCACATGATGGTCGATCTTGGAGATCATTCGATCCAATGATATGTGTATTGATATAATGAAGAGATCCGTAGGAGGAAGAATAGGTAGACTTGATTACTTGTGCACGTATGACAAAAGATGAAGCCTCATGTTTTCTGAATGTTCTTGCTTCATTCTACACTAAGTAGCTTTTTGATCTTTGGTGGAGTGATTTCGATAGAGTTTTCACATTTGTCTCAAGTTGGCTAATGCTTAGAATGATCACAAATGGGAAGGAACTTCTTATTTATAGATTTTAGAAATAAGTTTCAACTATTAGATTATACTAAAATGGATGGATGAGATATCATGTTACAGGCAACCATTAGATGGCCTTATTTGATCTAATAGCTAGGGATCATCCCTTTTATTCATATGAACCATAAGTGATAAGTGTTTTATTATATATCTATATAAATGGACTTTTACAATGCTTTTAATATTTTTATTGATATTTTGTGGATATTTGATGCTTATTTAGAAAAATATTTTTATTTCAAACTTTGATGAAATAATTGAGAAGAAAAGCAAGAGAATGAATCAAGTTTCATTTAATTTAGACTTGAATTGGAAGAATTATAAGCTCTTAAATATCAATTAGTGGTCGATACATCCGCGTTATGTGTGCAAAAAATACAAAATGAGGAGAGAGAGAGAGAGAGAGAGAGAGTGAAAAAAGTTAAAGAAAGTAAACAAATGAAGAGAGAGAGAAAGAAGTAAATGGATATATTTATCCATTAGTTATAATTTTAATAGCTTATTTTATTATTAGTTTTTTTATCAAATAATAGTAAATAGAAGGTAAATATATAATTTTAAGAAAAATGGTTACTTAAGGACTCATTTGCTTTAATAATATAAATATAGTCTTAATGAGATTATATTAAAGGTTATATCTATTTAATTAAAATATAACCAGAAAGTTATATAATTATAGTTATGTCTCGCGGATGTGTCTTATTTAATTTGAAATCCAAATACAGCACATATCCCATGCGTGAAGGTTCGGCCTGATGTCACGTTATAAGCCCATTGCTCAATCCTGGTATTGAAGCGACCCACATGATGAAGAAATTGAAGCCCATCTATACGTTGAATTGAAAAGCCAGCCATTATGGTAAAGCACAAATCATCTGTCCTTATTAGATGATGGTCTCTTAGGGTTTTTGTTATATATATTACATAACACATAAAAAGAGAGAAGACAGACACTGAGGCTTGGACGGCCGCGAAAAGAGAATCCAAGAATACGAAGCCACTGCTTCTTTATATAGCCTTGTAGAGTAATTTAATTTTCTTTTAGTTTTTGTTAACAAGATTGATACCGATTGCAAGTGATGATGTAATTTATATGATGATCGAAAAATTCAAAACTTTAATATAAGTTAAGTTTTATCTTTCTTTTTTGATATCTTTGTTCATGGATTGTGCTTTTTCTCTTAGGATTAGTGTGATTTATATTACCATGAATTAGCTTTCTTTATTAGGATAATAGATTGATGGATTTTTGACATTTCTATATTAAATATTTGAATATTGGTATTCTCGATATTCTTGTCATTGAGTATATATTTTATAATTTATGGAATATATGTTAAATTAGGTTAAAATTTGAAGAAAATAAAATGGATTCAATCGATTTTATGGCAAATAAACATTAGATTACAAATAAGACGTTAGAGATGATGTATTATAATTGGGTCAAGGTTTAGAATATAAAGAGATTAATTAGCTAAATAATTTTTTCTAGAGATAGAAAAATTTAGTTATTTAATTAGGGTAATTTGTACTTTGAGAGAAGGTAATTCTATACTTCATTACTTTGATAATTTAAAAGAAAATTCAAAGGAAATAATCTAAACCAATGAAGGCTCTAATAGTCAAGTATAGTATATTTTAATATCATGGTCTTAACATCAATCCAAGATTTCAATTTGCTAGTCCATTGATTTAATTTTTTAAGGTGTTGATTTCTTATATTCTTTCTATTAATTAGAAGTAAATTTAATATTTTATATTAATTATGTGTAGATTTACATTTTTTTATTTTTGTATATTTTAGTTTTCCTAGATATAGTAGAACTAATATAGCTAAAAGGTAGTCCTAATCTCTATAGGAACGACCTAGTCTCACTAATATTATATTGCATACGCAACCTAATGTACTTACTAGCATTATATACACTTTTATTTCAAAAGTAGTGGTTAGCGTACCAATAAGCTTGGGCCATGAGCTTTAGATAAGCCCAATGGCTTACAATAAAAGAATATAAGCTTATTAATAATAAAGCAAAGTAGTAACTCTTATTTAAGTCCAAATAGCTCTTTTTGAGGCTAATCAAAGTCCAAATGGGCTTAAAAGACCTCTTTATAACCAACTTTTTGTGCAAGAGTTAATTAAGTAAGGTTAGGAGTAGAATAACTAGTTTAGCAATCCTCGTTTCTAACTTTCTAAGCAATATCTCCCTAAAGCATCCTTGCTTTGGCTTAGTTTTCTAGACCTTGTCATTAACCCATTAAACCAGTAACATGGCATTAAATTGGGCTAAGAGCCTAGTTACTGAAATGACCATCTATATACATTAAATTGAAGATTTAATTATCATTATTTACATTTTAATTAACTCTAATTTATATTATTAGTCTAGCTAGCATAATTGGCTAATAAGGTGGCCATAGAAAGGTTGCATGACCCCCAACATATGGTCACTAATCACCTCTTGTTAAATAGTAGGTTATAACTCACTTAAAAAATATGAGTCATGAGACTTAGTTGCCTACCTACGACTTTAGAGGGATTGCATGACCTCCTTAAGGCCATGGGTGGCTATTCCCATTAGTTAATTATGCTGAGTAGACTAACTATATGAATCGGAGTTAATTAAGATGTAGATAATGATAACTAAAATTTCTTATTGAATGTATTCAAAAAAAAATAAAGTTTAGGAATTCAAATGGAAAAATAGATAAATATTTATGACTACAAGTACACTTTTTCCTATAAAAAAAATGGAAATCAACACATAATCTTTTATTTTCTTTTTTTTTTAATAATTTTATTTTTGAAGTTTAAAATTATTTAAATCTGTAAACCAAAAAACATAATTGCTTAATTCGACCAACTTTTAACATCAAATTTGTATTTAAAGGAGATACTTGTCTCCCTTATACACCGAGCTATCGAGAAAGACTTCACTCTAGAAGAAGAGTAGCTCCTCCATGTCGACTTGGCTTATCTCTTGAGCTCCTCCGAATTATTCTCTATCTTGCAGAAAGAAGAAGAATGAGACATTGATGTTACCAAATACAACTAGAGTTAAACAATGAACTTGCTTGTTGCCGTGCTGACAAGTGTCCAAGCTTGAGTTGACTAATTATCGAGCTAACCTACCATGCCCAAGGTGCTAAGCCTACAATTATTGATCAACTACTTCCCAGATCCTTGACTTTCCTAGTTGTGGACCTAAAGTTGACCCAGTTAGCTTAGCAACCAAAGCTTATTTGGACCACCTGATTGATAGGCTAACATTTGTCCTCTTTTTCTGATATCTATATTATCCTAACAAAGGATATTCTTTTTTTGTTATTACTAATTTATCCTTTCTCTATAATCATTTTCCATTTCAATTAGGTATTTAAATTTGTAATTAGAAGAATCCTAGGACTTACCTTAATTGGGGCATATAAGTACCTAGCAAATGTATCACTTGAAATGATTACTTGAATATTGAAATATAAAACTTTCCCTTTTGGCAAGTTGAGTGTTTTTCTCTACTCACTCTCCTTTACTCTTATTAGTCCCTTTAGTTAGGATTATAGCGAGTTACTTACCAATATTAGATAAGTGCGTCATATATAATAAGTTAGTTGGTCCGTATGTGGTTTTGTGGTGCATCATAGCCGTAGAGTTAGTGCATGGGTTTGTTAAAACATTGACTTTCTTTTATTATTCCAGTCATCTTGCAATTCAAACCTAACCTTGGTTTATGTATTATCGATTGCTGTGTATACCTTTCCTGATAATCCATATCATCCTAGTATTAGAACTTAGCTAGGTTCAAGTAAGTTTTTGGTACTTCGTATTCTTAAAGGTTTTACTGTAGTATGTTGTATGTTGTTACTTGGTTGAGTTTGAGAAGTGTCAAATAAGTTATGAGTGACTGTAGTGAGTATTGAAGAAGTGTTCTAGGTTGAGGAAGTAAAATACTTTGTTTTCTCCTATTTTACATTCACAAAACAAGCGTTTGGTTTTAGTTGATTTATCACTGTGCTAGTTAACATTGCTATTGTTGGTGTGTGGCATTGGGTTGTTGTTGTTCGAAAAGAGGTTTTGATGAAGGTTTGAGTAAAGTTCAATTGTTTTAGTTATTAATCCATTGTATAATGTTGGACTCTAGTGCTTAAGGAACCCTTGGAAACCAAGAGAGTGGTACTCATAATGGTAGTGGCCAACAAGGAAGTTATATACCCTAATCTGCAAATGAGAGACTGGAGAGACTCACTAACCTAGTGACTGCTATAAATGAAGATAGGTAGTGAGCTAGAGATTCCCTAGATAGAAACTAAGCAAATAAACTACTTAGGAGAGGTAATAGCTGACCTAGGGGAACTAATATCTTAGTTCAATAAGCTAGAGGAGTGGATAGACTTGCTTGACAAAGGTTTATGATGGAGGAAATAGAAGAAGAAGATGAGGAGTTAGGCGATGTGGAAGAGGAGTACTATGAACCCAAAGAAAGGAATGTCCAAGTTCTTAAGGTAGAAGGATTGAGATTATAGATTCCGAGCTTTTTTAGTAGTGATGATGCTAAAGATTGCTTAGATTAGGTGGATAAAATTGAAAAATAGTTTGATTGTCATAAACTGCCTGATAATGCTAAGGTGAGATTGGCCGTTCTAAAGTTCACTAGATATGTTACTCTACGATGGAAGAATTTATAGGCTACATGGCAAAGAGATGGAGAGAAAGAAGTTAGGGATTGGGAAGAGATGAAGAGAGTGATGAAAAGGAGATTTGTTTCGAGCTACTATCTGTAAGATGCTTCCAAAGGTTGCAGGAGTTGAGAGAAGGATGATCTAGTGTTGACGCTTATGTGAAGGAGTTCTAAATGTTGATGATTTAATGCGAAGTTGTAGAGCCAGAAGACAGAACTATCTCTAGGTTTATCAATGGGTTGAAGCATGCAATAGGTGATATTCACAAATCTAGAGATATGAGGTCCTTGGATGAGGCAATTAGAGCTACTCAAATAATTGAATGACATCGAATGAACATATTTTGAGCTCTTGTTAGTTGGATTACCTTTAGCTGACTTGTTTTGAGCAGACTTAGGTGATTAGAACCAAGTAATACCAGTAACGTCTGACTTGTTTCAATTACTCAAGTTAAGGAGAAGGAACCCTTGAGGAAGTTTGAGAAAGGATAGAGTTTAGAAGAAAGACTAGTGAAATTAGGTGATTCGAGTGCCAAGTATTTAGTCATATGGCAACATAATGTCCAAATAGAAGGACAATGGTAATCAAGGGAGGAACGTCGACTATTAAGGTTAAAAGTATCGATAAGGAAGTTGAAGAGCTAAAAGAATTTGGACAACTCAAATTGTCTAGGGAGGAGGAAGTTATTTATAGCGAAGAAGGGAATTCCATGCTTGTAACTATAGTACTACGGTGAGTGATGAGTGTGAGCCTAGTGCCCGATGACGAACAGTGCGAGAACTTGTTCCATATTGGTTGCAAAGTTAATGGAGTATTGTATGCTCTTATTACTAATAGTGGAAGTTGCACTAACGCGATGTTTGCCTTTATGGTCTAATAATTGAAGTTGCCCATCAAACCCTACCCTAATCCTTACAAGTTGCGTTGGCTTAGTAACAAAAGAGCTTTGTAGGTGACTAAGCAAGTTGCCAAGCCAATTTGCATTGGGAAATATTAGGATGAGGTTCTATATGATGTGTTACCTATGAGTGCTTCACATATTCTCTTAGGAAGCCCTTGGATGTTTGATCAACAAGTGATGTATGATGAGAGGAGAAATACTTGTTCATTTGAGCATGATGGAAGAAAGGTAAGACTGAGTCCCTTAACTGTTGAGCAAGCCAAAACTATGTAGGCTCAACTTAGTCGAGCCCTAAAGAAAGAGACCTTAATGACGACATATGTTTAATTGTTTAGAGAGATGAAGATTGAAGAGTTGAACTTTCTATTAGTTAGGAGGGTACTTGAATTTAACAATTTAAATGATGAACTACCTACTAAGGTGAATGACCTATTAAAGAAGTTTTCTAAACTATTCCCTAATGAATTGTTAGGAGGTTTACCTTTGATCGGAGGGATTGAGCATGCTATAAACCTATAACTAGGAGCCGCATTACCAAATAAGCCAACGTATAGATTGAACCTTGAGTAGGCTGTTGAGTTCTAAAGACAAGTAGATGAGCTAATGAAGAGAGGATATGTGAGAGAGGCTCTAAGCCCATGTGTTGTCCTAGCTTTATTAGTGTTGAAGAAAGTTGGTACATAGCAAATGTATGTAGATAGCCCAGCCATCAATTGGATCACCATCAAGTATAAGTACCCCATACCTCGGCTTAATGACATGCTTAATGAGTTAAATGGAGCAAGGATCTTCTCTAAGATCGATCTCAAGTTTGAGTACCATCATATCGGAATATGGGAAGGAGATGGGTGGAAAACCTTATTAAGACTTACCATAGATTATATGTGACACATAGCGTTGAGGGCAGATAAGGATAACAGTATCAAGGTAGGTTTAAGCTTGTAGAAAGCTTGAAAAAAGGGGTAGTGAAATGAGAAAAATCGAAACAAGTAAACAAGATAAACAAGTAAAACCATGAAAGCTTTTGAGAATATGATACACTAAGGAAACTTTGTGAGCTCACTAAGCTAACTTAATATGACGTACGATAAGGTCGTTGAGGTCACTCGTTACTTAGCTTTGCTTAAGGGTTAGGATAAGAGTTAGAAAAGGGAAATAAGCACACTGGCTTACAAAAGAGGGTTACATTTAATATCAAATGTATAAGATGATGCGACTACCTATAATAAAGGGTATTTATACTTGAGAACTTAAGGTAACCTACCTCAAATGGAAAGGACAAAAAGGAGTATTACCTAAGTAATGTACAAGAAATAACAAAAAGGTACAAATGAAAATTCAAACAAATTAATGATTGGTGTAGCAGGGTCCTTTTCATGTAAGACTATGGTGTGCTTAGAAGCTTAGTTATCACTAGGACTTACCGTGGTAAATCTGACTAAAATGGGTCATCTAAAATATTGAAGAAAATTAGAGGGAAATGATCTACAAACAAATAAGAGCAGCTGATATGAAGCTGTTTGGAGGATGTGACTCACCAATGACTTGACACCTCACTTGATATGGTACAAAAGTTGATGTCAAAGTCTACTTGCCACTAATATTGAGCTACTTGGCAAGATTAGATAAGAGTATATGAAAGATGAACTTGGAGAGGGTTATCTCATAAGAACAAAATATTCATATTAAATGTAAGTTATCTCTAGCTTACAAGAGAAATGGACTATTTATAGTAAGTCTTTAGGGCAACATTACAAATAAAGAAATTATAAGAAAGTATATACAAAAAGAGGATTCATAGTACATACAAAAAAGGGTAAAAAGGACAAAAGACAAAAATGGAAAATTGGTACAATGTCAGATGAGCTGGACAGGTGGTAGTATAACATTGGTCTCATATGAATATTCTCTAAGCACATCAGGTGAGAGGCATCAAGATATTGCGGCAATAAAAGGGCCGGGATGAGAGAGATGGTAGCATGCCGAGGAAAGAAAACTACTCAGCTAATAAGTGAATCTCTTGTTACTTGGCAAGAATCTCTAAGTAGTAGCTAGTCGGATTACTTGGCAGAGGGTCTTTGAATAGGGAATGGTTGGCATCATCACTATCGAGAGCATAGATCATAGTATGACAACGTGGGGAGCTTAAGGAGTTTAGCCACCTTCCTTTAGTGTAAACTTTCTTGTCATAAGCAGATTGCTGAGAGAGAATTCTTCGAGAGAGGGATTGTAGTCTTTAGAGCCATATGTGAGTAATGGGATTGTTGGTTTGCAGTTAATTAGTTCTTCGGGGTTACTGAAGTTTTGCCCTCAAATCTTGGTCTTTGTCATTATCAGGCACATAGGGAGTTAAATCGGCGACGTTGAAGGAGGTAGATACGCCGAAACCTTTAGGTAGCTCAATCTCATAGGTGTTATCATTAATATGCCTTAGGATTCTGTAGGATCTATCCGTTTTGGGAGATAGTTTGTCGATCCTTCTACTAGGGAAGCGTTCCTTACTAAGATGGACCCATATAAGGTCCCTAGGGGTATAAATGACTCGCCTCCTTTCGTGGTTTCCTACTTCCTTCTGTCGAGCTACAGTTTTGGCCAATTACTCGGCAACTTTCCAATGTAACCTTTGGAACTCCTTGGTACCCTGTAAGCCCGATTGACTTTCCCCTTGTGTAGTCAGGCTGTTAATTAAATCTAAAGGTAGGTTTGGGTTAAGTCCATAAAAAACCTCAAATGGTGATGTTCAGGTTGAGCTGTGAGTTGAGCGATTGTAGGCAAATTCAATGATGGGTATGCATAAATCCCAGTCATGAGAGTTCTTTCCAACAGTGGAGCGTAGGAGATTACTAATGGTCTTGTTAACTACTTCGATTTAGCTGTCTACTTGGGGGTAGTAAGAGGTATTGAACAGGAGCTTAATGCCAAGTTTCCTCCATAGGTTTTTCCAAAAGAAGCTCATGAATTTCGAATCATAGTCGGATACAATACTTCTTGGCACTCCATGTAGTCGCACAATTTCTTGCAAAAAGAGGTTAGTGACGAATAAAGCATCATTAGTTTTATGGTAGGGAATGAAGTAGCCTATCTTATTGAACTGATTAATTGCCACCATGATCAAATCATGTCTTCTCGGTATGTGGGGAAGGTTGAGCATGAAATCCATGTTTAGATCAGTCCATGGCTGCTCGGGAATTGGTAGGGGTGTATATTCTCCATAGGGCCCTCTCTTCCTTTTTGTATACTTACACACCTTGCACCTCTTAAGTATTTAGTGCAATCCTTCATCATTCTGGGCTAGTAAAAGTGTTCCTTCAATATCTTAATTTTTTTCTTTTCTCTAAAATGGCTAGCTAGACCTTCGGCAAGAGCTTCTCGAACTAGTAGCTCCCTTATAGAACCACTTGGCACGCAAATCTGCTTACCCTTCATCAAGAACCCCTTACTCAAGTAGAACCCTTCGGCAGCTCCTCTAGTACTGCACTTGCTTACTAAGGGCCCAAAATGTGGGTTATGGTCATACTGATTAGGTAAAGTGCTGAATCCAAGTACCTTAGCTTGTAATGTTGTGATGAGGGTATGATGGCAAGAAAGTGCATTAGCTACTATATTGGTGCTTCCCTTCTTATATCTGATGACATAACAAAAGGTTTCCAAGAATTCGACCCATTTGGCATGACACCGAGAAAGCTTCTATTGCTCGTGAAGATGCTTAAGAGATTTATGAACTGAATAGATGATGAATTCTCTTGGCAACAGATAATGCTGCCAGTTCTAGAGTGTACGGACAATGGCATAGAATTCTTTGTTATAGGCTGAGTAATTCAAGGCAGTACCTTAAAGATTTTCTCTGAAGTAGGCAATGGATTGGCACTCTTACATAAGGACAGTACCAATGTTGACACCAGATGCATCACATTTAACCTAAAAAACTTTCTCGAAATCTAATATGGTAAGTACTGGAGTAGATGTCAACTTAGACTTCATATCTTCAAAACTCCTTTGAGCCTTTTCTATCCATTTAAACTCAATGTTCTTTTTGGTTAATTCAGTTAACGGCATAGTTATGGAGTTAAAGTTCCGAATAAATCTCTAATAGAATGAAGCTAAGCCATAGAAGCTCTTGACTTTGGCAGCACTAGTTGGCATAGGCTACTCATTAATAGTTTTGACTTTTTCCTTATCAACTCAAACTCTACTCCTTGAAACGACAAATCCAAGGAATATAATCTCGCTTTGGTAGAACATGCATTTCTTCAGGTTGCGGAAAAATTTCTTAGCATGGAGTATGTTAAACACTAATTGCAAATGTTCATCATGTATGAAGAGGTTGGTATTGTAGACCAGAATATCATCAAAATAAACTACAATGCATTTGTCGATCAATGATCTTAGTGCATGATTCATTAGACATATAAATGTACTTAATGCATTAGTTAGTCTGAACGGCATTATTAACCATTCGAATAGACCATCTATGTCTTAAAGGCTGTCTTCCATTCATTCCCAAGTCTTATCCATATTTGGTGGTAGCTACCCTTCATGTCAATCTTAGAAAAGATGCAGGTGCCGTATAACTCGTTAAGCATATCATCAAGCTGTGGGATCAGGTATCGGTATTTGATAGTGATCTTATTGATAGCTTAGCTGTCAATGTACATTCGCCATGTTCCATCCTTTTTCGACATGAGTACAGTGGGTATAGCATAAGGACTCATGCTCTCATAGACATATCTACAATCTACCAACTCATTTGCTTACTTCTTTAGCTCAACTGCCTACTCTAGATTGAGCTTATAAGTGGTTCGGTTTGGTAAGGCAGCCTTTGGTTGGAGGTCGACACAATGCTTAATTCCTCTCAAGGGAGGTAAACCTTTTGGCATCTCGTCAAGGAAGAGGTCGGCAAATTCCTGAAATAGTTACTGCACTTCACTAAGTAAGTTCATGGCTTCTCTAACCTCTAAGAATCTCCTGACTAAAAGGAGCATATAGTCCTCTAAAAGGAGCACATAGTCTTCAGCCTTAGCCTCTCGTGCAAACTAAACTCGGCAATTTATATGAAAGAGGTTCTCTCTTTCCTCATTCTCGTTAGCTACAAAAGTATTGAGAGATCGTTGAACTATAAAGTAATACTTGACTCCGCCTTTAAGAGGTATCTCGGCATTGGGATCTTCCTCAAATTCTTTCAGCATCTGATCAACTGCCACTTCTTACTCTCCTTTACTCACACTTTCTACTTCAAACTGGGGTTTATCTCCCTTTATGGTCTGACTTAGCAGTTCAGACATTGACTAGCCACATGTCCATAGCCCAAGCATTTAAAACATTTGATTTCTTGGGTTTTCTTCCCTAAACTCTGACTTTAGTCTCTTTGGATCTCATGCTCCTCGGTCTTGCTCTTACCTCAACTTTCGTCCGGTCGGCTCCTTATGTGACTTCGGCATTTTACCTTGGAACTATTTGAAACTCTATCATCCATTGGTTGGTTTGATAAGCTACTCCTGTTCAGTATCAGTGTTCGGTTATTCGACATTCGGCTAACTTGGTTTTACCATTACCTTTCAACTCTCTAGGCCATATTAATGGTTTCATCCAGAGTTGTGAGGTTCTATAGCTCCATGATGTTACCAATCTCAGCCCGTAGTTTAGAGATGAACTGTGCTATAGTTCGGGTCTTAGGCTTATCGACATCACATTGTATTATGAGCAACTGAAACTCTTGGACATAGTCGTTTACGGATTTATTACTTTTCTTCAAGTCTTGGAGTCGTTAGAAAGTGTCTTGTTTGTAATGTTCAAGAATGAACCTAGTTCTTAAAACTCTTTTCATCTCGTTCCATGTTCAGACCTTACATCGGGTCCTTAGGTGAACATTCTATGGCTTCTTCCACCATATTGTTGCATATTTAGAAAATTCTAATGTGGCCACTTTAATTTGGATAGCATTTTCATAATCATATAAGTCGAATATCTTTTTGATCTTCTCTTCCTAGTCTAGGTAGTCATTAACTCTACTAGACCTGTTGAAGCTCGGAATCTATAACTTAAGATGTTTACCACCTCTTGGCTCTTTGAACTTACACTCATCAATCCCAACATACTGGTCTTCTTCTTCTTCGTACTCTTCCACTTCGTCTAACTTGAACCTTCTCCTTGCGACTTTATCGGTATGTTACGGTAGTGCTTGGTTTACTGGAAAAGCTTTCAGAGCTTGCTCGTTCATCTACCTCCTCAGCCTATCTCTCATTTCTTGGCTCTATTTAGCCACTCTCTCATGTAGTCTAGTCTTTAAGACCTTATTTACTGAGACAGCCAAGTTGGCTACAATAGTAGCAAGATCTTGTATCTGCTCATCGGTAGTATGTGGTGTTTGTTGGGTAACTCGACTATGACCATGAGCATCACTTTCGACATTGTTAATCTCTCCCTGTACACTAGGGTTCGACATTCTCAACACAAAGCTTCAGTAAAGACACTTCACTTAGATATGCTTTCAACATACACACAAATTTATCAAACAATAAACTGATTATCACTACATAGCTCTCGGTCTTAACCTCAAGCTTTGATACCAAGAAATTATATGGTGTACCTTAGAGCTTAGTTATCACTAGGACTTACTGTAGCAAATCTAACTGAAATGGGTCATCCAAAATATTGAAGAAAATTAGAGGGAAATGATCCACAAATGAACAAGTATAGCTGATGTGAAGCTGTTCAGAGGATATAACTCACCAATAAACACAACACGACTTGATACCTCACTTGATATGACACACAAGTTGATGTTAAGGTCTACTTGCTACTAATTTTGAGTTACTCAGCAAGATTAGATAAGAGTGTATGAGAGAGGGACTTGGCGAGCGTTGTCTTACAAAAACAAAATATTTAGTATTAAATGTAAGTTATCTTTGGCTTAAAAGAGAAAGGGACTATTTATAGTAAGTCCCTTGGGCAACATTATAAATAAAGAAATTACAAGAAAGTATATACAGGATTCCTAGTATATACGAAAAAGGGTAAAAAGGACAAAAGACAAAAATGGAAAAGTGGTACAATATCAGATGAGGTGGACAGGTGGTAGTGTAACATTAGTCCCATACGAATATTCTTTGAGCATAGCAGGCGAGAGGGATCAAGATGTTATAGTAATAAAGGGGTTGGGATAAGAGAGATGATAGTATGCAGAGAGAAAACTACTTGGTTGATAAGTGAGTCTCTTGTCACTCGACACTTGATGAGAACCTCTCGGCAATAGTTGGTCAAATTACTCGGTATAGGGTCCTTGGCCAGGGAATGGTTGGCATCATCACTATCGAGAGCATAGATCATAGTATGACAACGTGGGGAGCTTAAGGAGTTCAGCCACTTCTTTTGGTGTAAACTTTCTCGTCATCAGCACGTTGTCGAAAAAAAATTCTTCGGGTCAGGGATTGCAATCCTCAAAGCCATGCGCGAGTAATGGGACCGTTAGTTGCAGTTCATCAAACTAGACACGTAACATTTAATTATTAGAGATGCTTTTAGCAGAAATAGACAATTAGTATGGTTTGAATGTGGATTGCTGAGTAGAGGTACTAAGCAGATGTGGGTGTCCTTCGAGAAGATGTAGGTGTAGATATACACTTGGGTTCTTGGCACCAGTACTACTGAGTTGATGGTCGACATGTCGTGGCTGAGTAGACATGTGAGAGGTTAGAGTTATAAGTAGAGTGCATTTTAAGTTGACACTTGATTACTGATAGATGAGAAGTTACTTAGCTGAGCATGTGAAGTTGGTTGGTAGTGAGGATCAGCTCGGCCTTGGCAGGGGTTGGCTAGAACAATAACATCTACTTTGATAGTCCTTCAAGACCTTAAGTTAGGGCTTACATTAAAGGCCTAGTTGTTTGATTCTTATCAGTATGAGTGGGTAGTTATGCCATTTGGATTGTCAAATGCACCGAGTACATTTATGAGGTTGATGAAGCATGTGCTTAGAGAACTAATCAGAATGTTTATTGTTATATACTTGGATTACATTCTTGTTTATAGCCTTGATCTGGAAACATATTGTAGTCATCTTTAAGTTGCCTTGATAAACTCCGAGCTGAGAAACTGTACGCTAATATAAAAAAGTGTAACTTTTGTTGACCAGAAGGAACCTTCTTAGGATTTGTTGTGAGTGCAGGTAGCATACGAGTTGATGAAGAGACAGTGAAGGTGATTACCGAATGGCTTGTATGAACCTATTTTGCGATCGTGCCAAGTTTTCATGGCTTAGCATCTTTTTATCCTAGTTTCATAAGAAATTTTAATACCATTGTGGCCCTACTGATTGAGCTATTTGTTGAGTTTTCTCTTAATATATTTTGATGATAACAAAAAGATGTGAATAAACTTAACAAGCTTTTAAGTATGCAGGATGTTCTAAAGGAAAAGAAGTGTTAAGAGGAAAATAAGCTTGAGTTTGTGCTTGTCAGAATGTGTATCAGCAAATTATCAGAATAATACAGTTTGTGTTCAATATTGTGGTTAGCTGTTGTTTCTAAGTCTTTTTCTAGCTAACTTGAATAAATTAAGTTAGACAAATTTTCTAAAAGGCCTAGCTTCACCTTATTGGGTATATTAGGAAAATATACTTGATTTCATTCCACTAAGATGGTTATGTCCATGGGGATTTTAAGTTGGATTATTTTTTAATGAATGCTCAAGAATCAGATTTGTAAATCGAGTGATTAAGGTTTGAGCAATATATTTTTAGGAAGAAGATCTTCTGACAATCTTGGTAAGATTGATCAAGATTCAAGAAATTTTTTTTAGATCTCTATACAAGGATTTATGAGACAAAGTTGTGTTCGAAAAGTTAGATATAGTAAATTCTCGAGATAAGGTTATAGCTTAGTTTGTTGGAAACAAATTCTTGAATTTGAAGATATTTTGCTTAAGATAAGACTAAATATTTTGGAAAAATCCAACCTGATCTTTTATGACGATTTCATGATAGAAAAGGGAGAAAACTTGTTCACAATGGACATGTTAGACTATTTCTTGAAGAACAGATTATAGGAAGATTTGTTCATATCTTTTTATGCTTATCCTTATTATTTGAAATGTGTTTTTCAATTTCTAAGAAATCAATAGAGGATTGAAACAAATCACCTTGTGTAGTAATTGTTAAATGACTCAAGCTTGGCAAAGAAACAAATCAGGATCAACTTGGTTCAAGTTTTTAAAAATTCAAATAATTAGTTCCTATTTTCATGGGATATTTTTCAACAACAAAACTAATTATGTTTAAATTGAATTTGCTTGGAGAAATATTAGAAAATAATCATTTCTAATTGTTGTAGAGAAGATTGGTCCAAGATAAATAGAAGTTGCATAAGATTAACAAGATACATCAATATAAGAACTGAAATTCAAATTCTCTCTCGTAAACACTAAGGAATACTATGAGAAACTCTATCAGAAACTAAGTGAAATTAGTTTTCATTATTCCATTGTTATTGCTTTTGAACATAAGTTATAAGGGGATATTTGTTTGTATTATTTCACTTTCCTTGTAAAAGTTATTGACATTTTAATTTGAGTATGAGAGGATTAGGGAGTTCTCTAAGTCCTGTGAATAACTTAAGAAAAAGCTAATGAGATAGGATAAAAAAGTAACTGGATATCCTTGTAATCTCTCATTGATCTTTGTTTGTTGAAAATATTGGATTAGTGGAATGACACCAATAAAGAGAATTGGGTCATCAGTAGTAGAGCTGGAAAAGAGCAGTAGGCAAAAGGCCAAAGCTTTAGAAATCGACCACCTGATCTTCTTTCTCTCTACTTTATTTACTTTCGACTCTTCACCATTTATGCTTTTATTTTTCATGCCTTAAGTTAAACAATCAATCTTTAACTACTATCATAGCATTTTAACTATTAAGAGGGATTTTGTTTTTAAATAAAAAAGTTTTACTTTTTGCAAAAGAGTTCACCCCCCTCTTGATATCTTACTAGGACTTACATTATCGAAGAAGAACGTTGAGTTCAAATGGGGAGAGAAGGAGCAAAAAAGTTTTGGAAAGTATAAAGGAAATTAACTATTACCCCTGTCCTAGTTCTCCTAAGCTTTGACAAAGTGTTTGAAGTGGAGTATGATGCATCAGGAATTGGCATAAGTGTTATGCTAACACAAGAAATTCGACTAATTGCCTACTTCAATGAAAATCTTAGAGGAGCTATGCTCAACTACTCTGTGAACAATAAGGAGTTCTATTCCTTAATATGAGCTTTAACTATTTGGTAGCATTACTTGTTACTAGGAGAATTTGTGATATATACCAACTAGGAGTCGTTGAGGTACCTGAAAAGCCAACCTAAGTTTTCTAAGAGGTAATCTAAGTGGATTGAACTCATGGAGGGATTTTCTTATGTTGTCAAGTACAAAACTAGTAGCTAACACTCTATCATGATGACATACACTCTTGATTGAGCTCCAAATAAGACTTCTTGGATTCTCAATGATTAAAAGTTTGTATATTAAAGACCTACACTTTAGTCCAATCTATGCTAAATGCGAGGATGGTCGAGCTATTGATGATTGTTACTAGGAGGATTGATAAGAATTAACTTCCTAGACCGATCATGTACAATCGAGCTAGAGGATTCTAAGGACTCACGTAGAGAATACAAGCTTGAAGCCTCATCTAAGACAAGGATTCCTACTCCGACCTTCATGTTTTGCTCTACTACCGACCTGAGTATTGAGCTCTCACATGTGCCAACATAGTTTCTAATGTTGCTAAGCAGATATGCTAACATACTAAACATTTACACCATGACCTATACAACATTTGAGTACACTAAGCTCAAACATCTATTCGAGCTAAGCTCTCGAGTATACCAACATTCGACCCTAGTTCAAGCTGAATTACGAGATACTTGACTTAAAGGGGATTTGGACATCCTTGATTGACCGAGCTTTGACTTGAAACAGATTAGGTTAGCTCTGACTGTAGATCCTCTTCCTTCACTTTGTTTGAATTGTGTTATATTCCAAGCCGCCAGCTACTATGTGATATGTATCTTTTGTAACAATACTGTAGAATGATTCTTTACTTTTCCGTATAGAATATTGTCTTTTTTTTTTTACCTCTTTTAGTATATTTTATGTATTATATTCGTAAATTACCCTTTTTGTCTTTTCCCTTTATGTTGTAACCTTAGTGGGTCTAGTATAAAACCCCCCATTTGTTGTATGCATATCTATCATATTATCAAATTATTATAAGTTTTCTTTGTGAGCAACCTTAGTGTTCTCATTTATCCTTAACTCTTATCTATTCCCTTTAGTAAGGAGTAGTAGTAAGTAACCTTATAGTTTGGATTGGTGAGTTATATCTAGTGAATTTAGGTTGAGTAAGATTGATTGGTGCGTCATATTCAGTTGGTAGCTGTTCGGATTTCACTAAACCTCTTTTGTTGTCCTTTGGTTCATTTCGTTGTGGAGCTCCTTTGTGTGTTGAACCCCGGAAATGCATTGGCTTCGCTAGTATTAGAGTGTGATTTCGAGAGAGAGTGTATGAAGTTGCAGTGAACTTTTGGTTTGTGTTTATTGTTAGTAGCTACTGTATTCCTTTTGTAGTTGCTCCAATGCATTCATTTGAAGTAAGTTTTGAAGTTTTGAGCTGTATAGTGAGGTTCATATGTTGGTAAGTATAGTTTCAATCATTACTCTATTATATTCTATTTTTCATTTTGAAAATAGAGCAAGTGCATTTCTATTGAGTTCGAGTGTGTTGGGTGTTGAACTTGTTAAGAGTGTGTTAGTAGAAGTTTTGAGTAGTAAAGTAGAAGTATTTTTCATGTATTATGTTGTTAGTTTACTACAGTAGTGCTACACGATGCATGATTTGAGTTTTTAAGGTGTTATTGGTGACCAAGATAGTGGTGTTTATGTTGGTTGTGGTCACAATGGTAGTAACACTCTTGAGTTAGTTGATGATAAGCTCGATAGACTTACTAATCTTATTGAGAGTCCGGTTATTGCGATGTAAGTTAACAGACAACAACCCTAAGGTATGCTATATTATAACCACTTGAGAATGTTTCAAAAGGATGCTATGGCCAAGGTGGTCAAGCTAATTGCCTAGTTCGACCCCATCGAGCTAGAGGAGTAGTAAATTGAGCTACTAGATAAAGGCTGGAGATGGAGGAGTTGGAAGAAGATGATGAGGAAATAGATGCCAAAGAGTATAGAGAGGAAGGAGAAGAGGTTGAATACAATTAAGTACAAAAGCGAGGATGTCAAGCTCCTCGAAGACTTGACAATGTTAAGGTGTAAATCCCACCCTTTAGTGGAAGTGGAGATGCAAATGAATATCTAGAGTAGGAAGAGAAGGTAAAGAAAGTTTTCGATTGTTATGGATATACATGTGCTGTTAAAGTGCGACTTATCACACTTCGGTTCTCTAGATATGCTGTCATGTGGTGGAAGAATCTAAATGCTACCAAAACAAGGGATGGAAAATGAGGTGTATAGACTTGGGAAGAGATTGTTGAAAGGGAGATTTGTGCCTAAGACATACTTATAGGATAGGTTTGCGAAATTATGGGAACTTCGCCAAGGAGTCGATCTATTGATAACTAAGTAAGAGAATTTCAGATGTTGATGATCCAAGTCGACGTAGATGAATTCGAGGCTTATGCCTAGAAGGTTGAAAAGCAGAGAAGAAATGCCTCGAATTGACCTAGTTTGACATTTTCTTGAGCCCTTATTTCGTGCCAACTTGATTATGTCGAGTTGAAGAAAGATATGATTGACTTGATTGTAGTCGAGTAGGCCAATAGAGTCTAGTAGGCTAATTGAGCCAACCTAAGGCTAGGTCGACCCTAAGGACATATGAGAAGGGATAGACCTCTAGATAGAAGACTAGCAATGTAAAGTGCTTTAAATGCTTGGGCTTTGGACATATAGTTGTTAAGTGTTCGAATTGATGTGCTTTGGTGCTTTGAGGAGATGTAGTGGATAACACTAATGAAAGTGAGCTAGAGGAAGAGAAGAGTATTGGAATGATTGAAGTTGAGGAGGAAGAGGAGACCTATGTTTGTACCGACTAGGGAAAAGTGATGACCCTAGTATTAAGGCGAGTACTAAGGTCCTTATCGAACTCAAAGGATGACTAGAGAGAAAATTTATTCCATACAAAGTGTACCATTAGGGGACAATTGTGCACCATCATAATAGATGAAGGAAGTTGTACCAACTTTGTTGCATAATCTTTTGTACAGAGGCTAAGATTGTTGACCTCTAAGTGCCCCTGACCTTATAAGTTGCATTAGCATCATGATAAGGGTGCTTTATACGTGATTGAACAAGTAGTTGTGCCATTTAGTGTTGGGAATGTGTATTGGGACGAAGTAACATGTGATGTTGTCCCTATGAGAGCTTCACATCTGTTGCTTAGAAGACCTTGGTTGTTCAACTGGTGTATCACTTACGATGGATATAAGAACACGTATGTGTTTGTTAAGGATGGAAAGAAGATTGTATTGCAACTCATGGCAATGACTAATTGAATGAGAATCATAACCAACTTACTTGAGCTAGTAAAAAGAAAGCCTTAGTGGTGAGCCGACAAGAGTTGTGAGCTACTGAGAAGGGTGATGAGCCTATGTTTTTATTGACACAAAGGTTGTTAGAGTTAAGGGATTTTGAAGAAGTACCTGATGAGATCCAAAGATTAATTGATGAGTTTTCCAACCTGTTTCTTGAAGAGTTGCCTAAAAGACTACCCCTAGTCTAAGGCATAGAACATTGTATTGATCTATAACTAGGTACAACTTTATTGAATCGATCGGCCTATAGAATGAACCTTGAGTGGGTTGCTAAGCTAAAAAGACAAGTAAATGAGCATATAGAGAGAGGTTACATGAAGGAGAGCATAAGTCTTTATATTGTACTAGCTTTGCTCATCCTAAAGAAGGATGGTTGATGGAGCATGTGCATCGACAGCAGAATAATTAATCATATCACCAGCAAGTATATATATACAATATCGAGGCTCAATGACATGTTAGATGAGCTTCATGACACCAAGATATTTTTGAAGATTGATCTATAAAGTGGCTATCACCAAACGCACATGAAACTAGGTGGCGAGTGGAAGATCACCTTCAAGACGAGCCACGATCTCTATGAATGTTTGGTTATATCGTTTGGATTTACAAATGCGCCGAGCACATTTATGTGATTAATAAACCATGTGATGCACCCATTAATCGGAAAATGTGTAGTCATGTACTTTAATGATAAATTGGTATACAATGCCGACTTAAACGACCACGTCTAACATCTTTGAGCAGTTTTTGATATTTTACGAACTGAGAACTTATATGGGAACCTGAAGAAATGTACATTCTGTTAATGTGAAGTAATTTTCCTTAATTATGTAGTATCGAGGAAGGAATCTGAGTTGGTGAGGACAAGGTTTGAGCTTTTTTGTAGTAGCTGATGCCGAAGAATGTCATTGAATATGAAGTTTTCATGGCTTTGCTTCTTTTTATAAGCGATTCATTAAAAACTTTAGTACCATTGTAGCCCCCTTGACCAAGTTGATGAAAAAAAGTGATGGGTTCCAATGGAATAACTGAACTTAGTAGAGCTTTAGGGAGATCAAAGAGAAGCTCACCTCTACCCCTATCTTAGCTCTACCTAATTTTAACAAGCCATTTGAGTTGAAATGCGATGTGTTAGGTATTGAAATTGGTGTAATCTTGATGTAAGAATGATAATTGGTTGCTTACCACAATGACAAGCTCAGTGGTGCGACATTGAATTACTCCATGTATGAGAAAGAACTGTACTCTCTTTTTCAAGCTCTTAATGATGTATTTAGGAGCTTAGTTATTACTAGGACTTATTGTAGTAGATTCGAGCCAGTGTAGCCTTTGAAATATCGAAGAAAATAGAGTGAGTCGATCTATGAATTGACAAGAGTAGCTGACGTGAAGCTACTTGGAGGATATGACCCACTTGCGAACACAACACGACTTGACACTTCACTTGATATGATGCATAAGTTGTTGTTAAGGTCTACCTATCACTAATCTTGAGCTACTTATGTATAAGAATGGTCTTAGAGAGGGTGGTCTTACAAGAATAGTATATTCAATGTATATCTATGATGTAATATGATTTCAGCTTATAAGGAAGATGGATTATTTATAGTAAGTTCCTAGGATAACCATATAAATAAGGAAATTACAAAAGGCATACAAAAGGGGAATTTCTAGTATATATAAAAAAGGGTAAAAAGGATAAACTAAAAAAAGGGAAAAATAGTATAGTATTAGGTGAAATAGATAGGTGACAGGCAACATTGGTTCCATACATAGATTTTATGATCACAGCAGGTGAGGGGAATTAAGATGTTATAGCATTAGGATCTACCAAGACAAGGAAAGGGTGCAGTAAGTGTTAATAGGGAGTCAAAAGAAAGTACTCAACCCAAAAAGAGTGTCTCGTCACTCGGCAGGAGTCTCTTGGCAACCGAAAGTTTGATCACTCAACACAAAGCCTTCAGTAAGCTAATAGTCGGCATCGGCATAAAAGAGAGAATAGAGCAAGGTGTAACCTCTTGGAGTTGTTAAGGAATTCAACCATCCTCCTTCTACGTAGGTTCTCTTGTCATCGGTAGGTTGCTGAGAGAGGATTCTACGAGTGAGGGATTGGAGGACCAGTAGTCGGCGGTTAATCAGTTCTCTAGGGTTGTTGAAGATTTGCCCTTAAATCTTGGCTTCTTCTTCATCAAGTACATAGGGTGTCAGATTAGCTGATACGAGGCAAGCGCACCTATCAATTTTAATATAGTCGGATATGAGTCCGAGTCGATCCCTCAGAGATTTTGAGTACTAATATTAACTTTAGCTTTATTATCTAACCGAAAAATTATGTCGAGTTGAATGAATTAAAAATACTGAAATTAATAAACTAAACTACTTATGAGACTTAATTACGCAAATTAGAAAGCAATAAACTACGAACGACTTCAAGCATGCAATAATGTATTTAGGAATTATTTCCCCTAATGTTTAACATGTAACCTTTTAAAATATATTCAATTTAGTTTCTATGATTCTTGATCGGAGGGATTCACAATTAAAGCTAATATCTTTCTCAAGCATATTAACCCTAATCCTAAATTATTTACCGGAATCTCTTCACTTAGTAATATAACTTAGAATTGCATTAATGTTTAATGAATTCCCACACAAACAATTAACTTTCCGAAAGAAACATGTATCTTATCTCTAAGTATACATGTAATTCTCTTCAATTATGTTAAGATCTAATTACACATGTAATTTCTCAATCAACATGCATAATATCATGTATTGACACTCTAGAATTATCAATCAATAATTAACGACATAATTGAATCAAGAAAAGATAGAAACTTTCTTGAAATTATAATTCAATCCAAGAATCACATGAAACCCTAGGTTCCATAATCCTAAATACTTGAATTCTAAGCTATCATAACGAATCTAAAAACGAGATTCATCAAAAACATGAAATAAAGCATGAAAACCCCTCTTGATTTGATGAACAATCTCTAATCTTGAAATCGATGTCGTTCTTGCTTCTTGATGTTGTTTCTCCTTAAGTCTCTTCTTGTCTCTTGTCTCTCTTTGTTTCTGTAATGTCTCCCCTCCTTTTGAACCTTAAGATCCCCTTTTATATGTGTATTTCACGGATTTTATTTTCGTCACCAGACACGGCCTGGGACATGGCCGTGTCCCCAGGTCGTGTAACTTTCTGCACAAAGGCAAAATTTCTACACAACTTCAAAATTTCATAACTTCTTCGTTTGAACTCGGAATTGAGTGAAACTTGATTCGTTTTCTTCGTTTTCAAGCCTAGAATGCGTTTAAACCCTGAAATCAACATTTTACTCAATTAAGTATCAATTTCTTTAAAGAAAACCAAAAATGTAAGGGAAATGCTATAAAATCACCATATGAAATATGTTTAAAATTAGAGTTATCATTAGCCATATTAAAAGTGGTAGATACATCGTATTCATCAGGTAGCTCTAGCTCATAAGCATTGTTGTTGATGCACTAAAGGATGTTAAAAGGTTCGTTTGACCTAGGGGAAAGCTTATTTGTTCTCTTCTCAGGGAAACGCTCTTTATTGAGGTGGACTTAAACAAGGTCTCTAGGGCTGTAAACCACTTGTCTCCTTCCTTGGCTTCCTTGTTCCTTCTACTAGGCTATAGTCCATGTCAAGTGTTCGACAACCTTTTAATTATGGAATTCTTCGGCATAGTGTAGGCCTAATTGACTTTCCCCTTATATGGCCAGTCTAATAGCTATATCTAGGGGCAAGTTCGAGTTGAGTCCATAGACGACCTGAAAAGGTGACCTTCTTGTCAAGCTGTGAATGATCGGTTGTAAGCGAACTCAATAACAGGTTGGCATAGGTCCCAATCGTGTAAATTCTTCCTACAGCCGCTCGTAGAAGGTTGCTGACTGTCTTGTTTACCATTTTAGGTTGGTCGCCTATTTAAGGGTGGCATAGGTCCCAATTGTGTAAATTCCTCCACAGGGTTTTCTAGAAGAAGCTTGTGAACTTCGAATCATGGTCTGATATAATACTTCTCGATAGCCTATGCAGATGTACAATTTCCTATAAAAAGAGGTTAGTGATAAATAAAGCATCATTAGTTTTATGATAGGGATTAAAATGGCTCATTTTATTGAAACAGTTGACTACAACCATGATAGAGTCATATCTTCTCGGTGTTCAAGGAAGGTTGAGCATGAAATCCATGCTTAGGTCGATCCATAAGCGCTCAGGGATGGGTAGAGGAGTGTACTCTCCGTATGGCTCTCTCCATCCTTTTTCATGTTTATACACCTTGCATCTCTTAAGAACTTGACATACATCCCTCATTATCTTAAGCTAGTAGAAATGTTCTTTCAGTATTTCAATTGTCCTCTTTTTGTTGAAATGGCCAACCAAACCTCTAGCATGAGCTTCACGAACGAGTAGTTCTCTAGCTAAACCACTCGACACATAAACTTGCTAGCCTTTCATCAGGAACCCTTGACTTAAGTAGAATCCATCCATAACACCTCCAACATTACACTTGTCTACTAACAACATAAAATACTGGTCATGCTCATATTGATCGGGCAGGGTATCAAATCTAAGTACCTTAGCTTGCATAGTTGTAATAAGGGTATGATGACGAGAAAGAGCGTCGGCTATTGTGTTTGTTCTCCCTTTCTTATATCGGATGCATATAAGAAAGTCTTTAGGAATTCAAGCCATTTAGAATGATGTTAAGAAAGTTTCTGCTACCCACGAAGATGCTTGAGAGACTCATGGTCCGAGTAGATGATGAACTCTCTTAGCAACAAATAATGTTGCCAGTTCTATAGTGTTCAGACAAGGGAATAGAACTCTTTGTCGTAGGCTAAGTAATTCAAGGTAACACTACGGAGTTTCTTACTGAAATAGGCAATTGGTCAGTGCTCTTGCATATGGACAACACCAATGTCGACACTGGATACATCACATTCAACCTTAAAAACTTTCTCAAAATTTGGTAGGGTGAGTACTGGAGCAGATGTCTTAGACTTCACATCTTTAAACTCTTTTAAATCTTCTTTGACCACCTAAACTCAGTATTCTTCCTGGTTAATTTAGTTAACAGTATAGTAATGGAACTAAAGTTTCGATTGAATCTTTGATAGAATGAAGCTAGACCATAGAAGGTCCTAACTTCAACAGCACTTATCGGCATAGGCGACTAAAGAATAGCTCTAACTTTCTTGTCATCAACTCAAACTCCTTTCCTTAAAACAACATATTTGAGGAAAATAACCTCACTTTGACAGAACACACATTTTTTCAGGTTGTTGAATAATTTCTTGGCTTGGAAGATATCAAACATTGACCTTAAATGCTCAACATGAGTGACGAGGTTGGCATTATAGACCAGAATGTCATCAAAATTGACTACAACACATTTGTGAATAAATGTTCTAATCACACAATTCATTAGTCGCATAAATGTACTTGGTGCATTAGTTAGGCCAAACAGCATTACCATCCATTCAAACAAGCCATCTTTTGTTTTGAAGGCCATCTTCGATTCATCTCAAGGCCTTATTTGTAATTGGTGGTATCTACTTTTTAGATCATCTTTGAAAAGATGCGGGTACTAGTCGTCCACTAATTGGCTACCTTGCCTTAAGTCTTAGAGACATCGAAAAGTGTCTTGTTTGTAGTGTTTGGGAACGAACCTACTTTTTAGGACTCTCTTCATTTCATTCCATGTTTGGACTTCGTATCGGGTCCCTAGGTGAACATTCTGCAGCTTTTTCCACCACATTGTTACATATCTAGAGAATTCTAACATGGTTACTCGGATATAGATAGCATCTTCCTAATTGTAGAAGTCAAATATCTTTTCGATCTTCTCTTCCCAATCTAGATAGTCGTCAGTATTACTTGACTTGTTGAAGCTCGGAATCTATACCTTGAGGTGTTTGGCACCTCTTAATGCTCTAATCTTACGCTCATCAATCCTAACATATTGTTCCTCTTCTTCTTCATACTCTTCCACTTCGTTTAACGCCAACCTCCTTCTCGTCATTCTGTTGACATGACGGGGTGGTGCTTGGTTTATAGGAAAGGCTTCTAGTGCTCATTCATTCATTTGCTTTCTAAGCCTAGGTCTCATTTCTCGGTCCTATTCAACTACTCTCTCTCTCGACCTACTCTCAAGACTCTGTATAGAAACAGTTAAATTGGCTACAATAGCAGCAAGGTCTTATATTTGCTCCTTAATAGTACGTGAGATTTGTTGGGCAACTTGACCATGACCATGAGCATCAGTCTCAACATCGTTAATCTCTCTCTGAATACTAGGATTCGACATAAGTAGTAACCTCAAGCTCTGATACTAGGATTATCATACAAATATCTCAAGCGGCAACTAGTAAGGACTATTACTACACAGCTTTCGGTTATAACCTCAAGCTTTGATACTAGGATTATATGATGTGCCTAAGGGCTCAGTTATCATTATGACTTACCATAGCAGATTTGAACCAGTAGGTCCTTCAAAATATTGAAGAAAATAGAGTAAGTTGGTTTACGAATTGACAAGAGTAGCTGATGTGAAGCTACTTGCAGTATATGACCTACTTACGAACATAACATGACTTTACACTTCACTTGATATGACGCACGAGTTGATGTCAAGGTTTATTTGCCACTAATCTTGAGCTACTTGGCAAGATTAGATAAGAGTGTATAAGAATAGTCTTGGAGAAGGTGGTCTCGTAAGAATAGTATATTAATGTATATCTTAGATGTAAGATGATTCTGGCTTATAAGGAAAAGGGACTATTTATAGAAAGTCCCTAGGGCAACCATACAAATAAGGAAATTACAAAAAGGCATATAAAAGGGAAATTCTTAGTACATACAAAAAAAGGGTAAAAAGGATAAATGAAAAAAGGGGAAAAATAGTACAGTATTAGGTAAAATGGACAGGTGGCAGCGTAACATTGGTTCTATATGTAGATTTTCTAATTATAGCAGGTGAGGGGAATTAAGATGTTGTGGCATCAAGGTCTATTGAGATAAGGAAAGGGTGTAGCAAGTGTTGGTAGGGAGTTGGAAGAAAGTACTCAACCTGAAAAGAGTGTCTTGTCACTTAGAAGGAGTCTCTCGATAATTGAAAGTTCAATCACTCGATACAGAGCTTTCGGTAAGTGAATAGTTGGCATCGGCATAAAAGAGAGAGTAGAACAAGGTGTAACCTCTTGGAGTTGTCAAGGAATTTAGCTACCTTCCTTTCGTGTAGGTTCTCTCGTCATCAGCATGTTGCTGAGAGAGGATTCTTTGAGTGAGGGATTAGAGGCCTCGAAGTCGTACGCGAGTAAAAGGACCAGTGGTCGGCATCTCATCACTTACGGTCTAGCAACACTATTTACTACCACGAGAGTTTGTAATCTACATTGACCATGAGTCATTGTAGCATCTTAAGAGTCAGAATAAACTTTTGATAAGGCAAGGCAAGTGGCTAGAATTTATGGAAGGGTTTTCCTATGTGGTCCAATATAAGAAGGGTAGTGCTAATGTGGCTACTGATGCTCTATCACGTCGATAAACCTTGCTGACCATCTGTAGATGAAATTACTGGGATTTTCAGTTGTCATTGAGCTGTATGCTCGTGACTCTCATTTTAGTCCTATTGTAGAGTAGTATAGAGATGGAGTTGCTGTTGGAGGTTATTATGTCCAATATGGCTATTTGTTCAAGGATGGGAGGTTGTATATACCAAGTTGTTCCATACACAAGCTGTTGTTTAGGGGAGCTTATAGTGTTGGATTATTTCGTTATTTTAGAGAAACTAAAACAACCAATCTGTTGAAGCAGAACTTTGACTAGCCTGGTTTGGTCATAGATGTCCATAAGGTAGTTTATAGTTGCAAAGTGTGTAAGAAGGCAAAGGAAAGAGGGAACACCATGGAGAGTAGATACCCCTACCAACATTGACCTTACGTTGGGCTAACTTCCGTATGGACTTTATCTCAGGGTTATCTCGGATATCTAAGGGAAAAGATTTAATCTTTGTTGTAGTAGATTTCTTTAGTAAAATGGCATACTTCGTCCTATACCATCGAACTAACGATGCCTTATATATTGTTGATTTGTTTTTGTAGGAAGTTGTTTGACTATATGGAGTATTAAAAACTATTTTTTTAGATCATGATACCAAATTCTTGAGCTATTTTTGGAAGACTCTTTGGAGAAGACATAGGATTAAACTTGTGTTAAGCTTTAGTAGCTACCCTTAGATTGATGGTCAAATTGAAGTGGTGAATAGGACACTAAACAATTTACTTAGAGCTGTTGTGGGAAAAAATTTAAAGGATTAGGATTTGTGTCTGCTAGTTGTGGAGTTTTCATACAACCGAATCATTCACAACACTATTGGAAAGACTCCATTTGAGGTCGCCTATAGCCCTAATCCTACCATTCCCCTAGATCTAATCGGTACCTCCCCGGCTATTGAAGAGTACCATCATACAAGAATATCTGTTAAAAACTTAACTCAACCTATTCATTAATCAAAAGACAACATTATTACAACTTATGCGTACAACATAATATTTACATCAAAACATGAACTAGCTTTTTCCTTTGTCATCTTTACAATAATAGGATTCTTGACTCAGTACAGGTTCCATACAAAATTCGCTGACTCCAACTGATATCAGGCAAGTGCACCTATCAGTTTTAATATAGCGAATGTAAGTCCAACTCGATCCCTTAAAGACTTCGAGTACTAATATTAACCTTAGCTTTATTATCTAATTGGAAAATTGTGATGGGTTGAATGAATTAAAAATACTAAAATTAACAAACTAACCTAATTATGAGACTTGATTAAGTAATTTAAAATGCAATAAAATTGAGAACGACTTCAAGAAGGTAATAACGCATTTAGGAATTATTTCCCCTAGTATTTAACATGTGACCGCTCAAAATGTATCCAATTCAATCTCTATTATTCTTGATTGGAGGAATTCACAATTAAAGTTAACACCTTTCTCAAGCATATTAACCTTAATCCTAAATTATTTACCGGAATCTCTTCACTTAGTAATATAATTTAGAATCGCATTAATGTATAATGAATTGCCATACAAAAGAACAACTTTCCAGAAGAAACATGTATCTTATCTCTAAGTACACATGCAATTCTCTCCAATTATGTCAAGATCTTATTATACATGATTATCATAGATTGATACTCTAGAAATATCAATTAACAATTAAATAACATAACTGAATCAAGAAAAGATAGAAACTTTATTGAAAATTATCAATGAATCTAATAGTCACATGAAACCCTAGGTTCCACAATCTTAAATACAAGAATCTTAAGCTATCATAATGAAACTAAAAACGACTTGCAACAAAATCAAGAAATAAAACATGGCAAACTCCTTTTGTTGATGATAAATCTCTTCAATCTTGAAGTTAGGTGTTGCCTTCGCTTTTTTCTTCCCCTTCTATTCAAGTCTCTTCTCTTTTGAATGTCCAAAGTTGTGTACGAAACCCTAGTAAGTCCTTTTATAATGTATTGTAAAGTCCCTTTTTTTTGTCACTAGACACAGCTTGGGACACAGTTGTGTCCCCAGGTCGTGTAACTTTCTGACCTTGGCAAATCTTCTTGGATGGACATAGTCTGGGGACACAGTTGTGTCCCAGATTGTGTAACTTTCTGACCAAAATTCCTATTGTTTATGTAACTTCAAAACTTCATAACTCATTCATTTGAACTCTAAATTGAGTGAAACTTGATTCCTTTTCTTTGTTTTCAATCCAAGAATGCGTTCAAACCTTGAAATCAAAATTTTACCCAATTAAGTATCAATTTCTTTAAAGAAAACCAAATATGTAAGGAAAATACTATAAAATCACAATGTGAAATGTGTTTAAAATAAGAGTTATCAAACTTCCCCACACTTGAGCATTTGCTTATCCTCAAGCAAATAAATCCAAACAAAAATTTTGGGATAAGAAACGCTAAACAAAATTTCTCACTATTTAGGAAACCGGTGAACGAATACATTTGACCCGAAGAAAGGTAAGAAAATCATTTTTAATTAACTTACAATAATAAAGTCAATCAATTTCACCCTTAACAATGTAATAATTTCACCTGACCATATTCGAATGCTCTAACAATACTTAATACTAGAGTTCATTAGTTAATTTATGGAAGTCAAAGTTTACCCGAGTCATTTAATTAAGGATTCTTAAACTAGAAATTAGATTTAACATCTCGCCAACGGGGAAAGAGTCATAAAATTTTTTTCCATTTGACTAAAATGTATACAATTCTCTCTTCAATCTCACCAAGCGCCATAATCTAAAACAAACACATTTTATATCCACTTATCCTCTGATCATCTCCTTAGTTTATGCTTTTGTTAGGAGGTTTTTTAAATTTACTTTATTTAAGCACAATTGTGTTGGTAGAGGGAAAGAATCTCACTCTTTTGACGGACCAAGACCAATCCATACCAACTTATCCCTTATATTGATAGCGGGAAAAAACCTTGCTCTTTTGACGGACTAAGATTGATCCATACTAATTTTTTCATTAGTATTGGCATTGGGACTTAATCTCGCTCTTTTGACGGACCAAGACGAATCCTTACCAATTTTTTTTTTTTATTCATACACTTATTATTACTTTTTACCTCCAATCATTATGATTTTTCAGGCGTTCTCAAAAGAAGAATTTCATTTGTTTGTTTGCTAAAAATTATAGGGCTCTAAAAATTTCTAAGAGAAAGGTATACACAAAAGTAAATTTAAAAATAACCATGACTAACTCTTAACTAGTGATGTTGTTCCAATCTCAAGTCTTAGAGTCCTAAGCTAAATAACTTGTAACTTTGCCCTCTACAGATTTGACTAATCAATTTTAGTAAAGTATAATAAGATCAATAATGATCAAGATGACATAGTTGATTTGGCCCATTACTTGTTAATCACCTATTGCAAGTTAACTTAAAAATTAATTGGGTCAAATGTGACTAAGTAGTCTCCTAAATAGTAACAAATTCATATATATCCTTTCCCCACACTTAATAACGTACATTGTCCTCAATGTATGACTAAGAAAGCATAACAGCAAGATATAAAACAATAAAAAAAAACATCATAGGGAAAAAGGAAATACATGTATTGAAAAAGAAACTAATACTTCCCTACCAATAAAAAATAATGTGAAGAAGTCCATAACTAGGAGGCCATCGTCATTACATGTTTGATTGCACATTCCTTGGCTAACGAAAAACAAAAAAAAAAAAATGAACTAAGAAGAGGGATTGGAATTTGTCTCTCCATCATCTTCATCAGATGGTGCATCCGCCATAGTTTCATCATCGTCTTCTTCACTACCCTCAGCATCCTCTTCACTACCCCCAGCTTCCTCGTCACTACCCTCATCGTCCTCTTCCTCACTCTCACTGTCCTCATCATTTGCATCCAACTCTTTCATCTTGAGAAATTTTTCCAATTTGTCTTGGCGGATATGAAGTTTATCTACACTTTCTTGGAGATAATGAATCTCAGTCAACAAGATATCAAATTTGTCCTCAAAGCTTGCTGAAGACATCTGTCCTCTAGAGGTGGTTCATGAGTGTCAACCTTGACGTCCTGTTGGTAAAAGGTTCATGAGTCAAAATGAGTTAAGTTGCATAGGAGTGACTTGAGTAACAAAGGTAAGCGAGGGCTAAACTACAACCTTAGTCCGCATAACCTGCACTAATAAGGTGATGTAGGGGCCACAATAAATATGCCCTTTCTTCCTTGTAGTGGTTGCTTGGTGGCTGAAAAGTTTAGCTAGCTCAATGGCTAGATTGATTGGGTGTTTATGAATAACACAATATAAGTAGAGACAATCCTTATTGGAAACCACACTGGTGCTTTGGCCTCGGTCGGTCAATGTATGTGCAAAGAGCTAATGAAGAACACGATATTCAGGTTTGACTAATTGAGAAGCCTTACTCTTTGCTGGGTCATAAGCATCACCATCAATAATTTCATTCCAAAACTTCCTTGGTGTTACTCTACATGGAAAATGACATGTTAAACGTTGGAACTCTTCTGTCCATGTGAATTTATCCTCATAAAGACCAAGATATTTGCCCAATTGAGTTATTGTCATGTGGAAAGACTGGCCATTCAAAGTGAAATGGAGTTTGCGTTTAGGGCCCATGCCATTAACACTCTCTTTATCGAGTTTATATGTGCATAAGAACTCCAATGTCAACTCTTTATAAATTAGAGCTTCAAGAGATAAGAATCACTCCTAAATGGTTCCTTCCAATAGTTCCTTCATTTCTGTTGTTAGCTCCAATTGGGCGAGAATATCCCAATCCAAATGAAGGGTGTCATTTAATGGCTTGTTCTTAAGTAAATTATAGTGAGTCGACTGGTATTCCTCTTTGAATTGAAGCATTGGGTGCTCTATTGCAGGGAGAGTGGCCAATGGTTCAACAATGGCACCTTCTTGCATTGAAAATGATGCTGTATACTTGGATTTTCTCTGAACAATAAGCTTTGTGCGATTTGCCATTGACTACTTGAGAAGAAATACCACACCAAATCAAAAACGCGCATCTTTACCACACTTAGTTTAAACTAAGACAGAGTTATAAAGGAGTAGAAGTGATGGATATTAAAAGAAATTTCATTGGGACATTTGAACAAACATGTAGAGTGCATCCACAAAACTAGTTGGTGTAAGAGAAATGGCTAGCAAATTCATCCAACTAATTATACATTAGACTCATTACATTACAATCTTCTTGAAAAGAAGGCATCCCAACACGTCAAAAACTTTAAATGTCCAAAAATCACTCTCACAATTCTAACCGTAACTGTTGTAATTGAATAGTTGTCATTGAATTTGCAAACAGAACTCGTGTTTGATAGATCATAAAGTAATATCTAGCCATAAAGGGCATCATAAAGGCATGTAAATCTATCAACACAAGGCAAATGTGAATGTCTATCATGAAAGAATAAAAACCAAGTAAATTCTCAAACAAAATGCATGTACCAATTCACAAAAGACCTAAATTTCGGTTACCTAAGCATGCCTAAACAATGATGAAAACAAAGCATGAACAAGAGAGGGCATAAAAAAAATGAGATGAACTTACTTGCATTGGGATGGATTTGATGAAGAAATGTGCTGATGAAAAGTAAAACGTGAGGAGAAGGTGGAAAGAAGATGAAAGGTGAAATGAAGTTGTGTGTTTATACTTTGATAATGTTGTACAGGACGTGTATTAAGGATGTGTAGATGCTGGGCAAACACGGGCTGGGATACGACTGTGTCCCATGCCCGTGTAACTTTCTATTTTGGGTGCCTTACCTGGGCGAACACGGGCTGCGACACAACCATGTCCCACGCCCGTATAACTGTCTATGGTGAATATGTGTTGCTGGGCGCACACAGGCTGGGATACAACCGTATCCTATGCTCGTATAACTTTCTATCGGGGGATGTATGTTGCTGGGCGCACACGGGTTGGGACACAACCATATCCCACGCTCGTGTAACTTTCTGTGGTGATGGTCCAATGAAGGGGCTTGGATGGATATGGGTTGGGACATAGCCGTGTCTCATGCCCATGTAACTTTTTGTTTTTTTTTTTTTTTTGCCTAGCCTAAATTCATGAATTTAAATATAATAAAAACTAAAAAATAAGAAAAGAAAGAAAGAAAAAAAAAATTAAATTAAATTGAATAGATTAAAGAAGGAATGCTAAGATATAAAAAAAAAAAAAAATAGAATGGACTAAAAGAACTAGAGTGCAATCAAAGAATATTAAAGCAAAACATAAATAAAAGAAGAGTTTAGCATGGGTTGCCTCCCATGAAGCACTATAGTTAACATTGATAGCTCGATGGGATACGATTGTAGCTCATGATTGTTTTGTTGGGTGGAGATAAAATTCCTCTCATCCAACATGCGCCAAATTTCCACTTAAGTATAACTTCAATCGTTGCCCATTTACCTTAAATGTACCTTTCTTCGGGTGTGTAACTTCAACAGTCCCATACGGGAAAACTTGTGAAATTGTAGATGGTCCACACTACTTAGATTTTAACTTACCTAGGAATAAATGAAGGTGAGAATTATACAAAAGGACACGATCGCCTTCTTTAAATTGTTGACCTTGTTTGATTTGCTAATTGTGGTACTTTTTGGCCCTTTCTTTATATAATTTAGAGTTCTTATATGCTTTCGCTTGCCATTCCTCTAGCTTATTTAATTGAAGCTTCCTGTGAGAACCTGTACGCTCAAAATCAATATTAGCACTTTTAATTGCCCAATAAGCCTTATGTTCAATCTCTACCGGCAAATTACAAGCCTTCCTATATATAAGTCGGTAGGGTGTAGTCCCTACTGGGGTTTTATACGTGGTTTTGTGTGCTCATAGAGCATCTTCCAACTTTTCTGACCAATCTCTCCTATGATACTCTATGGTTTTTTCAAGAATTCGTTTAAGATCGCGATTAGCAACTTCCACTTGGCCACTACTTTGGGGGTGGTTTGGGGTGGTTATTCTATGTGTGACGCCATAACGTTTCAACACTTGGTCGAGTTGGGCATTACAAAAGTGTGTTCCCTTATCACTTATAATTGTCCTAGGGGTGCCAAATCGAGAAAATAGGCCTTACAAGAATTTTTTTACTTCCCTAGCATCATTAGTAGGTAGGGCTTTAGCTTCTACCCACTTAAAGATGTAGTCAATAGCTACTAAGATATATTTATTTCCATTAGAGTTCGGGCAAGGGCCTATAAAATCGATCCCCTACACATCGAATACCTCGACCTTAATGATGGGGTTTTGTGGCATTTCATCCTTACGAGATATATTCCCCACTCGTTGACAACGATCACAAATCTCAACATATTTCTAGGCATCTTTGAATAAGGTAGGCCAATAAAATCCAGCCTCTAAGACCTTATGGGCTATCTTATTGGCATTATGATGCCCACCCGTAGGCCCCGAATGACAGTGGCTCAAAATTCTACATCCTTCGAGGTGTGGTACACATCTTTGAATAACATGATTTGCATACACTTTAAATAGGTAAGGATAATCTAAAAAATAATATTTCACATTAAAAAAAATTTCTTCTTTTGCTGGTGTGAAAGTCCTTTTGGTATAATCCTGGCAACTAAAAAATTGGCGATATCCGTAAACCAAGGAATTTCCATATCATTTACTTAGTCGATGGCATAGAGTTGCTCCTTAGGGAACTCATCTTTGATCTCATTCTCATCGAGCATTTCCAAGTTTGGATTCTTCAATCAAGATAGGTGATCTGCTGCTAAATTCTCAGTGCCTTTTTTGTCTTTAATCTCCACATCAAACTCTTGTAGCAACAAGATCCACTTAATCGGTCTTGGCTTTACATCTGGTTTTGCTAATAAGTACCTAAGGGCAGAATGATCAGTGTAAACAATTACTTTAGATAGAAGCAAATAAGAGCGAAACTTATCAAAGGCAAAAACAATTGCTAGCAACTCTTTTTCTGTAGTAGTGTAGTTCTCCTGAGCATTATTAAGAGTTTTGCTAGCATAGTGAATTGGTTGAAAGTGCTTGTCCTGTCTTTGCCCCAGCACTACCCCTACTGCGTGATCACTTACGTCATACATAAGTTCAAAGGGAAGTGCCCAATCAGGTACTACCATAATTGAGGCATTAGTAAGTTTTTCTTTAAGGATATTGAAAGCTTTCAAATACTCCTGAGAGAAAACATAAGGTACATCTTTCTCTACTAACTTAGTTAAAGGGTGGGCAATTTTCGAGAAGTCCTTAATAAATCACCTATAAAAACCTGCATGCCTTAAAAAGCTTCTAATGGCCTTAACTGAAGTTAAAGATGGGAGTCTTGCAATAGCATCCACTTTGGCAGTATCAATCTCAATTCTTAGATTTGAGATCTTATGGCCCAGCACAATACCCTCTTGTACCATGAAGTGGCACTTTTCTTAGTTGAGTACAAGATTGGTCTCTTTATACCTGGTAAGTACCCTGTCCAAATTATTCAAACAATGGTTAAATGAGTTGCCAAAAACTGAAAAATCATCCATAAATACCTCCATTATGTCCTTAATCAAATCATAAAAAATGGCTAACATGCATCGCTGGAATGTAGCAGGTGTATTGCAAAGACCAAAAGGCATTTTACGGTAAGCAAAAGTGTCATAAGGACAAGTGAAAGTGGTCTTCTCTTAATCTTGCGATACAATAGGTATATGAAAATAATCAGATATGCCATCTAAAAAACAATAAAACATATGTCCAGCTAGTCGTTCTATCATTTGATCAACAAAAGGTAAGGGGAAATGGTCCTTACGTGTAGGATCATTTAACTTTCTATAATCGATACATACATGCCAACTTGTTACAGTTCTCATTGGGATCAATTCATTCTTTTCATTAGGAACTACTGTCATCCCACTTTTTTTTGGAACTACTTATATTGGACTCACCCATGAGCTATTAGAGGTAAGATATATCATACCTGCATCAAGGAGTTTGATAACTTCCTTTTTGACTACCTCTTTCATGTTTAGATTCAAGCGTCTCTGAGGCTATACAACCGGCTTGTGGTCTTCCTCCATCAAAATCTTATGAGTACAAAAGGAGGGATTGATACCTCGAATATCGGATATTTTCTAAGCAATTGCCCTCTTATGCTCCTTGAGTACTTTCAATAACCTTTCTCTCTATTCTTCTTCTAAATTGGATGCTATAATTACTGGTAATTTGGAGTCTTTCTCTAAGAAGGCATATTCCAAGTAGTCGGGTAATTGCTTTAACTCCAATACTGGTGGCTCCTTAATCAAAGGTTTTAACTGTGCTTCCTTCATCTTTTCAAACTCTTCAAACCCTTTCTCAATAGAGGTAGGTTTATTTGCCTCTAGTTGGGCTACCACCTCAAATTTGATAGGGTCTTCTGAAGCTTCTTCCATGCCTAATTGCAAGCAACTCTCCAGCGGATCCTTAAAAAGAACTTCCTGCATATAACTTGAAACAAAAGTGTTAGTAACATCCAAAAGGTAGCAAGTATCATTCGGATCAATAGACTTTTTCATAGCCTCCGAAATTTTAAACATGATCTCTTCATCTCCTACTCTAAGAATGAGCTTGCCATCACTAACATCAATGATAACCCTAGCGGTAGCTAAGAATGGTCTACCTAGGATAAGGGGCAACTCAAAATCTTTATCCATGTCCAATATCACAAAGTCAACTAGAAAAATAAATTTACCCACTTGGACTAATACATCTTCAATAATGCCTCTAAGATACGTTACAGATTTATCAGCTAATTGTAAGCTCATACGTGTGGGTTTAGGTTCCCCTAGTCTTAACTTCTTGAAAAATTTATAAGGCATTAAATTGATGCTAGCACCCAAATCAGCTAAAGCTTTGTTAACCAACAAGTTACCAATATGACAAGGAATTGTAAAACTTTTTGGGTCTTTTAGCTTCTTGGACAACTTGTTTTGCACGATCGTTGAACATTCTTCACCTAATATGATTGTAGAAAGCTCCTCAAGCTTCCTCTTGTTGGATAACAAATCTTTTAAGAACTTAGCGTACTTTCGGCATCTGTGACAAGGCATTAACGAGAGGTAAGTTAATATGCAATTGTTTAAAGAGGTCAAGGAACTTACTGAATTGTTGGTCATTGCGATCTTATTTGAGTCTTTGGGGATATGGGATGGGTGGTTGATATTCCTTCGCCTTAGATGACTCTACGTCTTCCTTTGCTTTTATCCCCTCATTGCTCTTACTAGTCTCCTTACTAACCTTCCTCTCAACATGCAACTCCTTCCCACTTTGAAGTGTCACTGCCTTGACATGTTCCTTTGGATTGGTTTCTATATTTCCCGGTAGTGTACCTTGTGGTCTTTCAAAGATTAGCTTCGCAAGTTGACCAATTTGGTTCTCAAGGTTGCAATTGAAAGCCTCTTGATTCCTCAACGATGATTCAATGTTGGATAAGCAAGCCTCATTGCCTTGAATATATTTTGTAAGAAGTTCTTCCATACTAGACTTCTTTTCTTGAGGAAGAAGAGGTGGTAATGGTCTTTGAAATCCAAGTGGGCCAAAGTTGGTCTTCTACTGGCCTTGGTTTTGATTTCCCCATGAGAAATTGTGGTGATTCCTCCATTCGGGATTATAAGTGTTGCTGTAGGGTTATTTTGTTGCTTGGGTGGATTTCCTAGATAATCTACCTGTTTCGATTGTTCTTATGCTCCATAACCTTGCATGTTAAAGTCACTTACATCCAATTATACTTGTTGAGGGCCAACAGAGAGTGCATCAATCTTCTTACTTAATAGATCCACCTTGGCTGTCAGAGCAGTGGTCAAGTCCACATCATAAATTCCCGCAACCTTTTGCTTGACTCTAGTGCTTTCCTACTGATAATTGTTCATTGCTATTCCTTTAATCAGGTTTTGTGCTTGCTCGGGTGTCTTTATGTTCAAAGTACCTCCTGTAGATGCATCAATCATCTGTCTCATAGATAAATTGAGACCATTATAGAAGGTCTGAATCTGCATCCATAGTAGGAGGCAATGATGTGGGCACCTCCTGAGTAAGCCCTTGAACCGCTCCTATGTGTCATATAGAGTCTCCGCTTCCAATTGGGCAAAACAACAAATGTCATTTCGAAGTTTAGCGGTCTTCGCAGGTGGGAAATACTTCCCCAAAAATTTCTCTACTAATTCATTCTAAGTTGTGATTGAATTTCGTGGTAGGGAGTTCAATTACTGTTTGCTCTATCCCTCAAGGAAAAAGGAAATAGCTGTAGTCAGTTGGCATCATCCGTGGCTTCGTTGATTTTAAATGTATCACAAATCTCTAGAAAAATAGAGATGTGAGCATTAGGATCTTCATCTTGGAGACCGTTGAATTGAACATATTGTTGCACCATTTGTATGATGTTGGGTGCAATTTGGAAGTTATTAGTCGCGACGGTTAGCCTTGTGATACTAGATTCAGCTTCAATAAGTGTAGGCCTTGAATAGTCGGACATAGTCCGATTTGCTTCATTACCGTTGTTAGCCATGTGCGGTGGATCTTCTTGATTGATGAATTTAGTGTTGGCCTCTTCACCTTCTTCCTTGATCTCAATGATTGACTCGTCTGGTAGCCACAGTTTGTCTAGGTCGTAATCTCAAAATTTGAAGGATAGTTCTCTCAATTTCAGGTTCAAGTTCTATCAAATCTTCCAAGTTACTTCGAGTCATGCACTATAAGGGCAAGAAATATAGAATCAATTGCAGCTCTAGGTGTTAAAAATAAACAATCAAAACAAAAGAGAAAAAAAAAAATGGTCAAAGTAATAAAGCAATTAGTGCTCTTAATATCGAAAGTCCCTGGTAATGGCGCCAAAAGCTTGATATTAGGTAAGTGCACCTATCAGTTTTAATATAGCGAATGTGAGTTCGAGTCAATTCCTTAGAGACTTTGGGTACTAATATTAACTTAGCTCTATTATCTAACTGGAAAATTGTGATAGGTTGAATGAATTAAAAATACTAAAATTAACAAACTAACCTAATTATGAGACTTGATTAAGTAATTTAGAAAGCAATAAAATTGAGAACGACTTCAAGAAGGTAATAACGCATTTAGGAATTATTTCCCCTAGTATTTAACATGTGACTGCTCAAAATGTATCCAATTCAATCTCTATTATTCTTGACCGGAGGAATTCACAATTAAAGTTAACACCTTTCTCAAGCATATTAACCTTAATCCTAAATTATTTACCAGAATCTTTTCACTTAGTAATATAATTCAGAATCGCATTAATGTATAATGAATTCCCACACAAAAAAACAACTTTCTAGAAGAAACATGTATCTTATCTCTATGTATACATGCAATTCTCTCCAATTATGTCAAGATCTCATTACATATGTGATTTCTCAATCATCATGTATAATATCATAGATTGATACTCTAGAAATATCAATTAACAATTAAATAACATAATTGAATCAAGAAAAGATAGAAACTTTATTGAAAATTATCAATGAATCTAATAGTCACATGAAACCCTAGGTTCCACAATCTTAAATACAAGAATCTTATGCTATCATAATGAAACTAAAAACGACTTGCAACAAAATCAAGAAATAAAACATGAAAAACTCCTTTTGTTGATGATAAATCTCTTCAATCTTGAAGTTAGGTGTTGCCTTCACCTTTTTCTTCTCCTTCTCTTCAAGTCTCTTCTCTTTTAAATGTCTAAAGTTGTGTGCAAAACCCTAGTAAGTCCTTTTATAATGTATTGTTAAGTTCCTTTTTTCATCACTAGACACAGCCTGGGACACAGTTGTGTCTCCAAGTCGTGTAACTTTCTGACCTTGGCAAATCTTCCTGGATGGAGTTGTGTCCTAGGCTGTGTCATTTTCTGAACAAAATTCTTATTGTTTATGTAACTTCAAAACTTCATAACTCATTCATTTGAACTCCAAATTAAGTGAAACTTGATTCCTTTTCTTTGTTTTCAATCCAAGAATGCGTTCAAACATTGAAATCAAAATTTTACTCAATTAAGTATCAATTTCTTTAAAGAAAACCAAAGATGTAAGAAAAATACTATAAAATCACTATATGAAATGTGTTTAAAATAAGAGTTATCACCAACTCACGCTCTCAATATATATATCCCCCTTTAGTGTTGGGCCCTTCACAATGCAGTTAACCTAAGGATAAAACATTTTATCTCCTCATCTACTGATGTTAAGTGAGAGTGGATAACAAACAACATATTATAGATAATATGATAGACAATATTGCATATCACAATTGAAACATTTCAATCATAACTCATTAGTTCAACTTCACATATGCATCCACCTAATTGGACATTTATTGCTAGCAATGCAACATACTATGCTCATGCATGTAGCATGCATTGATATCGATATCATATGCCCTGCAATCTTTTTCCGGTTAATCGACATAATCGGGCATTTGGATATAACGTCCAGGAACCAATGGGCAATAAGGAGTTACTTGAGAATAGGACCCCTAACTTTGCTTTATAAAATTAGACTATACACTGTAGTTCACCAAATCAAAGTGGCAACACTGCTAAATTAGAACACATACTGTAGTCTACCAAATCAAAGTGGTAACATTGCCAAATTAGACCATATACTGTAGTCTATCAAATTTGACCATCAAAATAGTCACAATGTTTGGGTAATGTAATCTATATGCTTTCAAAAACTGAGTTTATAAAGCCATATTCTTTCTATGATCACTTGGAAGCCTCATTATAAAAGTTCTGACCCATAGATTCCTTTTTGTGCCATGCCATGATATGCAATAACAACTTAAGAATATTAATTAGCACAATCAATCTTCAAGTTTTATTTAACCTAGTTATTTGATTTTAGTTTTTGAACTATCCATAGTAGAATTCTAGTATCTTACTTATGATTCACTTAGGTGAACACTTAGAAGATTGAGTTAGTAATCACTCAACTCTCCTGGTTAGCACATTCATTTGTAAACACAATTCATCACCCAATGTAGCAACATAACAGTTTAACCAAGAAATAGTTATTGTCATTCAAAATCACCACATTAGCATCCACTATAGTAGCATATCAGTTTACCCAAAATATATTCATATTCAATCAACATAGCATCAAACAGCATATTGTGTTATGAGTAACAATATATTTACTCCAAGCATGGGTTAAATCTACTTACTTGGACTTTGTAATAGTATAAAATCCTAAACTCCACCATGTGGTCCTTCCTTATCATACCTATGAAAATATAAACATAGCTTCTAAGTCAAGTATGGGTTGAACCTGAATTATTATAAGCTTTCATTTTTGCATTTTCAAACTTCATGTAACCATATCTTGCTTATTCCCTATTCGATTTTAGCAAACTTTACATCTTCACGATTGTTATTTTGAATACTATTGAGATATCTTAAGAACTAAGTCTATCAATATTTTCAAATGTCTAAAAATACCCTTTCATATTATCGATTCGACCGTATGTTGTTATAACTTTGTAATTTATCCAAATAAACTCTAAATCTAAATTAAAAATCCTAAAATTCCTCATTTCCTAAGTTGGTTAGCATTCATTATGTACTCAAAAATACTAATCTTTTGCATATTTAACAAATATCACATTAGTACTAATTACTATATCATATATTAGGCTAATATCTAGGTTTATATTATGAAAATATATAATAAATAGTATACGAGCCCAATTAATTCCACAAAAAATCTTATTCACTTACAAAAATATGTAATTTAATTATTGACCATGGATTATATTAAACTAGCTATTATCTATTTTTACGAAAATATCAATTTTAGCTCGAAATAATGGAAAACTAGGGAAATAAATAAATTTATGTGTGAGATAAAAATTAAATATTACAAATATCATTATAAACATTCATAAGTCTAAACATGTAGGGCTCATTCATTAATTTCATTAAAAACTAATTATTTCAATAATTTGGTAAAATTGGTAGTTTTATTCAAAATAATTATAAAAAATAGTAAACATGCTTAATTTTGAAAATTATTATTACCACAATTAAATATATATATATTAGGTATATTATATATAAAAATGAGCTTGAAACAACATCATCTAATATTTATAAAATTTTATTCAATTTTTGCCCAAATAGGACATTTTCTTAAGGAACTCATATTTCCACTAATTATTTAATTAAAATGAAATTACTACATTAATCTACACCTAAAATAATCTCGAAAAACCAAATTTCATAATTAATTGATAACCTTTGATATTTTTACAAAATTAAATAAACTATGGATGAAATTTTGGTTTACCTAAACTAGCCGCCTTCGACCATCACTTAGTCGCCACACGTTGTCGGAAGAGCTTCTCCGACTACCTTTTATTGGACCTCCAAGCTGCTCCAGGTCAGGTTGTGTTTTGGTATACAAACCGCCTTAGACCCATTTCGACATTATTTTTTATTCTATTTTTATTTTATTTTTTTTTAATTTTTTAGAATTTTCTAAAATTATGTTCTTATGTTTTCAGGTTTCCAAAAATATTGTAAATGATGTTTGGAGGCCTATTTTTAGGTTTTAGGATTTTTTACATGTAAAAAGTGAAATTACATATGTCAATTTCATGTTTTCTTAAGTGCCATGTATCATCCCCTTATTAACTAAGTGTTGACTCATTATTTCCAATTGATACTAGCTTGACACATCATTTGATAACTCATCCATCCAAATTTTTTTATTAAATTTCCATTATTTTACATTCTTTTACCTAATTTTAAAAATTTATTATTATTATATATATATTTAATACATATAATGTATATCACATGCAATAGATGTCTATCATGTATAATTTAACTTCATTTTTTATTTTTGAAAGTTAATTAACTTATTTATAATATTTCGCTATATTTAAAAGCTTAAATTTTACGATTATTGTCTTTATCGATAAATTGACGTTTTTCTTAAATTAATATTTTTATATAGTTTATTTTAAGAAATTGACTTTATTTAAATTATTTCATCTAACTTTTTTAACTTTACTGTGAAGTTTGAGATAAAACGGATAACTTAGTCCGACACCCTATATTTAAGGGTTCGAATGCTAGGGTTATTGAATGGGCTCGAAATTCTAAGGTATTACATCGATTGAGCCCAAGAATTGCAAGATCTATATCAGTCTATGACAAGGAAGATTGCCAAGTTCAACTAGAAACAACAAGAGATTAGTAGTCGAGGTCATTGAGATATTTCTTTCAAACACGAGGACTTAGTGTGGATTCACCTCGGCCGAGAGTGATTTCCACACTTGAGACAAAGAAAACTATCTTCATGAGCTGATGGTCTATTTAGGGTCCTAAAGAAAATCAACTACAATGCCTACCAGATCAAATTGCTAGAGAACTATGATGTTTGTTCCACCTTTAGTGTATCAAAGTTGATTCCTTACAGACTAGAAGAAGACCCTACAGATTACTTAGGAAGAACAAGAGCTTGAGATTACTTTGGATTTAAGGACTAATCTTTCCAACTCCAAAGCAGATGATAGGAATCAACTCTCTAGATCGATCACGTGTAGTTGAGCTAGAGGACTTCAAGGATACATGTGGAAAATACTAGCTTGAAGCCCCCATCTAAGACAAAGATTCCTACTTTGACCTCCTTGTTTCACTTTACTACTAACCTGAGTATCGATCTCTCACATATGCTAGCATAGTTTCCAATGTTATCAAGTAGACATACTAACCTACTGAGTATCCATACCATGACTTAGACAACCTTCGAGTAGACTAACCTCAAACATATGTTTGGGCCGAGCTCTTGAGTCGACTAACATCCAACCTAAGTCCAAGTCGAACTATGAGATACTTAACTTGAATGAGATCTAGACATCTTTGACTGATTGAGCTCTAACTTGAACCAGATCAGGTTGGCTTTGATTGTAGATCCTTCACTTCACTTTGTTCGAATTATATTATATTCCAAGCCATTAGCTACTATGCGATACATGTCTTTTGGCACAATACTCTATAATGATTCTTTATTTTTCTATATAGAATATTCTTTGTCTTTTTTACACCTTTTAGTATATTTCATATATTCTATTTGTAAATTACCCTTTTTATCTTTTCCTTATGTGTTATAACTTTAGTGGGGCTAGTATAAAACCCCCCATTTGTTGTACATAGGCATCATCTATCATATTATTAGATTATTACAAGTTTCCTTTGTGAGCAACCCTAGCATTCTCATTTATCCTTAACTTTTATCTATTCCCTTTAGTAAGGAGTAGTAGTAAGGGACCCTATAGTTCGAACCGGTGAGTTATATCTGGCGAATTGTAAGTTGAGTAGGATTGATTGGTGCATTATATTTAGTTAGTAACTGCTCAAATTTTGCTAAACCCCTTTTGTTTTCTTTTGGTTCTTTTCATTTTAGTGCTTCTCTGCATGTTTAACCCTAGAGATGCATCAAGGATGGGTACCTATTTAGAAAATGGGAAGTTATGTATCCTGATATGTTCCATAAGAGAGTTATTGGTATGCGAGGGACATAGAGGAGGATTATTAGGCCATTTTAGTAAGCACAGAGCCCATGAAGTAGTGGCTTCAAGATTCTTTTGACCAAGAATGATGAATGATGTGTAGTCCGGTTAGATAGGTGTGTACCTTACTATAAAGTAAAGAGTCGAGATGAAAAAGCCTTTTATCTACTGTTACCTATCTCGACCAAGCCATGGTCTAAGTTGAGTATGAACTTTGTTTTAGGATTGCTAAGGACGTCTTATAGGAAGAACTCCATCATGGTAGATGTGGATTGGTTCAATAAGATGGCACACTTTATGCCATGCAATCGAATTAATGATACTTTAGCTATTTCTTTTCTCTTTTTGCAAGAAGTGGTCAAGTTACATAGAGTATTGAGAACTATAGTATCTAATTGAGACCTTAAATTTTTAAGCCATTTTTAGAAGACCCTTTGGAAGCGATAAAATCAAGCTGCTATTTAATACATCTTCCCAACCTTAAGTAGATGAATAGATTGTGACCGTCGGCAAGACCTTAGGGACCCTACTATGAGTCATAGTTGGGAGAAACCTAATTGATTGGGATATTTGCTTACTGATCATTGAGTTCACCTGCAATAGGACAACCCATAATGTTACCTAGGAGTTACCCTTTAAGGTTGCATATGGCTAAAATCCCAAACTCCCACTTGACTTAAACAGCCCATCTAGTTGTACTGAAGACCGATAAGTTGTTAAAAGATCAGAAGCCATTTGGCTAATGCACCAGAAAGTTGTAGACCATCTAACTAGAGTTGCCTCTAAGCTCAAAAGAAAAGGCCAATGACAAAGAGCCAGGAGATTCTAGCCTTGTGATCTAGCGTGGATTCATCTCAGTAAGGATTGATTCCTTAATCTCAAGAAAAGTAAGTTGTCTCCTTGAGGAGATGGACAATTTAGAGTAATCAAGGAGATCAATTCAAATGCTTACAAAGTTGAACTGCTAGAGGAGTATGGAGTCTCTAACACCTTTAACATTGTTGATCTTTGCCCATACTTCCCTAAGGATGAGTTGTTCGAAGCTAACAAAGATTTGATCCTAAATCTCAAATAGTCTAGAAGGGATGATAGGAATTGAAGGCTAATCACACGACCTTGAGTACGTAGCCTTATCTCCTTTATTCACCAAGTTGCCGATAAAGACTTCACTCTAGAAGAAGAGTAGCTCCTCTAGCTAACCTGGCTTATCTCTTGAGCTCCTATGAATTATTCACTATCTTGTCGATAGAAGAAGAAGGAAATATTAACATTACCAAACATAACCAGAGTTGAACAATGAACCCGTCTACTACCAAGCTGACGAGTGTTTGAGGCCGAGTTAACCAATTGTTGAGCTGACCCACCATGCTTGAGGTGCCAAGGCCACAATTACCGATCAACTACTTCCTAAACCCCTAATTTTCTGAGCTGTTGACTTGAAGCTGACCTAGCCAACTCAACTCAACTCAACAACTAGTACTTATTTAGACCACCCGATTGATATGCTGACATGGGTCATCTTTCTTTGACATCCATACTATCCTAGTGAAGGATATTCTTTTTCTATTATTATTAATTTGTTAGATCCCAACATAGCACATGGTGTACCATCACATAAGAATACATATTAAAAACTTAACTCAACTTGCTCATTTATCAAAAGAAGACTTTATTTATGTGATAATGGGGTTGCTACATCAAAGTTTAGCTGGACATTTTGTTACAGCTAATATGTACAACCTAATATTTACATCAAAACATGAACAATCCTTTTTCTTTTGTCATCTTCAAAACAATATGATTTCCAACTTAATACAGGTTCCACATAAAAGTCGCTTACTTTGACTCATGCTCTTAGTATACATTTCCCCTTAGTGTTAGGCCCTTCAATATGTTGATAACTTGAGGATAAAACATTTTATCCCTTAGCTACTAGAGACGAGTGAGAGTAGATAACAAACAATACAATATAGGCAATATTACAATTGAAACATTTTAGTCAATTCTAGTAGGTTCAGCTCAATACATACATTAGCCCAACTAGGCCTTTATTACTAACAGTGTAGCATGCTATGCTCATGTACGTAGCATGCATTGGTATCGATATCTTATGCCCTCTAATATCTACATCTGGTTAGTCGACATAGCTGGGCATCTAGATACAACTTTTAAGAACCTAAGGATAATAAGGAGCTACATACAAAATTAGATTACATACTGTAGTTTACCAATTGAGACTATCAAAATAGTTAAGATGTTCAAGCAATGAGAATCTATATGCTTCCAAAAAATGAGTTCATAAAGCCATGCTTTTTCTATGATCACTTGGAAATCTCATTTTTTGAAAATTTGACTTGTAGGTCCCTTTTTGTGCCATGCTATGCCATGATATGCAATAACAACTCAAGTACATCATTTAGCATAACTAGTCTTTAAGTTGTATTCATCTTGGTTATCTGATTTTGGTTTTCGAACTCTCCTTGGTAGAAATCTAGTATCTCATATAGGGTTCACTTAGGTGAACACCTAGAAAATTGAGTTAGCAATCTTTTAACTCTCTAAGTTAGTATAATCATTCATAAGCACCACATCAACACCCAAAATAGAAGTATAACAATCTAACTAAGATATAGTTACCATCATTCAAAATTACCGCATCAGCATCCACTATAGTAGCATAGCAATTTACCCAAGATATAACCATATCCAATCAATACGGTATCAAACAAAACAATGTTATGAGTAGCAATACATCTACTTTTAGTATGGGTTAGATCCACTTACCTAAGCTTAGTAATAGTGCAAAATCTTAAACTTGATGACGTGATCCTTCCTTACTTACTGCACCTAAGAAAATATAAATACAGTCTTCAAGTCAAGTATAGGTCGAATTCGAACTCTTATAAACTTTCATTATCGAGTTTTTAAACTTCATTTGACCATATCTTACTCATTCCTTATCCAATTTTAATAAACTTATATTGTTACAATTGTTATTTTGAGTACTATTAAGATATCTTAAGAATCAAGTTTATCAATATTGTTAAAGTTCGAAAATACCCTTTCTCGCTACTAACTTAACCGTATGTTATTGTAACTCCATAATTAACTCGAATAGGCCTTGATTCTAAATTAGAAGTCCTAAAAACCTCACTTTGTAAACTTGACCAACAACCCTTACTATACTCAAAAGTGTTCATTTTACGTGAATTTGATAAATATTTTACTAGTACTAATTACTATATTATACATTAAGCTAATATATAGGTTTTTATTAGGAAAGTACATAATAAATAGCATACAAGCCCAATTAATTCCACAAAAAATCCTATAGACTCACAAAATATGTAGTTTAATTATCGACCATGAATTACATTATACCGGTTATTATCTATTTTTATGAAAATAGTGGTTTTAGCTTGAAATTACGGAAAATTAGGGCAAATAAAAAAATTTATGTGTGAGATAAAAATTAAGTGTTCCACATGTCCTTACAAACCTCTAGAAGTCAAAACATATAGGGCTCATTCATTAATTTAGTCGAAACCAATTATTTCAATAATTTGGTAAAAGTAGCAATTTTATCCAGAATAATTATAAAAATAGTAAACATGCTTATTTTTCAAAATTCTTATTACTACAATTAAATACATATATTAAGTGTATTATATACAAAAATTTAGCTTGAAAGGACATTATTTAATATTTCAAAAATTTAGTTTAATTTTCATCCAAATAGGGTATTTTCTTAAGAACCTTATATTTCCAATCATTATTTAACTAAAATAAAATTATGAAATTAATCTATACCTAAAATAACCCTAGAAAACTAAATTTCATAAATAATTAACAATATTTAATATTTTTAGAAAATTAAATAAGTAACGAATGAAATTTTGATTCACTTGAATCTGCTGCCTTCGGCCACTACTCCTTGTTGGAACTACCTCTCTTATAGCCAACCTTCAAACCACTAAGCCGCTTCACATCGGATTGGGGTTTAGTATACGAATCGTCCTAGACTATATTTTCTTTACTTAGTCTCCCTTACTCTTATTAATCCCTTTAATAAGGATTGTGGTGAGTAGCCCACCTAGCTTAGACTAGTGCGTCATTTCTAGTAAGTTGGTTGGTCTGTATGTTGTTCTGCGGTGCATCATATTCATAGAGTTAGTGTGTAGGTTTACTAAACCATTGACTTGCATTTATTATTCGAGTTATCTTATGGTTTAGACCAACCTCCGGTTTGTGTGATATCGATCATCGTGTGTACCATTCTTAATTATCCATATTACCTACCCTACCAAGTCAGATTTCCCTAAGACATCTCTAATGAGTTTACTCTATATTACTCTTACTTGGCCTAATATTTATTTTGTCATCTATTGCTTGAATTAATTTCTCTCCAAGCCTATTCATCTCATCTTAATGCTTTATTTCACTTATTCACTTAGCATATTCTAATTACAATTGGGGATGGTATGTTCTTGATTGCAAGCTGCTTACTAGGTATGGAGTGATGTTTGTAATTCCTTGGCTTCATAGAAAATTGAGGAACAATCTACAATTTCCACCTCTACTATGGACTCTAAGTAAAGAAGCTTAGCTATTACTTCTAAGGAGTTACTGTCGGTGTTATATGTGTTAAGAGATCTTCTTATTCCAATTCATTTTCCCATTACTTTATTGTAACAATAAGTTTGCTTTTCTTATTGCCTATAATCATTGTTTACATATGAGGTCTAAACATATAGAGCCTATTCACTTGGGAGGACTGGTTATTCCATTCCCCCCTTATTTATTGTAGAGCTTGTAACTCCCTAAAAGGGTGCCTTGCTAGGAATCAGCCCACTAGACTCCTGACCTGAGCGCTAGCGCATGGACTTAAGGGCCTTGCTAAGAGTGTCCTCTCTTGCTAACCAACATATGAAGAGTTCGAGCTTTTGTTTGCTATCGACTACCCATAACTAGTGAGCTGACATTTACACTATTCATTATAAATGGTTTTCGAACTCCAACTTAAAGGGATTCTAGATTATCCCACCTTCAGCTCAACAAGCTTACTCACTAACTCGGCCATCTTTGCTTCAAGCTATGAAGGTCTTATTCAAGTTGACTTAATCTTTTTGTACCTGTAGTATGGCTTAACATCTACTCAACCTGACTATACTTTTATTTCCTTAATAGTTCTCCAATAGTTGTTACTCATGTATCCTTATCCTTACATGACTGAATTTGCCATTTAAAGCTTTTATTTTTGCATTTTCTTTTATGCTCTTATCTATTTCTTGTATTTGGCTTATTTTATATGGTACTTGATGCGTACCATGACAAAGAACAGATAAGGGTGGTAGCAAGGATAGGTCCAAGCTTGTCGAAAGTTTAAAGAGACGATGGGGAATGCGTAAAAGAATGAGGGCATGAATGAAAAGTAAGCAAGAACCTATGAACAGCTCCAAAGGATATGATGCACCAAGGGAACTTCCGAGGACTCACAACATAACTCGATATGATGTACGAATTGGTCTGATGAGGTTATTCACTACTTAACCTTACTTAAGGGTTAAGATAAGAGTGAAATGAGAGTAAACAATTAATATTTACGAGAGGAAATATCAAGCGTACTAATGGTAATATGATCTTTATGGCTACAAGTACAAGGAGTATTTATACTTGATAAGTTAAAGCAACTTGCCTAAAAGGGAAAAGACAAAAAGGGTATTGTCTTAAAGAAGTAATGTATAAGAATACAAAAGGGTAAAAATGAATATTAAAAAAAAGTAATGATTGGTGTAGCAAATTCTATATGCGGTCCTATATACATAGTAGAGATACATTGGCGATGCTATTGGAGGGTACAAACAAAAGAGTATGAGCAGATTACTTGTTCAAGTAGGGGTGACTGAGGATTAGTTCGGTGTTGTTCTCTCGGCTTCTTTACAACAGTGATACCGAGCCAGTGGTTGGCTTAGACATGAGTGAGCAAACGCACGAGGTTTGGTAGATATCTTGACATTCTTCTATTTGGCATACAATCTTCGAGAGATGGGTAATCATTTGGCTTGACTTGTAGAGTGGATCAGTAACAAGATACTTGGGTTTTGCAGGAGTCAACTGGAGTAAGAGGATTTGCCTTGCCACTCCCTCTAGTCCTCGGGCTTGATTCCTATCATTCCCTCCATGTTGATTTAGATTTGGGATCAAATCTGAATGGTCTTTGATTAGCTCTTCGTCAGGGTGATATGGATTAAGGTCGGTAATATTGAAGGTGTCAAAAACCCTATAATCTTTGGGCAGCTCCAACCTGTGGGCATTGTCATTGATCTTCAAGGGGCTTTTGAAGGGTACTCCAACTCTTGCAGATAGCTTGTTCCTCCTCTTGCTAGGAAATCTTTCCTTACTCAAGTGTAGCTATATTAAGTCTCCTGGCTGGAATTGTTTAGTCATCTTACCCTTAATCTTCTCTCTCATTCTTCTAGCGGCTTGGTCGAATAGTTCATTGACTTGTCATTGGAGCTTAGAAGCCTGTTCGAGACTCATTTGATAGGTTGGCTTATTCAGCAGGGTAATGCCAGGTATTAAGTTAATGTAGTGTTCTATGCCTTGGATTGGGGGCAACCTTCGAGTAACTGCTCTATAAACAAATTGGTATATTCTTCTAGAAACGCCCTAACTTACAGAGGTAGTTCAACCAGCTCCTTCAATTCTAATATGTGTTTGACCAACATGAGGGTCGATTCATTGACATGGATGGCCTCTTAGAGCTCAGCTTTACTCATCATTAGAGTCTTCTTCGATCCTTGAGCAAGTTTAGCTTGCAGTTTGTTAACTTCACTCAGCGACATCGGGTTTAGTGTAATCTTTCAACCATCATTCTCAAACACATACATGTTCCTATATCCGTTATGGATAACTCTTCTATCGAACAACTACGGTTGGCTAAACAATACGTATGAGGCACACATCATAGAGAATCTCGTCAGAGTAATTCCCAATTGTGATTAGCAGTAGTACTTGTCGAGTAACACGTAGTACTCTCATCTCACTCAGCCTATGCAACTTGTACAGCCTTAGGTGTGCAATAGTTAGTAATTTTAACCTTATGATTAGATCGGTTGGTGCCACATTGGTGCAAATTCCACTATTAACAATTAATGTACTCACTTGATCATTCACCCTATAGGTGGTATGAAACAAGTACTCCCTTTACTCCTCCTTACATAAAGGTTCTAAGATCATTGTACGTTGGACAACCAAGACCAATTGATTTAAGTCCTTGGCAAGTACGCCTTCCTCAATCAGTTCATTATCATGAGAAACTTCTTTTTTGGCAGGGCTCTCCTCCTTAGGTTCCACATTAGTACTCTCCACTTCCAGCTTCAGGACGTCTCCCTTGATAACCATAGTTCTTCGATTCGGGCACTAAGTAGCCATATGTCTAAACCCTTAGCACTTGAAGTACTTGATTTGGCTTATCTTCTTACTAGATCCTTATCCTTTCTCATAAGTTTGGGTCAGTACGTCATTGTTAGGTCTGCCCTTTTGCGCGGCTCTAATATCTACCTTTTGAACTGGCTCGGTGCTTAAATGAGCTTGGTGACTTCCCTATCTAGGTTAGCTAGTTTGCAGTTTGGTCAGCACTTGGCCTCTTTTCTACCTCTCCACTCATTAAACTATTTGAATGGCTTCATCCATTGTAGTGAATCATTGGAGTTCCATAATGTCTCAAATGTCACCTCTCAATCTAATAAGGAACCTAAAGATTGTTTGTATTGGTGTTTCCTTTACTTCAAAGTGGATCATAAGCATTTGAAATTCTTGGACATACTTATCAACAGATCAACTTCCTTGTCTCAACTCTTAAAGCTGAGTAAAAGTATCTTGCAAATAAGTATCCAACACAAATCTGTTTCTAAGTATTCTCTTCATCTTAGGTCAAGTATTAATCTCTTTGTATCCTTCTCGTCTCTTCATAGCTTGGAAATTCTATCGCATGGTGACATATTCGGATAACTCCACAGCTGCAGTTCTCATTTTCTCGTAATCCTCATATTGATAATAGTCAAACATACACTCCACCTTCTCTTTCCACTTTAAGTATTCATCTGCACTTCTAGATTCATTAAAACTTGGAATTCGAAGCTTCACATGGTCGAAGGCTCTAAGTGCTCGTACTCGCTATTCATCTTCATAATAGTCTTCCTCATCCTCTTCTCCTAGATCTCCTATGTCAATCCTTCCCCTTACTCATCTGTTTGCTCCTCAACCCCAAACTTGTCGAGTTGGGTTCTGACCTCTTATAGGTTAGGTAACTTGTAGGGTATTATGCATTGCTTCAACAGGTAGGTAAGCCAACACATGAATAGCTTAGGTTTAAAAACCACTAAGAGGTTAGCTACATTGTCAAGTCTCTCATCAGTGCTCTTAGGAGTACCTTGAGACTGTCCGCTATGTTGGATTAGGTGTATCCAATGATTGAATACACTAAGTTTTCTTCTGTAAGTTGTTAGCTTGTTTTTCCTTTTTACTCTTATCTTATCCCTTAAGCTAGGTTAGATGGCGAGTAACCTGATTGAGCTATTCGTGCATCAGATCGAGTAGCTCATGAGTCCATGGAGGTTCCTTGGTGCATCATATTCTTAGAATTGTTTGTGGGTTACTTATTGTTCTTTTTTTTTTTTTTACTTTACTCTATATGTGTCACCTTTCATTTCAATGTTTTTGCAAGCTTAGACCCACCTCGATATCGTCATCCTTGTCTATCCTTGGAGTGGCATATCATCTTTGTATCAAAATGGAAGATTGTAATGGGTGAGTAGTTGCCTTGTTTGTTGTACTGTGTTAACATTGCTATGATTAATTGTGTTAAGTGTATGTGTCGGTTGTGGTATTAAGTGGTAAGACTAGTGATTGTGTTCTCTTCATGATTGTATGTTGTGTCATACTTTGTTTCACTCTATTTCGAGCCTTAGAAAACAAAGCAAAGTATTGGCTGGGTGTTTTGGTTTCGACAAGATAATTGTTGTGTTGAATTCTATCATAGAGCATAGTTAGTTCTTGGGCTTGGTTTTTGTTCTAAGTAGTTGTGTGCACGTAGGTTGAATATTAGAAAGTAGAGTATATTCTTTCTAAGTAGTGAGTGTAAGAGTGTTTCTTTTGTTGTCAAAGAGGGTTGAGGTTGGGTTTGGAAAGCATGATTGATTTGAATGTGAACACAATAATTTGAGATAGTAACAATGACAATGGTGTTGTCCACCATGGTCAGCAACCCTTAGGAGTTCCAATGAATGATTTGATGAAGTGAACAATATGATAGTTGAGTTGACTTGAGTGATTCATAACTTAGCCACTTGAACTATTGAAGTTCAATACAACACCCCTGAGTTGCTCTTAAAGTTGGGAATGATGCTCATGAAACCTGACCATCTCAAAGGCAATTCCCAACTCAATAAGACCGAGGTGGAGGAGGAGGACATGTGCATAGGAGAGTAGATAAAGAAGATGGAGAGAAGTACTATGAAGTAGAAGAAAGAGCTCGATCACCTCGAGCTGTTGACCTTGTAAAGCTTTAGATTTCGAGCTTTAATATTACTAGAGACACTGATGAATACCTTGATTTAGAAGAGAAAGTAGAACAAGTCTTTGATTATTATCAATATGATGACCTTGACAAGGTAGGGATGGCTTCCCTATAATCTTGTAAGTATGCTATGATGTGGTGGAAGGACTTTTAGAACACGTGTAGAAGGGATGTATATAAGGAAGTGAATACTTGGCTTAAGATGAAGAGGGTACTTAAAGTAAGGTTCATATCGAACACTTACAAGACACATTTGCTTGACTCCAAGAGCTGAAGCAAGGAAGCCAAATTGTTTAAGAGAATGTACATGAGTTTTAGGTGCTCTTAGTTTAAGGTGAAATCACTGAAGCTTCAGCTCGAATAGTGTCCAGATTCCTAATAAGGTTGAGACCTAAGGTTCGAGATGTAGTATAATTTTAGCAGTTCACTACCTTAGATGAGGCTATGACGATTGCCCAAAGTATGGAGAGGTAGAAGAAGAGCAGACTAATCTAACCTCAATTGAGGTAGAATTTTAGTAGTTCACTACCCTGGATGAGGCTATGAAGATTGCCTAATGTGTGGTGAGGTAGAAGAAGAGCAGACTAATCTGACCTCAATTGAGTTGACCTATCTAATCCAGCTAACCTATTTAAGGTGGTCATTAAGCTTAATATAGTACCAAGTCAAGATGGAAAATTGATGTCATGATCGAACAATAGAACCATCTTGTTATCAATGAAGTACCAAAGAGGACATTTAAGAAAGGACAAGTTTAAGATGGAAGACTCGCCAGTTTAAATGCATCAAGTGCAAAGGTTTAGGACACATGGTTGCTTAATGTCTGAACCGACGTACTATGGTCACTAAAGGTGAGGTTCTAACCATTGAGGTGGACAGTACTAATGAGGAGCCTGAAGAAAAGATTGAATGGGAGAAAAATATTGGGGGGTGCAATGGAGAGCTTGTTAAAGTGGATGTGTTCATGATGAATTGAATAAGCTAACTCAAGTTGTCTGATGAGCTTTGACCATCAAACCATCTATTGAGAAGGAGCAATGAGAAAACTTATTCCATATTACATGTAAGGTGAATGACCAAGTATGTACGCTCATTATGGATAGTGAAAGTTGCACCAACATTGTATGTATCGGCTTAATGTAGAAACTTAACTTGCCAAACTCATTATACTTGGGCCCATACAAATTACATTAGTTAAATGAGAAGAGAGCCCTACATGTCACTTAGTAAGTGCTATTGCTATTCTTGATTAGGAATTACTATGATGAGATTCTTTGTAATGTGTTACCTATGTGTGCATCCCATATACTATTAGGACGACCTTAGTAATTTGATCATAAGGTCATACATGATAATTTTAGGAATACATATGCTTTTGAGAAGGATAGGAGAAAGATCACTTTGAACCCCATGCCCTTAGTTAGGTTAGCAAGTTGTAAGCCAAGTTAGCTTAAGGATCAAAGTAGAATTTGGTTCTCAATCGTTCTAAGCTCCAAGAAGCCACCAGGTTTGATGTACCAACCTTTTTGTTGATTTAAAGACTAATGGAACTAAAGGAACAAGCTGCGCTACTTAATGAGATCTAAGAATTGCTTAATGAGTATGCCAACCTATTTCCTGAGTAGTTGCTTGAAGGGCTACCACCTTTTCAAGGAATTGAGCATCATATTGACCTGATACTTAGTGTTACCCTTTCTAATAAGCTTACTTATTAGATGAATCTTGAGCAAGCGTTTGAGTTATAAAGACGGGTCAACAAACTGTTAGAGAAGGGTTATGTAAGAGAGAGTCTCAGTCTGTGCTATGCTAACCTTACTTGTGCCAAAGAAAGATGGTACTTGATGCATGTGATAGGAATTAAGGGTTAATAACATGATGCGTCTTCAGGTTTGGACATATAGAGAAGTACTACAACGAAGTGAACCCAAAAGGAATAAAAGAAAAGCTAGCAAAGTTCGGGCAGCTACTAAATGGATATGATACATGACTTGATCCCACTTAGCTTACAATTCATTGGATATGACTCACTATTCTAAATTGAAGGGTCACTCGCCACTATTACTTACTATAGGGATTAGATAAGAGTTGAAGGTTAGGGAGAACACTAAGGTTGCTCAAAGGAAACTTTAATAATTTGATATTGATGATTTTTTTTTTTTTGTATACAAATAAGTAGGGCTTTATATACCGTCCACTAGGGTTATTTTACATGTATGAAGAAAACAAAAGGGTATTTTTACAATTAGGTTACATAATATATACTAAAAGGGGTCAAAGAGACAAAGAATATTTAGTATGGAAAAGTAAGAATCATTCTAGACTATTGTGTTAAAAAATACGTGTCACTTGGTGGTTGGACACTAGAAATATGATACAAAGTAAGCGAATGTAGGGGTAGACTTGATCTAGATCAAGTTAGGAGCCGACTAGTCATACTGCAGAGTAGTTAGCTTAAGTTGCGGTCGGATGCTTATAGTAGGCTCGGGATATCGATTTGTATAGTCTTAGAGTTATCTTCTTGGATGTTTTGTCATATAATAGCTGTTAAGTAGGGGCAGGTCTAGTACACATGAAGATTTGACAGTCAAGTCAACAGGAGATCAATTCAAAATAGGAATCCTTATCTTGGATATGGCTTTAAGCTAGTATTCTTTGCATGTATCATTAGAGCCCTCTAGTTCGGCTACGTATGATTGGTCCAAGGGGTTGACTCCTATCATTTGCTTAGGAGTTGGAAAGATTAGTCCTCAAATCTAGAGTTGTCTTTAATTGTCCTTCTTAGGCATTTATGAGGCCTTCGTCTGATTGGTGTGGAATCAAGTCAGATATATTAAAGGTAGAGGAAACACTGTAGTCATTAGGTAATTCAATTTGGTAAGCATTGTGGTTAACTTTCTTCAAGACTTTGAAAGGACCATCAGCTCAAGGGGATAGCTTATTCTATCGCAAGTGTGGAAATTACTCTCGGCTAAGGTGAATCCATACTGAGTCTCTTGGTTGGAAAGAAATAGTTCAACGGGCTCGGCTACCAATCTCTTGTTGTCTCTGATTGAACTTGGTGATCTTCTTGGTTACAAAATGGTGTAGCTCATGCAATTCTTGGCCTCGGTCAACTTTGGATTGACTTTCTTCAATAACTGTAAGGGTACCAACCATATCTAGGGGGATAGTAGGATTAAGGCCATAAATGACCTCAAATAGGGTCTTCCTAATAGTACTGTAGATAGTTCGGTTGTATATGAATTCCATAACTGGTTAACATAGATCCCAGTCCCTTAAGTTCTTTCCTATGATAGCTCTAAGTAAATTTCTTAGCGTCCTATTCACCACTTCAGTCTAGCTATCAATCTGAGGGTAGCTATTAGAGCTAAAGACAAGCTTAGTTCCAAGTTTTCTCTACAGAGTCTTCTAAAAATAGCTAAAAAATTTTTGTATCTCAATATGAAACAATAGTCTTCAGCACTCTATGTAGTTGGACAGCTTCTTGCAAAACACATCAGCAATGTATAAAGCATTGTTAGTTTGATAGCATAGAAAGAAGTATACCATTTTGCTGAAGTGGTCCACCGCAACAAATATAGAATCTTTTCCTCTAGATGTCTAGGCCAACCTTAAGACAAAGTCCATGATGAGGTTGGCTCGAGGTAAGGTTGGTGTTGGTAAGGACATGTACTCTCCATAGGGCTCTCTCTTCCCTTTAGCTTACTTCTACACCTCACAACTCCCAACTAACTTATGTATACCCTTAGACAGACCAACCTAGTAAAAGTTTTCCTTCAACAAGTTGGCTGTCTTAGTCTCCCTAAAATGACTAGACAACCTTCTACTATGAGCTTCCTTGACCAACAGTTTACGCGTACATAGCCTTTGGTCCTTGAATAAATAGCTATCCTTAAGTTAATATCCTTTAACAACGACTCCTTCTTAGTACTATCCAACGATGGAACTGAAGTGAGGGTCATTAGCATACTGCTTGGTGATAAGCGAAAATGCCAATAATTATGTCTGTAAAGTGGTCAGCAAGGTTTGCCAATGTGACAGAGCATTGGCAACCACATTTGCGCTTCCCTTCCTATATCAGATCACATAGGGAAATCATTCCATAAATTCTAACTACTTGGCTTGTCTCTTCAAGAGCTTGTTCTGACTCCCAAGATGCTTCAATGATTCATGGTCAGTGTAAGTAACAAATTCTCATGGTAACAAATAGTGTTGCCAAATAGTAAAGGCTTAGAAAAGAGAGTAGAACTCCTTTTTATACATAGAATAGTTTAAGGCAACACCACTAAGCTTTTCATTGTAGCAGGCGACAGGTCATCATTCTTACATTAGGATAGCATTAATTCTAACTCTCAATGTGTCACATTTTAAATCAAAGGGCTTCTTAAAGTTTGGCAGTGATTGGACATTGACAGAGGTGAGCTTCTCTTTGATCTCCCTAAAGCTCTATTCATCTTGATCATTCTAACAAAACCCATCACTCTTCTTTGTTAGCTCAGTCGAGGGGGCAGCTATTGTACTGAAGTTTTTAATGAATTGCCTATAGAAAGAAGCTAGGCCATGAAAAATTCGAACCTTAGTGATACTCTTGGACGTCGGCTATTCCAGAACAACTAGGATATTTTCTTCATTTGCTTGGATTCCTTCTATTAACACTATAAACCCAAGAAAAATCACTTCATCTTGGCAGAATGAACACTTTTTCAAATTCTTGTATAACTTCTCAATTCACAAAATGTCAAATACTACTTAGAGATATTGAACATGATTGTTTAGGTTGTTATTGTATACCAACATATCATCAAAGTATACAAGCATACATTATCTAATCAGGGGGCGTATTACATGGTTCATTAACCTCATGAATGTGCTCGTCGCATTAGTAAGTCCGAATGGCATCACCAACCATTCTTAGAGACCATGCCTAGTCTTAAAGGCAGTCTTCCACTCATCACTTGGCCTTATGCGAATTTGGTGGTAACCACTTCGTAGATCAATCTTCAAAAATATTTTTGCACCATGAAGCTCATTTAATATGTCATTTAGCTTTGGTATTGAGTATCTATACTTGACAGTAATTCGGTTGATTACTTGGCTGTCAATGTACATGCACTATGTTCCATCCTTCTTAGGGATAAGTAGAGTTAGTACAACATAAGGACTCATGCTCTCCCTCACGTTTCCTTGCTCTATGAGTTCATCCACCTATCGTTTTAGCTCGATAGCCTGCTTAAGATTTATTCCTTATACAAGTTGGTTTAGTAGGGAGGCGCCTAGCTATAAATCAATATAGTGCTTTATACCTCGGATTGGAGGTAGTCTTTGCGGCAATTCTTTGGGAAATAGATTGGAAAACTCATTTAGTAGGCTTCGGATCTCATCAGGAACATCCTTCAGATCTCTCATCTCCAACATTCTTAAAACCAATAGAAACATAAGCTTATCGGCCTTCTCAGCAGCTCCAAGTTCTCTTTGGTTCATCACTAAGGTTTTCTTCTTATTGGCTTGAGTGAGTTGATTATGGGTTTCATTCACTTGGGATGGGGTTAGGGGATGCAACACTATCTTGTTTCCATCCTTAACAAAGGCATATTTGTTCTTATACCCATTGTGAATAATACGTTGGTCGAACAACCAAGGTCGTCTAAGCAGTAGATGTGAAGCAACTATAGAGATGACATCGCAAACTACTTTGTCTTTGTACATGTTCCCAACATTGAATGGCATAGCGACTTGCTTAGTCACGTATAAAGCACCCTTATCGTGAAGATAATACTATGTGTAAGATTAGGGATGTTTTGAGGTCTGCAAATCTAATCTCTGCATGAAGGACTGTATTACTACGTTAGTACAACTTCCTCCATCCACTATAATGGTGCACAATGTTCGTTTATGGTATATTTAGTATGGAACAAATTTTCTCTCTAGTCTTCCTTAGAGCTCAGTAAGGAACTTAACACTCATCTTAGAACTAAGGTCATTACTTCTTCTTGGTTTACATAGATATAGGTTTTCTCTTCCTTCTCAGCTTTTACCTCTTAAACATCCTTCTACTCCTCAAACTCTATCTCATCAGTATTATCCACTACATCTCCTCGAAGCACAATGATACCTCGGTTCGGACACTAAACGGTTATGTATCTGAAGTCTAAGCATTTAAAGCACTTAACCTCACTAGTCTTCTATATGGAGGTTTGTCCTTTCTCATATGTTCTAGGGGTCGACCTAGTCTTAGTTTGGCTTGACTATCTTGCTCGGCCTTGTTGGCTTGCTCAACTATAGTTAGGTTGGTCATTCCTTTCTTTGGCTCGATGTGGCCTCCTCAGCTCATTTTGAATAGGTTGGCACGATATAGGGGCTCAGGAAAAATTTGGCCCAGGTCAACTTGGAGCACTTCTCCTTTGTTTTTCGACCCTTCACGCTATGTTAATCGCTTCTTCCAAGGTATAAAACCTCTTCATTTCTATGATGTTGCGAATCTCATACTTGAGCCTAGAAATGAACCTTAATACTGTGTAGGTCTTTGGTTCTTCTACATTAGCTCAATCATAAGCATCTAGAACTCTCTTACATAGACATCAATAGATTGGCCTCTTTAGTGAAGTTCCTGCAACCTTACAAATGTATCTTGTAAGTAGGTCTTGGGCACAAATCTATCTCTTAACAACCTTTTCATCTCTTCCTAGGTTCTTATACCTCATCTACCATCTCTTGCTTTGGTTGCATTCAGATTTTTCCACCACATTATGGCATACCCAGTAAACTCCAATTTAATAAGTTAGACTTTGATAGCATCTATATACCCATAACAGTAAAAAACCTTCTTGACCTTCTCTTCCTACTCCAAGTATTCATCTGCATCTCCACTTCCACTTAAGGGCGGGATTTGAACCTTAACATTGTCTAGCCTTCGAACAGCTCGACGTCTTCGTCCTTATGCTTAGTAATAGTCAGCTTCTTCTTCTTCTTTCCCAAGCTCTTCAATATCTAGCTACACATCATCTTTCCTCAATCTCCTCTACTTCCAGTCTTAGTCTAGTAGCTCAATTTGCTACTTCTTAGGTCACTATGGTCAAATTGGGTGATTGGTTTGGTTACCTTAGTAATAGTATCTCTTAAGGGCATTTTCTTATGGGTTATGGTACTGTATACCTTAAGGTTGTCGTCTGTTTACTTGCATCACTATGACTAGACTCTCAATAAGGTTTGTGAGTCTATCAAGTTTATCATCAATCAACCTTAAAGTGTTACTACCATTATGACCACAACCAAGTTGAACACCACTACTTTGGTCTCTAATAATACCTTGAATACTCGAATCTGACGTGGTACAATACTTGTTGAATAGATTAACAACTCACTAACAACTTTAATACCCAATAATCACTTCAATAGAGTAGAAATAAACTTTCTCTATTTGCATAATGAAAAATAGAGTAATAATGAAACCATACTTACTAACACACAAATACACTGTAGTAGCTACGGAAGGAACACATCAGCCACAAATAGTAAAGTGAACCAAAACTTCACATACTCTGTCTCGAAACTGTGCTTTGACACTAGTGAAGCTAATGCATCTCCGGGGTTTAGATACAAAGAAGTACCACAACGAAGTGAACCCAAAAGGAATAAAAGAAAAGCTAGCAAAGTCCGGGCAGCTATCGAATGGATATGACGCGCCACTTGATCCTACTTAGCTTATAATTCGCTAGATATGACTCACCGGTTTGAACTGAAGGGTCACTTGTCACTACTCCTTACTAAAGGGAATAGATAAGAGTTGAAGGTTAGCGAGAACACTAAGTTTGCTCAAAGGAAACTTTTATAATTTGATATTGATGATTTTTTCTTGCATACAAATAAGTAGGGCTTTATATACTGTCCATTAAGGTTACTTTACATGTATGAATAGAAAAAAGGGTATTCTTACAATTAGATTACATAATATATACTAAAAGGGATAAAAGAGACAAAGAATATATAACAACCTTAGGAGGGGCCTAGTAGTATTACTTAGAATTTCTATATCACGTGTGCACTTATGATAAGAAATTCGCCTTGCAAGTCAGAGATTGCAAGATTCTAAATAGTTATTCACTAGGGTCTTCAATTTTAGTTCATTGACTGATTATATAATATAAATAATTATGGATATCCATTTTTCCACAGTTCCTTAGAACTGTAGAGAATCGGTATCCCCTACCAAAATAGTGAGATAAAATAGATAATTCCAGAAAATTCTAAACTTACTAAAGATACTAAACTTAATTAAGATATTAGTTGTTTTCCAAAGCATTCCGAAGTAACTACATAAGCTTTTCATCATACTAATTCAATGATAGCACTCTGCACTCAATTCCTATCCCTGTCCTAACTATCGATCAACTTGTAAGGAGAAGAACTATTGGGGTGTAAGCTTACGCTTAGTGAGATAATTACCCTCATCAATACCGTATGGTAAAATTTATTAGATGCACAATCATACGAATGCATAAACAATCAGTATGCCAAACAACACATGCAATGGCCTAGGAACTACATACGACTTAGAATTACACCCCCTGTATTCGGGGTTTAAAGATAATTAATCGACCTAAACTAAAATTCGGGTTCTAGATTTTGGGTTTTAATTCATTTGCACTATTGTGCTTAAGTTAGAAACAAAACCATATATATATGTGTGTGTATATATATATATATATATATATATATATATATATATATTGTACATAATATACTTTCTTTCCAAACAACAAATCGTAGTTTCAAAATCCCAAGTCTAGTGGTGTGGTGGCCTCCGTAGTCCATAAACACACGCCCTAAGCAGAAGCTACAAGACTTGGCCCCTCGCCGACGATTGGCGTCTTCCGGTACCTAGTAAGCCTATCAGCTTAGGGCAGAGACTCAATAAAAATGATGACATAGCTAGTGCCCAATCCTATAGGAGACTCGTTCTCCTGTGAGTCCCTTCCCATCTTCTGCGTGAAGTGGCAGTCAGTGTTATCTGAATGCAATATGGGGAATGTATGATTCATCTTATTTCTTATTCATATAGATTGTTAATCCAATTTTTCAAGGTGATTAGACAATTTCATTCCATATAATTACAGGTATAAATTATCACAACTATTTCCATTATTATATAATTAATAAGTCATAGCATTCAGTTCACAATCCATACACATGCATTTCCCATATTCCACAAGCATCCAAATTTATATATATAAGTTTAGGTGCATCTATTCTACAAGCAAAATCAAGTAAAGAGTTATCGAGAATTTACTCACTCAGCCATGCAGATCAATCAAAATAATCCGGGGTAGGTCGTCTCCCAAAAGCCAGGTCCCCTAGACATCGCAAATATAATACTATAAGGGTTTGAAATAGGATTTGGAAAACTAAACTAAAACCCTTTTAGTTATACTTTTGACTTAGTTTCATATTTTTCCCTGTTTTTGCTTAAAGTTTAGTCGTGTATAACTTTCTTGTTTTAAATCCAATTTTTATGATCTTAAAGTCAATCTTCATCATTTTCGAGTGTACTTTAATGTAGTGAGGTTAGATTTTCATGATGAGGCACATAAAACTACCAATAGGCCAGAACAGTAGTGATCCTCATGATTTGGAGTGCTTTTAGGCTTTGTTTGGTTAATGGGCTTTTTGGTAACTTGGGAAATTCTTTAGGCTTAGGCTTAAGACTTTATTCTAAACTTAAAATACTCCTTAAGGTCAGATTTTCAACTTTGGTTTACACTCTTGTTGCAAACAACAACTCCTTGGGCTTTTATGTGGGTTTAAGTTATCAAATAGGCTTGTTTTTTATTCAAATCAAAGTTAGTGACTTTGTTGGGCTTATGGAGTCTTAGGTGGACTTCTTGTGGGATTCAAAACAACCTTTCTTAATATTTTAAAGTGCTAGTAAGAATTTTAATGAAGGCCCAACTTAGAGTTTTAGGCTCGTTTTGAGAGTTTTAAGCTTGATTTTGAGTTTTAGGCTTTGTATACTTGCTATACTTGTTTTGATTGATCTTTTTACTTTGTTCACTTGGTTTTATCATATTTTTAAGTAGCTTTTAATTATGTTCCAAATCTAGTCGTGATGAATCCAAGGGGTTCTCACTTGGTTTTTCAACTCATTTAATCATTTCCTTAAGTTTAAGGGTTAGATCATGAACCTAGGTTACTTATATTCAAATCTTAACTTAAATTCTCTTCCATGGGATGATTACTTAGCTCATACTTTATATGAAAATAGTAGATCTCATACTTATCACAACTTCCATATCATAGTTCATATCTCACAAGGTTAGTTTCTTCGTAAAAGCTTCATGTAATAGATTTTCCTTTACCTAAAGCTAGGTTTGAGCATCTTTAACTAAATAGAAATAGAAATAACATCTAAATGACTCACATACACTCCACATCCAGCATGATGTCTCCTCATTCATGTACACATTTTATGATTTTCTTAACTTAAAATCTTCTATTCCAAGTGTTAATTATATATCTTCGCATAATACCACCTTAGCATGCTCATATTTCATAAGTCTACTAAAAAGTAGGGTTTATAACTTATTCATATGTAACATGGTTTATAAGTTAAAATAAGGGAATTGTCTTATATAAAATTTTTTTAGGGCTTGATTTTCAAATTAATTTGTAAGATGTGATTTGCTTTTTAAGAAATTTTAGAATTTTCTAAAATTGAATAAAATTTATTGAAATTATATTTTTAATTATCTATTTTGGGGTCATAAGTCCTTGATCATCTTAGGTTTTAGGGTTCGAGTGAGTTGATATATGTTTTAAGGTTTTTCACCAACTCGGGAGTAATTGACTTACGCCATGGAGCTTAAGGTTCAAGTGGCTTAATTATTTCAAATTATCGCTTTATTATGCAACATATATATATATATACACACACACACACACACACACACACACATACAAATTGTAGGGCTACTTATGTACACAAGTAAAATAATTTTTGTAAATTCATTAATTTATTCCTTTTAACTAGCTTAGTTTTGTTGTTTATTATTACTTGAAATAATCCTTGATTCGTTCATTATCCGTTTTATATGATTTCACAAAATTATTGATAATTTAATTGATTTATAACTTTTTAAGCATTAAGATAATTTTATAGAGTTTTAAAAATCTTTACGATTTGATATTTATGGTTTCTATTAAGTTTAGGTTTACATTTTTAAAAGTACGCATATGTAGGGATTGGGGGTTTTCTTGCATGAATAGGGTTTTCAAATCGTATAATAGGGCCTTTCAAGTTCGTTTTAAGTTTTGAGTATAAAATTTTAGTTGGTTTTCATTTTATGTGGTCTTGTCAACTTAGGGAAATATCTATGATACTTGAGTTCGACATCATGTTTAAAAGGTTAAATTTACTATCTACAGAATATCTAGTATGGAAAAGTAAGAATCATTTTGGAATGTTGTATTAGAAAATATGTGTCACTTGGTGGCTAGATACTAGAAATATGATCAAAGTAGGCAAATTCAGGGGCAAACCTGATCTAGATTAGGTCGGGAGCCGACTAGTCCTACTGTAGAGTAGTCAGCTTGAGTTGGGGTTGGATGCTTATGGTTGGCTTGGGATATCAGTTCGGATAGTCTTAGAGCTGTCTTCTCAGTTGTCTTATCATAGAATAGCTACTAGGCAGGGGTAGGTTTGACACACGTGAGGATCTGATAGTCAGGTCGATAGGAGATCAATTCAAAATAGGAATCACCGTCTCGAATATGGTTTTGAGATAGTATTCTCCGCATGAGTCCTTAGAGTCCTCTAGCTCGGTTACATGTGATCGGTTTAGGGGGTTGATTCCTAATATTACACGATCCCTATATGTAGCCTTGTCTCCTTTGTATGTTAAGCTATTGAGAAAGACTTCACTCTAGAAGAGGAGCAACTCGTCTGAGTTGACCTCGCTTATCTCCTAAACTCCTTTGAACTATTCATTATCTCGAAAATAGAATAAGAAGGAGACACTAACATTGTCGAACATAACCAGAGTTGAACAATGGACCTGCCTGTTGCTGAACTAATGAGTGTCCAAGCTTGAAGTGCTAAGCCTACAATTACAGATCAACTACTTCTCAAACCCTTGACCTTCCGAGCTACCAACCTAAAGCTGACCCAGCTTAGCTCTGCTCAATAACTAGTGCTTATTTGGACTGCTCAATTGATAGGCTAACATGTGTCCTCTTTCTTTGACATTTGCACTATCCTAACAAAGGATATTCTTTTTTCTGTTATTACCAATTTATCCTTTCTCTATGATCATTTTCCATTTCAAGTAGGTATCTAATTTTGTAATTAGAGGAATTCTAAGACTTACCTTAATTGGGGCATAAAAGTACCTAGCAAATGTATTAGTCGAAACAATAATTTGAATATTGAAATACAGAACTTTCCTTTTTGGCAAGCTAAGACTTTTTCTCTACTTGGTCTCTTTTACTCTTATCAGTCCCTTTAGAAAGGATTATGGTGAGTAACCTACCTAGCTTGGACTAATGCATCATATCTTGTAAGTTAGTTTATGCATATGTAGTTCTACAATACATCATATCTATAGAATTAGTGGACATGTTTGCTAAACCATCAACTTCCATTTATTATTTGAGCCATCTTGTGGTTTAGACTTACCTTTAGTTTATGTGATATTGGTTGCCGTATGTACCCTTCCCAGTGATCCATATCATCTTGATATTAGAGCTTAGCTATGTTTGAGTAAGTTTCTAATACTTTATGCTCCTAAGGGTTTTATTGTAGTGTATCATGTGTCGTTACTAGGTTGAGATTTGAGAAGTGTTGAAGAAGTCATGAGTGATTGTAGTGAGTATTGAAGTAGTACTCTAGGCTGAGGAAGTAAAATACTCTATTTTCCCTTGTTTTACTTTCATGAAACAGAGTGTTTAGTTCTAATTTGTTTATCACTGTGCTGGGTAACATTACTATTGTCGGTGTGTGACACTGGGTTTTTGTTGTTGCTCAAAAAGAGGTTTTGATGAAGGTTTAAGTAAAGTTTGATTGTTTTACTCATTAATCCATTGTATAATGTCAAACTCTAGTGTTTAAGGAACCTTTGGAAACCAAAAGAGTAGTGCTAATAATGGCTGTAGCCAATAAGGAAGTTATACACCCTAATTTGAAGATGAGAGACTAGATAGACTCATCGACGTAGTGACTAACCTAGTGACTATTATAAATGAAGATAAGTGGCGAGCTAGAGATGCCTCGAATAGGGACTGAGCAAATGAACTACTTGAGAGAGGTAATGGCCGACCAGTTTGAGCTAATATCTTAGTTTAACAATAACAAGCAGGAGGAGTGGATAGATTTGCTCAGTGAAGGCTTGTGTTAGAGGAAATAGAAGAAGAAGATGAGGAGTTAAGCGATGCGCAAGAAGAGTACTATGAACCTGAAGAAAGGAATGTCCAAGCTCCTAGGGTAAAAGGATTGAGATTACAAATTCCAAGCTTTTCTAGTAGTGGTCATGCCAAAGACTACTTGGATTCAATGGATACAAATGAAAAGTAGTTTGTTGGTTTTAATGATAAGAAAACATGTGATATGTTATTACTAATATGTTTATGAAGTGTATAGATATATCATGATATAACAATCATTCATTCTAAAAAATCTCAGTGGAAAAAGGATAAAGTGTGTTTAACAAGAACATCAAGTGTGAATATCAACTTTAGAATAAAATTAGTTTAAGGAAGAAAATTAAGTTTGGAATTGTATTGGTTAGAATGTGTGTCAAAAAGTGTATTAGCAAAAGAATAGAACAATATAGATTGCGTATATTATTGAGATTAGCAGTTGTTCCTAAGTTATTTTCTGAATAATCTGTACAAGTTAAGTTGAAAAAGTATGTAACAGGCCTAGCTCCACTTTATTGGGCATATTTGGGTAATGTGCTTAATTCAATTCCACTAAAGTTGGATTTAGTCCATGGGGATTTTAAGTTGGATTAATTTAAGCACACTCAAGAATAAGATTTGTGGAATGTTTGATCAATATATTTTGGAAAGAAGGTATTCTGACATTCTTAGCAAGGTTGGTCAAGTTTTAAATACATTAATTGTAAACGGATTTGTTGCATTAGTGTTGTATATCAAGTTCAAATAAAATTCAAATTTTTTATGAGGATTTATTGGATAAAGTTATGCTAAAAAATTTAAAAATTTAGTACAGACTTTTGCAAGTTTTTTGAGATAAAGTTGTAGCTTATTTTGTTGGCAAAAATTCAAGAACTTCAAGATATTTTGCTGAAGATAAGGTTGAATATTGTGGATAAATTGAACCAAATTTTTTATGAGAAATTTATGCTAAAATTCAAATAAAGATATTGAAGAAGGGAACAGATTTGTTTATGGTAAATAACAAACTAGCTATGATTGGGTGCTGGACCATTCTTAAAGACCAAGTTATATGAAGGTTTGATCATATCTTTTCATGTTTATCCATAATATTTGAAGTGTGATTTTCAAATTTTTGAAGTTCCACACAATCAAAAGAGAGTTGGAGTAAATCATCACTTGTAGCAACTTTCAGTTATCTCAAGCTAGGCAAAGAAACAAATCAAGAACAACTTGATTCAAGTTTTCAAAAATTCAAACATTTGGTTTTTATTTTCATGGGATATTTCTCTAACAATAAAGCCATTTGTGTTTGAATCAAGTTTTCTTGGAGAAAAATTAGGAACTAGCCATTTCTAGTTGTTACACGGAAGAATTGATTCGAGATAAATTAAAGTTATACAAGATTGACGGATGAGAATCAAGATAAGAATTGAAATTCAAAAATCTCTCTCGTGAATTCTGTCAAAAACTTTTTCAGAAACTTAGTCAAAAACTAAGTGAAAACGGTTTTATTATTTCATTGTTATTGCATTTGTGCCAAAGTTGTAAAGAGCTATTTGATTGTAATGTCTCATTTTGTTTGTAATGTCTCATTTTATTTGTAAACATTATTGACATTGTAAATTGAGTGAGTATGAGAGTTCTCTATGTCATGTGTTTAGCTTAGGAATAGATAGTGGGATAGGATAGAGAAGTGACTGGATATTCTTATAACCTCTGATTGATTTTTGTTTAGTGAAAAGATTAGACTAGTGGAACGACACTAGCGAGGAAGGTTGGTTCCCTAGCTGTAAAGTTGGAAGTGAGTCATAGACAAAAAGTCGAAGCTCTATAAATCTATCCACTGATCTTCTTTCTCTCTATTTTATTTAGTTTCTGACCTTTACTGTTTGTGTTTTTATTTTCATGCCTTAAGTTAAACAATCAATTTTCAACTACTTATCACACCATTTAAACTATCAAGAGGGGTTTTGTTTTTAAATAGAAAAGTTTTAGTTTTTCACAAAAGATATCAATTCACCACCCCTCCCCCCTCTTGATATCTTATACGGGACCTATAGAGTGTCACACAGTGTCTGATAACGCTAAGGTGAGACTGGTTGCTTTAAAGGTCACTGAATATGTTGTCTTGTGGTAGAAGAATTTATGGGTTACATGGCAAAAAGATAGAGAGAGAGAGAGAGAGAAGTTAGGGATTGGGAATAAATGAAGAGACTGATGACAAGGAGATTTGTTCTACGCAACTATCTACAACATGCTTTCAAAAAGCTATAGGAGTTGAGATAAGGAGGATCTAATGTTAACGTACATGTGAAGGAGCTCTAAATGCTGATTTGATGCGAAGTTGTAGAGCTAGAAGATTGAATTATCTCTAAGTTTATTAGTAGGTTGAAGTATGAAATAGGTGATATTCTTGAAACTAAACATATTAGGTCCTTGGATGAGGTAATTTAAGTTGCTTAGAGAATTAAGCAACATCGAATGAGAAAATTCTGAGCTCTTGTTAGTCAAACTACCCCTAGTCGACCTATTTCAAATAGACCTATGTGATCAGAACCAAGTAAGACTAGTGACGTATGACCTGTTTTTGCTACTCGAGCTAATGAGAAGGAACCCTTGAGGAAGTTTGAGAAAGGACAAAACTTAATAAGAAAGAGTATAGAGATTAGGTGCTTCTAGTGTCGAGGATTTGGTCATATGGCAGCACAATGTCTGAACAGAAGGACAATGGTAATTAAGGGAAGAATGTAGACCATAGAGATCAAAAGTATTGATGAGGAAGTTGTAGAGCCGAAAGAATTTGGACAACTTAATCTGTTAGAGGAGGAGGAAGTTATTTATAGTGAAGAAGGGAATTTCATGCCTGCAACTATGGTACTGCGGTGAGTGATGAGTGTAAGCCTAATACATGAGGGAGGACAGTGTGAGAACTTATTCTACATTGGTTGCAAAGTTAATTGAGTGTTGTGTGATCTTATTGTTGATAATGCAAGTTGCCTTAGCACAACGTCCGCTGTTATGGTTCAACAATTAAATTTGCTAATCAAACCTTACCCCAAACCTTACAAGCTGCGTTAACTTTGTAACAAACTAGCCTTATAGGTGACTAAGCAAGTTGTTATACCGATCTGCATTGGAAAATATCATGATGAAATTCTTTGTGATGTGTTGCTTATGAATGGTTCACATATTCTTTTGGGAAGACCTTCGATATTTGATCAATAAGTGATGTATGATGGGAGGAGAAATACTTATTCATTTGAGCATGAGGGAAGAAAGGTAAGATTGAGTCCCTTGATTGCTAAGCAAGTCAAAACTATGTAGGCTCAACTTAACCAAGCCCTGAAGAAAGAGACCTTAGTGATGATATGTACCTAATTGTTTAGAGAGATGAAGCTTGAAGAGTCGACCCTTTTGTTAGTCAAGAGGGTACTTGAATTAAACGATCTAAATGATGAACTATCCATTGAGGTAAAGACTTGTTAAAGGCGTTTGTCAAACTATTCCATAATGAACTACCAGGAGGTCTGCTTCTGATTAGAGGGATTGAGCATGCGATGGACCTACAACCAAGAGCCACATTAACAAACATGCCAACACACTAATTGAACCTTGAATAGGCTACTAACCTCCAAAGACAAGTAGATGAGCTAATGAAGAGAGGATATGTGAGAAAGTCTCTAAGGCCATGCGTCGACCCAGCTATATTGGTGCTGAAGAAAGATGGTATGTAGCAAATGTATATAGATAGCTAAGCCATCAACTAGATCACCATCAAGTATAGGTACCCTATACCTTAGCTTGATGATATGCTCAACTACTCTGTGTACGATAAGGAATTCTATTCCTTAATCTAAGCTCTAACTGTTTGGTAGCATTACTTGTTACTAAGAGAATTTGTGATATATATCTACTAGGAGTCGCTGAGGTACCTGAAAAGCCAACCTAAGTTGTCCAAGAGGCAATCTAAGTGGATTGGACTCATGGAGAGATTTTCCTATGTTGTCAAGTACAAAACTGACTAGAATAATATAGTAGCTATTGCCTTATCACAATGACATACACTCTTGACCGAGCTTTAAACAAAACTTCCTGGATTCTCAATGATTAAGGGTTTGTATGTCGAAGACCCATACTTTGGTCCAATCCATGCTCGATGCGAGGATGGTCGAGCTATTGATGATTATCACAAGAAGGACAGATACTTATTTAAAAAGGGAAAGTTATGTATCATGACATATTCCACGAGAGAGTTACTGGTATACGAGACAGATAGAGGAAGATTATCGGGCCACTTTGGCAAGTGTAGAACCTATGAAGTAGTAGCTTTAATATTCTTTTGGCCAAGAATGATGAAGGATGTATAGTTCGTATTAGAGAGGTCTACACCCTGTTATAGAGTAAAGAGCCAAGCTAAGCTAAACAAGCCCCTTGTCTACCATTACCTATCTCGACCAAGCCATGGTCCGAGTTGAGTATGGACTTCATTTTGGGTTTGCTAAGGACATCCCATAGGAAAGATTCCATCGTGGTAGTCATGAATCGATTCATTAAGATAGCACACTTTGTGCCATACAATCAAACTAATGGTGCTTTGGCTATTTCCTTTCTCTTTTGCAAGAAATAGTTAAGCTACATGAAGTGCCCAGAACAATAGTATCTGATCGGGACCTAAAGTTCTTAAGCCATTTTTGGAAGACCCTTCAAAAGTGACTAAGAACCAAAATACTGTTCAATATATCCTACCACCTGTCATAACCCTGAAGATGGTCTACTAGTGACAGACTGCTATGTACTAATTAGAAGTGCCTATTTATACCTTTAAATCACTTGCCAGTTACTTTCAATAAGCACATGAAGTGTCAACACTATAATATTCACAAAGTATCACATATTTAATGGTAATAGAACAAAAAAAAATAATTATTATTAAAGTAAAAGTTATAATTTAAAATATATGCAGTCTTTCAAATAAAAACATAAGTCTTTCAAAATAACACAATACAAATTATCTTAACATTTCTTATGCAAATTCATAATTTCACTTTTTGGCTAGGTCTCTCCTAATCTGTCTCTTAGCTTATCATCCTCACTAATGGTATGGATCTTCCTAGATAGAACCAGTAAGGCTCCTACATGAAATAAAAGCTATTGTAGTGTAAGCTATAGTAAGCTTAGTGAGATATGCACTCATACAACCTTTCAAGCAAGTTGGTTAAATAAGCAAATGCCATGCAACAATCAAACATATGTAGCAATATATGTGGCCTTTTGGTATTTAGCATACAATTAAGGTTTATTTCTACACCCACACCCCCCACTTTGACCTTAGGTTGAGGATTTATAATTCCACCAATGTCCAAGCATCTAATTTAGTGTAAGAGTCACTTAGCATAACATCTTTAGTTACCATAACAACTAAACCAACACCCATGTAAGCATAGTGATCAAGAGATGATGCCCCTTGATCAGCTCCAAGAGAATCAAATGAGCACATTCTCCCTAACCTCACGAGAGAACTGATCTCTAAGTTATCTAAGAGAACCCATAAATGTTCATCATAGAATCCAGTATCATCCCCAAGAAGATGGATCTTTTGGTTAGCTAAAGGAATAGAAAGAAATGTTCACAAAGGCCCAATAAATAAGTCACATCACTTAGTTTGTAATAAATGAGGAAGGTTTTAGCCTTTCCATTCCATGTGTGATAATGGTGGCAATAAAAAGAGAATTATGCAATATGCTATGCATGATTGCTTTAATATTCAGGTTTCAATATGCTTAACTTCCATTTAGTTTAATGATCACTAAAACATCACAAAATCATAAGGATCGGATCACATCACATCACAATCATCAACTTTACTTATGGAAATAATTCTTAAATGTATTAACAAACAAATCAAACACATACATTTCCTAAATACCCCGTATAAAACAAGTTAAGTATAAAATTAAAGGTGCAACTATTGGATAAGCACACATAAGTGATAATCATCATAGATACTCACTTAGCCATCTTCTTATTCATTGTAATAGTTTTTTAGGAGTTCCAAATTGAAAGTACCTAAAAAATAAAGACGCTTGAGAAATATATTGGATTACTAAACTTTCTAGTATAACTTTTGTTCCGAGCTTTTTCTTTATGTTTATTATTTCTTAGATTTGTTATGTTCTATGATTCTTTTTCATATCATGTTCGAATGGTCCTTATTCTAAGTAGTTCATATGTCCTTGAATGTCCTTGGTTCTTATTCCATAGTTTTTTAATCCTCGCATAGGGTCTAAATCTTTATGGTATCAAGATGAATGTTCATATGTCAATAAGGTCCAAGTCAAGGGAAATTTAATTGGAGATGATAGGTAAGTTATTTTTAAGGCATAACTCTGTCCACTTATTTTAGTTTTCATTATTATAGTCTTTTGTTTTAAGGAACTTTGGTTTCTTTCTAGAACTTCATTTGAGCGAGATGTTTGGGAAGCTTCTTTAAAGTATGAAAAGTTCATAGAGCTTAAGCTTAAGAAACTTCTTTACTATAAATAAGGAGTTTAGGAAAAACTTTCTTTTCTTTAAGTATTTTTAGAAACCACGATAAAGACTAATCATTAAATGGAAGTATCTCTTTATCTAAAAGACTTTTGAGTAGAAATTGCTTTTGAAAAGAACTTATTAGTTTGAAAAGAATTGATATCAAAACAAAACTTAAGTTTAAGTTTAGTAAAAGATCTTGTCTTTTCAAGGAACATAAGAGTTTCATTTCAAACTCCTTCTTGAATATAGAAAACTCTTTTTGTTTTCTAAAAGAAGTTGAAAAAGAGTTACATTTCATGTATTTGTGTTTAGAAAAAGAATGGAAAAGAGTCTTTCATGTTGATAAGAGTCTCCTTCATGAAGAAAAGGAGTTGAATCCTACCCTTAGATTCTTGAATGAAGAGAATTAAAGAAAGTGTGATTGGTGGGTCTTAAGAAAAGAAAAGCCAAGAATGCTTGCTTGGTTGAAGTGGGGTATGAAGGCGGTCTCAAAGGTGTTGGTATGTCTTATTTATAGAAAACTCTAAATTAGCTTATCTCATAAGCTTTGTTTGCTTGTAAAGTTAGTCTTCCTTTTAGTCTTATGTTGGCATGTTGAAAATATGGGGGTATGAAATCCCTACGTGTTACCACCACTAGTGTTTGTGAACACATCACTTCCTTGCTTTTCTTTTCTCAATTCAAAATACCTCATTCATGACATCATAGTTTTTAGAAATGGGTTCTTTTCTTGTAAGAGTTTTATGTTGACTAAAAGTCTTCAACTTTCTAGAAGTGGCGCCAATTGTATTGTATTTTAGGGCACCTATTTATCATATGTTAATGTAATGAAATATCTTATGTTGTGATCTTTAAGAGTTTGATTAAGTTTTGGTAATTATATCTTAATAAGTAGTCTTGGTCCTTATGTTCTTTTCTAGGTTGTTTTTAGTAAGAATCCCAGGAATTTTGTGAGATAATAAGATCTATTGTGTATCTATTCATGTGGCACTTATTTGTAAGGTTGGAATTAAAGTCTTCACATGTTTGTTGTTGAATGGATGATCTCATGGCTTACCTCATCTTAGGTTGCTTATTCAACTTTGCTTCTTCATTCTTATCTAATCTTTAGTCTTTATTCCACATATGATGATGTATACAAGTAGATGGCACCAAACATAGTCTTGTTAGGGTCTTTTTAAGTTGTTTCACGTATTGGTTATAAAAATCCATTTAGTTAGCTTGTTAGTTTTCCTTTAGGTCTTTTGATTTAACTAACATTCTTGTGTTCACTTTATTTGACTTACTATTCTTACCTTTAACTAGCTAATTCTAAGGAATATAGGTAGTTTCCATTATTATTTATAGATGTCATATTAAATCTTGATCATATCTCAAATATCTCATAGTGATTTTGGCCTATTTTGGGATATCTTTAAATATTTTTTAATGATTAGTCTAACTTTTACTATAACTTTTAGGGGTTTACACCACACTTAAACAGATGGACATATTAAGGTCACTAACAGGACCTTAGGGACCTTACTTTGAGTTATAGTTGGGAGAAACTCAACTAACTAGAATATGTGATTACCGATCGTTGAGTTCACTTACAACAAGATTACCCATAATGTCACCGAGAAGTCATCCTTTGAGGTCATATGTGGCTATAATCCCGAACTCCCACTTGACTTGATCACCCATCCAGCTTCCCTAAAGACCCATAAGTTGTTGAAAGATTAGAAGCCATCCGAGTAATGCACTAGAAAGTTATAGACCATATAACTAGAGCTATTTCTAAGCTCAAAAGAAAAGGTTGAGGACGAAGTGCTAAAAGATTCCAGCTTAGTGATCTAGTGTGGATGCATCTCATTAAGGATTGATTCCCTAATCTTAGGAAAAGTAAGCTATCTCCACGAGCAGATGGACCATTCAGAGTGATCAAGGAAATTAATTCAAATGCCTATAGAGTTGAATTGTTAGAGGAGTATGGAGTCTCTGACACCTTCAATACTGCAGATCTTCACTCGTACTTCCTTAAGGATGAGCCACCCAAAGCCAACTAAGGTTTGATACCAATTCTCAAACAATTTAGAGGGGATGATAGGAATCAAGGGCCAATCATACAATCTTGAGCACATGGCTTTATCTCCCTTATACATCAAGTTGCCGATAAAGACTTCGCTTTAGAAGAGGATAGCTCCTTTATGCTGACTTGGCTTATCTTTTGTACTCCTTCGAACTACTCACTATCTTGCGGATAGAAGAAGGAGACATTGATGTTGTCGAATATAACCATAACTGCATTGAACCTACTTATTGTTGAGTTGATGAGTGTTCAAGCATAAGTTGACCAATTACTAAGCCAACCTACCATGCTCGAGGTGCCAAGCCTATAATTACCAATCATCTACTTCTTAAACCTTCAACCTTCCAAGCTACTAACTTGAAGTTGACTCAGCCATCTTCGCTTTGCTTAACAACCAACACCCATTTGGACTACCCAATTGATAAGCCAACACGTGTCCTCTTTCTCTAACATTCATACTATCCTAATGAAGGATATTTTTTTTTTGTTTTTACCAATTTATCCTTTCTCTGTAATTATTTTCCATTTCAAGTAGGTACCTAATTTTGAAGTTAGAGGAATCCTAAGACTTACCTTAATTGGGGCATATAAATACCCTGTAAATGTATCAACTGAAATGATCATCTGAATATTGAAATATAGAACTTTTCCTTCTAGTGAACTGAGTGTTTTTTCTTTACTTAGTCTTCCTTACTCTTATTAGTCCCTTTAGTAAGGATTGTGGTGAGTAACCTACGTAGTTTGGACTAGTGCGTCAATGAGTTAGTTGGTCCATGTGTAGTTCTACGATGTGTCATATCTAAGGGTTAGTGCATGCATTTGCTAAACCATTGACTTCCATTTATTATTCAAGCTATCTTGCAATTTAAACCTACCCCTAGTTAATGTGGTATCGATTGTCATGTATACCTTTCCTAGTGATTCGTATCATTATGTGTGTAGATAGTAGAGTTTTTAACAAGATAACAATCAAACATAGGTACCCTATCTCAAGGTTAGATGATATGTTAGATGAATTACATGGTGCTAGGATTTTAAGCAAGATTTACTTGAAGTCTAGCTACCATCAAATTTTAATTAGACTAGAAGATGGATGGAAGATTGCATTCAAAACCAAGCATGGTCTATATGAATGGTTAGTGATGCCCCTTGGCTTATCCAATGCTTCGAGCACCTCATGAGACTAATGAACCATGTATTGCGAAATTTGATTGGCAAATTTATTGGGGTTTACTTCGATGACATCCTTGCATACAATGTTGACCTATCTAGTCACACTCTTAGGGAATGTAGTTGGTGGAGGAAGTCTACGAGTTGATGATGAGAAAATCTAAGCTATTTTTGATTGGCCAATCCTTACTTCTTGCATTAAGGTGAGGAGCTTCCATAGATTAGCTTCCTTTTACTGATGTTTTATTTAAGGTTGTAATACAATTGTTGCACCTTTTACTAAGCTGACAAAGAAGAACATAGAGTTAATATAGGGAGTAAAAGAGGAAAAGAGTTTTGCTGAAGTAAAGGAGAAATTGACCTCTGCACCAGTTTTGGCTTTACATAACTTTAAGAAAGTTTTTGAGCTTGAATGTGATGCATTAGGTGTTGGCATTAAAGTTGTGTTGATGCAAAATGGATGGCCTATTGCATATCATAGCAAGAAGCTAAGATGAACATAATTGAACTACTTTGTATATCATAAGGAACTTCTGGCATTAATTCAAGCTTTGCATGTATGCTAACATTACCTCATGCTAAAGGAATTTGTCATATATACCGATCACAAGTCCTTAAGGTACCTTCGAAGTTAGTCTAAGCTTTCAAAGAGATAGGTTCGATGTGTAGAATTCTTGAAAGGATTTAATTTTGTGATTAAATATAAACAAGGAAAGTCTAATATGGTTATTGATGCTTTATCAAGATGACACACTCTTCTTATCGAGCTACAAACTAGGCTTCTAAGATTCGTAAGTCTTAAGGAACAATACCTACAAGATCCTTGCTTGAGTACAATATTTGAGCAATGTAGGGAAGGAAGGTAGTAAATGATTGTCATGTCATAGATGGATAGTTGTTTTAAGGCGATCGACTCTGTATGTTGACCTATTTTCTTAGGGAGCTGTTGGTAAGAGAAGCTCACAGTAGAGAGCTTTCTAAGTATTTTAGAGAAAAGAGGACCTATGAATTATTGAATGCGCAGTTCTTTTAGCTTAAGATGAGGCTAGATGTATACAGTGTAGTCGAGAGCTATGTGACTAGTTAGAAAGTGAAAAGTTGAGCTAAACAAGGGAGAACAATGCCTTTACCTATCCTGACCAAGAACATGGATTTTGTCCTCAGCTTATCTCGAACTATCAGAGGCAAGGATTCTGTAATGGTCATCTTGGATAAATTTAGAAAAATGGCATACTTTTTGTTTGCACTAAAACTAACGATGTTTCAACTACTGCTTTTCTCTCTTTATAGGAAATCGTTCACCTGCATGGCATACTAATGAGCATAGTATCAAATTAGGACCCAAAGCTTCTAAACCATTTTTGGAGGACTCTTTGGCATCAATAAAGGACTAAGCTACTTTTTAGCATGTTCATTACCCCTAAAATAATGGCTAGATGGAGGTTGTTAACCATACCTCGGGTTCATTAATCTGAGCTATAGTAAGGAAGAACTTGATTGGCTGGGATGTTTGCTTGCACATGGTGGAATTTGCTTACAATTAGATAGTATACAATACCATTAGACATCTCCCTTTGAGGTTGTCTATGGCTTCAATCTTGAGCTTCCCCTTGACCATACCTCAACATCCATATCTGACCAAGAAGACCCTAAAGCTAAAGCCTAAGCTTAGTCCTTTCAAAAGATCTACCAGTAAGTTACCTAATAGATAGATTGTATTGCTAAAAAGATGGAAGGAAGAGCCTAGGGAAGGAGAACCAAGTAGTTTCAATCTAGTGACTTAGTTTTGTTGCACTTGAGTAAAGAGAGATTCTTAAGTAGAAGGAAGAGCAAATTGTTTGCTTGAGCTAAAAGACCCTTTAAGCTACTCCATAAGATAAAAAACAATGCTTATCAAATAGAGTTGCTTGAAGATGTTAGAGTTTCTGATGTATTCAATGTCGCTAACCTCAGTCCCTATTGAGTAGAAGAAGATAAATATGAAGACCATTTGAATTTGATCCTAAATCCTAACCAACCCGAAGGGGATGATAGGAATCAGCCTACTGGACCCTTGACCTAAGCGTAAGTGCATAAAGTTAAGGGCCTTGGCAAGCATATCCTCTCTTATTGATCAATACATGAAGAGTTCGAGCTCTTGTTTATTGCTGACTACCCACAACTATCGAGCTAACCTCTACTCTGTTCATTATCAATGCTTGTTGAACTTTGAAGGGATTCCAAACTACACTACCTTTAATTAGGCAAGCTTACTCACCAGCTTAGCTATCTCTGCTCCGAATTGTGAAGGTCCTATCTGAGCTCACCTAATCAAATTGTACTCGCAATCTAGCTCGACATCCACTCAACTTGACTGTACTATTTTTTTTTTTTTTTTGTCTCCTCAAGAGTTCTCTAATAGATGCTAGTTGTGTGTTTCAGTCCTCACATGATAGAATCAACCACCTGAAACTTCTATTTTTGCATGCTCTTTTATGCCTTTATCTATTTCTTATATTTAGCTTATTTTGGATAATACCCTTTTTGTCTTTTTCATGTATAGAAAGTAGCCCTTGTATTTAGGGTATAAGTACCCTTTTCGCATGTAGCCGCAAGAATCAATCATTGAATACACTAAGTTTTCTTCTATAAGCAATCGGCATGTTTTCCCTTCTTACTCTTATCTTATCCTTTGAGTAAGATTAGGTAGCAAATGACCTCATTGAGCTATTCGTGCATCATATAAACTAGCTAGTGAGTCCACAGAGGTTCCTTAGTGCATCATATCTTTGGAATCATTCTTGGGTTGCTTTTTTTTTTTTCTTTACTTCGTATGTTTGTCACTCTTCATTTCAAGCTTTTTGTAAGCTTAGACCTACCCTAATATCATCGCCCTTGTTTGTCCTTAGTGCAACGTATTAGGATTGGTAGGATTGCTTGAAATCTTCATATCACGTATACATCTGTGATATAAAGATCACTTTTTTACAAGACAAAGGTTGGAAGACTCTAAGTTTCTAATTATATGCAATCTTATTACATATTTTTGTTTAATATAAAGTATCTATGGGTGATCAATAATCTACATTTCATCAGAACCATGGAGAGTCAGAGTTACCCACCAAACAACAAGGAAGGGTATCCAAATTCCTACAATCACAAAGCCATTGAAAACTTTAAAAGTTTAATTCGACTATCCTACTTGCTTTTCAAAACCTATCTTTCTACTTTCACAGCTTGATGGATTACTCTGCATTCGAATCCTAGACCAAGCCTAACTTTATATGACTTACAAAAGAAACTATTAGGGGATAAGCTATATCTATTTAACAAGTAACCTTCTTACCTTACCAACAAACAAGTACAAGAAAGTTAATTAAACAAGCATATAAATGCATGTATAAGCACATGATATGCAACATTGTATATAGCCTATCGACAATTATATAAATCATGGTTTTATGCCCACCATTGCTTGAGTAAAGAAGTATTTAGGTACGTCAAGACTAGGTATTTGTGTTTGATTTCCAATAAGAGTTCCCTTAGTAATATAAGCACCTATAGCAGTAGATGTGTTTCGGCCTTAAGCTAAAGGCAACACTTCTTGGAGCAAAGTAATTCCCAAAAGTCTAGGGTAAGAACATGTTGCATGAATATATCATATGAAAACAACTTAACAAAATATAATAATAATTGGATCCATAAATACATGATCTCCCTCTCTATTGTATAGTGCTACTACCCTTTATCTTATGCTATAGGATGCAATGCATATTTGATTCAATTTAAGTCAAAAAATTATTAGTTCGAATTCATGGGGTGACTACGCAATTATAATTCAGACACTTTAATACCCTAATTTCTAATGTAGCAAGCGAGAGTGTTTGAAATATTTTAGATTATTTTACAAGCAAGAGTTAACCAAAGCAAACACATACAAGTTCTTATATACCCTAATATGGAACAAGTTTAATTATCAGTTATAATTATTCACTACATTGACTATAAGCACATGATAGGGTAAAATAGGGGACGGTATGCTCACTTAGTCATGAAGTCTAGCAATCCTAACAGTTCTCAATAGTCTTGAACCTAGTATCCAAATCACTTGAGCAAGATAATTAAAGTAAATAAGACTCATCTTAAGTTTAATTTATTCACTAACTTTGCTATAATTCCTTATTTCTGCTTATTTTATATTTTAGTCATAACTTTCTTGCTTGAAGTCAGAATTTCGTGTTCTTATAATCGATTTTCATTATTTTCGAGTGTTCTTTCATTTAGTGAGGTCCTTCTAAGGTTTTTGGCTCACAAGGCTTTGGTCTAGGTCAAACAATTTTATTAATCAAAGGTCTTAGTTTGATCACTTTAAGGTTTAGGTCTAAGTTTGTGCTTTAGGCTTAATTTTGAGTATTAGGCCTCATACTTGAGCTTTTAGGATTTTATTTAAGTGTTTTAAGATAAATTTTTAGTTTATTTCCTAAAGTTTTTAATTGGGTTTCAATTTCACTCTTGTGGGCTTAAAATGGGTCCTTTCAAATCTGATCTTATAGTTATTAGGCTTTATTTTTAGTCTTTTTAAGAGGGTTTTAGCTTAATTCACTTTATAGGGCCTTAACATCCTATTTATTATTTTAGGCCCCAACAAAATCTTAAGATAAGTTCATTTTCTATTAAAATTAAGATCTTGATTTCTTCATTTATTAGGCTTTTAATTTTATTTTTAAGGCCCCAATCACTAACTAAGCTAATTTAGACATTTAAACCAATGTCACCTAACTTAACTTTGTTAATTACATTCGAAATCATGATTTAGACTAATTAATCATGTCATTACATTGATAAATCAAAATTTACAACTTATTAACTCCATTAATAGTGGTAGCCAAGATGGTTTGTCATAGGTTTTCTTTCACCATCTTCCATCCAATACTTATTCTAGAGTTTCTTTGTTTTAATCACATTTCTACTTGTTGTAGGCTAATAACATTGCATAAAATGGTGCAAACAAGATGGATATTCACTAAGGAAGGGGAGTTTGCATGGCTCTTAGGGTTTTATGGAGTTTTTTTAACTTCTTTTCAAGTTTCATAAAACTATCTCTTATACTTCTAGAATGCAAATGATAAACTAGTTAAATACATGAATGAATGTGTGATTATATAAATCTAAAATGACATGTTCATGACTATAAAATTATTAGCTAGTATTTCTAATCATAAACTCTTCAAATAACATGAGTATAACTAATACAAATAGGAAACTCAAGTTGGGTGAATTTTACTTTAAGTTAGTTTGTATGAGTTCCAAATTTTCTACAAAAAAAAAAAAAAAAAGAAAAAGAAAAAGAAGAAGAAGTCAAGATGTGCTCCTTTGAGGAGTAAGGTTTATTGTCTGGATACTATGTATATGTGACTTTTAAATGTTAGTGGAATCATATGGTGATGGTAATGGCTAAAGTCAATCAGGTGGATAGGCGCATTTAACAACTCCTTTTATTTTTTTCCTCTTTGATTTTTGTTTGGGTTTTTAGAGAGTATTTCTGTAAACCCCTAAAATTTTCAACCTAACACCTAAAGTAGACTTAAGAGTGCTAGAAAACCTTAAGAGTTGATAAGACAAGTTAAGATGAAAACCTTAAAATAGCAATCGAAGATTTAATCGTGTATAAACATATTAAACCTTAAATATATAAAAATACTAGAGATTTTATCTGAAAGTGATAAAAACCTTAAAACCCTAACTTTAAGCTTAAAGAATGTGCTTATTCATTAGAATTACACTAAAACCCTAATTGAATGTAAACACTTAACAATATGCTAAATCACATAAAGTTATCAACCGATGGTCAAAGATAACTTGCAATTGTTCATAAATATATATAATACTAAATTAATTTATTAGAAACTATTATATTACATTATAGATTATATTAATCCTATAATTATATAACTAAGTTAGTATTGTGTAAATTTAAGTGTTTAGTTAATATTAATACTACATATAGTCCATATTAGTATTCTAAATCTCACTTTTCATGATAGTTATGCTAAGTATTATATTAAATAATATATATAGGACATAAAAAACTCAAAAAAGGGGTTTTAATAATTGTTTTTACTAATTATTTCTACTAATTATTTCATTTAATTCCGTATTTTCCTTTATTTCCTTAATTTTTCTCCTGATTATCCTTATGTTCTTTATTATGTACACTAATTACATATAAATTTCTAAGAGTTAACCAAGTCAACATTTGACCATAGTCAAAATTTTGACTAAGTTAACATATGTCCTTTTCACCTAGAAATTTCTATCACTTTCTATTGAATTCTTCTTCTTTTGCACATGATTTTTTTTTTCTTTTTCTCTTCCTTATCTATTCCTCCTTGCCACCACTTGTAGAAGACACCAAACCCCACTTTTTTCTTCATAAAAACACAAATAAAGACACAACAAAACTCTCTTCCCTTTCCCATTTCAAAACTGTGACCCTTCCACATCCTTTTCTCTTCTTCTAGCTTTTTATTTTACTTTTACTCCAACACTTTTAATCTACAATTCACTCCTTCCAAAGGTACCACTCCTCAACCTTATTTGGAAGAAGAAAAAGGTATGTTTAGTATATTACTTTTATTGATTTTTATACAACATAAGTAGACTTCCTTTTCACCTATTTTATGAATTCATGAACTTAATATATTAGTGATTTCTTAGCTTAAATTTTGAGAGTATGACCTTGAAAGCCTTGCGTATATACACATAAATCCATAAGTAAATTTTGTTTCTTTAAAATGCATATGCTAAGTATATGTATTCTTACATCCATAAACATTCATATGTACACATAGGTATAAGAGTACATATATACAAGTACATATATACCCACTTATGCATATATTTTTAGGTACATAACTAATTTTTGACTATATACATATAGATATGTATCAACCAAACCATAAATATATGTTAGTACATATAGGGAATTTGATATTCATACATATAAGTATAGAAATACAAGTATATATGTGTATAAATACACATGTACATATATATGGATATTCTTATATACGAGTACCTTTCGTGTATATAACCTGAATTAATGAAAATACTATATATATATATATATATATGTATAACATACCAATTAAACCCATAATATGCAAGAATATGACTTAAGTGAAGATTTCTTAAAGGTGTATTAAGGACATACGAAAATATGTATATCACCATAGGTACATACGGGTATATGTAAAAGTATCTATATGAGTATGTCAGAAGTACATATATATATAACATACACATAAGAAGTATAAATATATAAGTATAAAGTTAGTACATATGTAAAATACAATATAAATATCTAACATATTATAAAATAATATAATAAAGTAATAATATATAATGTACATACATATGTAAGTATGGGATAAAACTTATAATGGACCCATAATACATATATCAACTTATAATAACCTTATGTAAACACAAGTAATAATAATAATGATGTAAAATTATAAAAATATAAGAATATGATAAGTAATTAAATCATAAAGTAATAAAAGAATATAAAAAAGTAATAAATAAAGAATCTTTAAGTCACAATAACTAAAATTATAATAATTTAAACCCATATAATAAAATGCTGGTCTTAACGTCCAAAACGGACCCTGCTACGTGACTGTACATCCAAAAACGATGAAAATCAATTATAAAATCATAAAAATCAAAATTAGGATAAAAAAAGTTATACATGACTATAGATGTAAGATAAACCGAAAAAAATAAGTAAGATAACTAAATTAATTGACTCTATAAACTGATAATGAGGAGAAATAAATAACTAAATATATAAAGTATTATAACTTACAAATATACAAAAATAGTTACTATTGATCTTACTAAGTATGATAAACCTTATACATACCATACTAAGGTTATATTGGGAAAATAGATATATTACAATAGATTTTTAGTTAACTAAGGAGTTTGGTTTCTCAAAATACTTATGAATTTTATGATCTTTTAGGTATCTATATGTCGAGTTCTGAAAACCCTAAAAGCTTGAAGAATGAGTAATAATTCAGGTGAGGGAGTTCTAATGACTTGCTACCTATTTATGCGTGTTACTTATACAATGTTTTGCTACTTGTTGTTGCCTGTATGTCCGAATGACTGTTTTGCTTGTTTGCTATTATCTGTGTGATTACCTTCTTAAACCAATAAATATAAATATTTGACCAAACTAACCGGTTATATTCATTGCATGTCCATGACTCAGTAAATGTATTAATAGAGAGTGTTAGTTTTGCAAAATTTTGAGAAAAATATTTTTGGGAAAAAGTTTTTCTAATCTTAAACATATTTTTATATGATTTCCATAAAGGCTCATGGTGCCGTAAATGATATTTGATCGTTAAGGCAAAGTTAGCATGGGATCTCCAATTGATAATGAGAGGACTCACTTTATTATGCCCGTGAGACCTTGAATGGATTTTGATTACGAGAAGACTCGCATGTTTATGCTCGAGGGGCCTTGGATGGTGGATGGCCTTAGTTTGGGGTCTACCGATTTAGATTGGAATTCTTTTCTCGACTAGGAAAATAGTCAAGTGTCGCTTGGAGGGGTGGTGCCCCCGGGTAGCCTCATGTAGGTAAGCTGAAGTGTCCTGTATGGGTAAATATAGGGGATAATCGAAGTGTAGACGACATAATTCTACATTGTCTATAGTTCCAGACTCCTATGGATGTGTTGATGACATTCATCACACTTGCATTCATTTCGTATATAGATAGCTTGCATGTGTATTAATGACGTTTAATAACTTACTTGAATGATAATGGTGAGGGACAAACTCATTGAGCTATTTTATGGTCATTCCCCCTTAGTTTCTTTTGCAAGTTTACTTGTGTTGGGATTGGGATAAGTCTTGAGTGCTGAATGCAAGGTGAATATAAGTAAAATAGTATTAGAATTAGTTGAGACATTTATAAGTGATACAAAAACATCCTTTGTAGAAAATACTTATATATTGGAATTTAATATAATTTAATTTTTCTTATAATTTTATAAAGTTGGTATATCCTATCTTATTATTTGGTAGGATATACCGATTCTCTATGGTTTCGAGGAACTGTAGGATATCAAACATCCATAGTTATTATATTTTATAATAAATTAATTAATTACAAATCAACAACCTTAGTGACTAATCATTTACAGTTTTGCAATCTCTAACTTGTAAGGTGATTTCCATATCATGGGTACACACGTGTTATGTACAAAGATAAAGGGAAGACTACTTATATGTTGATCCTTTACTTGATTTGAGAAGGGTTTGTCTTAAAATATCCTAATTGTCTAACTAACCTGTTTGTTTTGTCTCCTTAATTGATCTTATCCATTTCTTAATTAAGAAGACTAAGGTTAGTAGATGGATTAAAGGGTAACAAAGCTAATTAATCATAATTATACTTAATTAAGCAATTTAGGCCTAATGAGAACATAATTAGGGTTTTTCTTTTATATTTTATCATTTTAATGAAGTCCATTGACCTATATTACTTTGTTTGTTAGGGTCTTTTAGTATTTAGGACCAATTAGGGTTATTCGATTGCATATGAGATTGGTGATTTAGGGTTTTCTTAGCAATTAGAGAAATTATTTGTAATTAGCTAATATTTTGGTGATATACTAAGGGTTTATTAGTTGGACCAGGGTTTTAATCAATCTATTAGTGTTTTTTAGTTATTTTAGGATGTCTCGTGTATTAGGATTTTACTAGTTTTACGTGTACGATTAGGATTTTACTTCCATTAGGATTTTTAAATCTATGATTTTGGGTTTGATAGATGATTTTAGGTTTTTGGCCTTAAACTAGAATTTTGGATGGTTAATTAGGGTTTTAGAGTTGATTTAGTGTTTTTGTACTATAAGGTTTATGCTTTGAATTTAGGTTTTCTAGGGCCTAATTAGTATTTAGGGTTGATTATTTCACAAACGCTTAGGATATCCTTTAGGTACTTTTATCAACTTCTAGCCCCCTATTTAAAAAATTTATGGGGACCACTAAGCTCTTTTTACATTTTTACTTGCATTTTTAGCTTGTAATTACGATTTTGTAGGGAATCACAATTCTTAAAAATGGGGGATTGGGATTCTTTACCTTATCCTATTAATTGCCATTCAGAGTTCCAATCTTCTATTTTTTTTTTTAATTTGTGTTGTATTTTATTATTTATTTAAAGAAGGGTTTTTTGACATTTTGTTTTCTACTATTATGTTTTTCCTTATTGAATTTTGTAAAGTAAATAATATAATAGTAATTCAATTATACTCAACCAAATAAAGAAATATCTATTCATCATTTATTACAACGTTATTCTATTCCCTCGTGATTGCAATTCCATTTCCCTCATAATTGTAATTCCATTTCATGAAGTAAACAATCTATATAGTTGTTGATGTACACTTCATATAAGATCATATCAATTCTAATTTCTCAAGCCATTGTATGTTTCTTCAAGACTCCAGCTTGTTGATAGGATGATAAAGTCTTTAGGAGAAGCTCAACTTTAGCTATCGTGTTTTAAGTTAGGCCTTCTAAATTAGGGATGGGCTTACAGGGGAGCCCATATGGGTCGTGGCCACCTAATTGTAAAAATCAACTCCAATATTTCAAGGGTATTGTTTAATATTTAGTCAAAAGCATGGACTAAATTAGCAAGAAAAATAAAGGTAGGCTTGTAACATAAAAGCCCATTCCACCCACTCAATCTACCTGAATGCAATTAATGTTCAATCTTTGTGTTTCATGTTGTTTTATTCATTTTTTTTCCCCAAATGGCACATTGCTTGGCTACAACATTCTTTTCTTTATTTTGTTACTTTTTTTTTAGTTTGATAATATAGTTAAACCTTTATAAATTAATACTCAATAAATTAATAACCTCTTTAAAATAATATTACTTTTCGAGTTCCAACTTAGGCTGGTTTACAAAATTAGTGATTTTAATAAATTAATAAGATAATAATTTTAGGAAGATCCTTATATAAATCTAAGTCCCATTAATATCATAAATCAATAATTCTCTAAAAACACAAACAAAATTAGGATAATTTAGTAAAATATGAATATATTATTGTTTGTTTTTTCTTAAATTTTAAATCTAGGTAGATTTCATCTCTAACTTCTCTCATTGAATTCAAAAGTTCCAGCATCGTGTTCTCAAACTACAATAAAAATTGTGAAGAGTTGTGGTGCTATGATTGCTTCCTTCATGTGATTGGAAAACTCTTTAAATTAACAAATTATTAATTTATTGATTACTTAATACCTATCTAAATTAATAAAATTTCATGGTCCCAACATTGTTATTAATTTATAAAGGTTTTACTATAGATAGCTATTGCTTAATACTTATCTAAATTAATAAAATTTTATGGCCCCAACATTATTATTAACTTATAAAGGTTTTACTATAAATAGCTATTGCTTTCCAATGCTTAAAGCCTTATTGTAATAAAGGAAGGTGATGATTCCTATAGCAACATTAAAATTGCTATTAGTTGTTCATTTTATTGTTATACAATTTTTGGATGAAATATTGTGCTTACAAAACATAGAGAACTAGAGGGTATTGGAGCTAGTTTGGTGTAATCACTCTGATGCCTAGGTCATTAAATGTGTTTAAGAGAAGATTGATGAATAGTTTCGAATCATAAGAGAGTTTTTACAGTACTTTTTCTCTATATTTATCGGTAAATGTCGGGTGTTTGAAGTAGTAGTTAAACATTGATCATGAGAGATGTTGAGACCTCATAATTAAGTACATGCCAAAAATATGGGAGTCGTGAGTTGTAATGTAATGGAAATGTGTTGGATGATAATTGTTCATGCCACTTTTACTAAGTTCAAACTAGACATGAATCTATCTTACTCAGTGTATGTCGGAAACTGAGTTACTTAGCTTTTTGTCAATCGAATGGCCGAATGAATTCAAGGGATGAAATCTAACTATCAACATTTGCTCTCTAACTCCCTTGGTCGAGAATATGACTTGAGGGAGTAAATAAAGCTTAAGGTTTTGTTGGTGGGGTTGAAGTGTGAAAAGCTAAATTTCTTAAATGTCGAGTAATGTAGGAAGTTTTTTTATTTTCGTTTAGAGCACAATAGATCATATTATAACTGAAGAGTTGCAACTCTTCAAATTTCTTACCTGTTCAGAAAACTAATGGTAGCATGTACAACAGCTATCACCCTAGCCATAATCACACTATAGGGCTAATAACTATCAAAGTAGCGATAGTCGTTGGATCCCTATATCAAAACACATGTCAAAAATCCGCACTACACCATCTAATTAGCGTGTTATTCTTGTCAGAACCGTCTTAGGGTTATGGAGGGAAATTGCTCATATATAAGGAATTTTCAATATTGAAAGAAGATTTCCTTGCTTCATTTTCATTTGTATCCATAAGCTTTCATCTCATCTTTATCTTCAAAATTCTCAAAAGTTTTGTAACTTTTATCTTATAGCTAGAATCAAGTATGGTTTGAAATGTAATTCATTGACTTGTTTTTTCAGATTTTGAAGCGATTGAGATCGAGGTTACTTTTCTCACCCAAAAAAGGAATAAGATGGTGTGTTCCTTAAGTAGCTTGGTTGATAGTGCGGTGGAGTAGTCGGATAAACTTGCTTGTATTAACTCTTTTATAGTAGAGACCTATCTAAATGACAAAGAAGGAAGATTTGTAGTTAAGTATTTTTATAATAACGTAGTTTACTTTAGTAATTCTCCAGATGGAGTGGCAAGTGCTATCGCAAAAGTTCTTGTATCAAAATACAATAAATACCAGCAAGATCATCCTGAGGTATGGAATTTGCAAAGGTTGAGAGAGGAGGAAAGGGTATGCTTTCCAAAGGAGAACGAGTTTCACATTTATTTGAAGTACTTCGACTTTAGACTATGCTTCCCATTTTTTGTGTTTGTCAAGCAATTCTTTAATTATTTCTGAGTTGTGCCAAGCATGTCCTCACCAAACACTTACTGACTTCTTATAGCTTTTGAGATAGTTAGTGAAGAGGTTGAGGTTAGAGCTACGCCTCAATTATTTAGGTACTTCTTTACAATAAAGAGGTAGCTTGATGGTTAGTATTTCATGGCCAATAGGTATGGGCGGAAATTCATGGATGGATTGAAGTCGAAGATCTATAAGTGGCACAACAAGTTTGTGTTGATCATATCGAACGAAGAATTGGACTTTTGGATTCAATGGACTGAACCTATTCATATGAAAGATATTGAGTTGATGCTGCCATGGCAAAAAAGATTCAAGAGAGAAGAAAAGACAAAATGTTTTTCTAGGACGCCGAGAAAATAATAAGGCGATATGAAAATAGGGAACCAATCTTCTTCGAAAAGGAAGATATATTATTGAGTAATTGTCATGCCGAGTAGAGCTACAAGAGGAAAGATGTTCTTGTGACATGGGGGAAGAATAGTTACCTTTGAGCATTGCTTAGCATGGAACATGTAAGTCCTTTATTTCTTTCTTTATTGTTAATGCATTTACCTTTCATTACAAAAATGGGCGCAGGCAATGTAGATCCTGCCAAACTATTAGCCCAAGTAAAGGAAAAAAAATCTAAGGTTAACAAATGAGCATGTGCCAAGGTGACTATAACTTAGCTGGTTGCCTCAAGGAAAGCTATATAAGAGAAAGTAGTGAAGCAAGTAGCAATCTAGAAAAAGGTATCCCATCTAGTTGACAAGCGATAAGAGAATGAAAAACTTGGGGTTGTTAGGGCTGCACAAGTTGAAGTGATCCTACCAACTGAAAGTATTTCTTTGACTGAAGAGCTGAAAGATTCTAGCTAAGATATCAATGTTTGCACCACGGCTAAAATCACCCGTCATGAGGCTATTGACGGGTCGTTGCTCCAAGTGGATATTGTGTCGAGTACTAACAAAAGAAGTGGGAAGGAGCTCGTTAGCCAACCTTCGTCTAAGAGATCCAAGACTTTAGATGAAAGGATGAAGGAGGCCATGAGGAACAAAGCTATTGGCATCAATAGTGCCAAATTCGTCCCTAATATTGAGGTTAGCGAGTGCTTCGTTCTGTGCTAGAGTCATAATATCCTCCATACTGATTTGGCCTTAAGCTATAGGACCAAATCCCTAACTTTGATGGAAGGCATCATTCTTCCCAAGGATAGGGAGATTGTAAAGAAGGATGTTGATAGGGTTCGTAGTTGTAACTAAGCACACATTGTAGCTAAGTTGTATGATGTATGTATTAATTAGATCCTTTCACTTATGGTACGCATTTTATTGCTGACATAATGATGTTTGTATGCAGATCAACAGCCACGTTCTTATAGCATTGGATGAAGCTGATAAGGAGATGAAGAAGGTAATAATATTTTATTATTTTGTCGGGTGATCTAGTGAATTTATTGTTTTTATTGTCGACTTATTACGGAAAATGGAAGATGCATACAACTCCTTAAGGGCTCAGATTATAAGTGCACAAACTGTGACAATCAAGGTTGAGATGGAGGTTAGAAAATATCAAGAGGAGCTGGCTGTTGAGAAATTGGCACATTCATTAGTGGCTGATGAAGTCTCGAGCCTTAAAGCTAAGAGTAAGGAGCAATATAAGGAGATTGAAGACTTAAAGGAGGAGCTTCGTCAGAAAATGCAAGAGTGTTAGGGTTTGGGCCAAACGCTCAGTTCAATGAGAGATGAAGAGGATAGGCTCAAGGTAGAAATAAAAGAATTAGAGATCAATAACTCTAGATTTTAGAGGCATGTTGCTGAATTAAAGGAGGTAGCAATGAAAGTGCCCTTTATTAAGGAAGCATTAGAGATCGTGACTCTAAGTCGGTGGTATGAGAATTTGCTGAGAAAGAAGTTATTGGAGGGGGTCTAAGTGGAAAGAGAAGAAATTTTAAAGTTTTACACTGGATACAATTTTTCATGCCTGGAGTTTTCCGATGTTGATAATAATGTCAGTAGTGACTAAGATGCTAGCAAAGATACATGTATTGAGGTCCATATGCAGGGTGATGACAATAGAGTTTACGTGTGGGGTCCTAACAATGACATGGACTAATTATCTAAGGCGATCCCTTACATGTACAAAGAGCAATCCACCTGTTCCAAAACCCCCAACAGTGAGAAAGAAATATGCTTCAGTAAGGTCCCTTCTTTCGATAAAGGGAATGCCTCCACACAATCAAAGAACAACTCAAAATCTTAGGGTTGCTGTTGTGTTTTATTTTTATAGAGTTGTATAAATGAGGTTTGGCTGAGTGGTCGAACATATAATGTTGTATTAATATTATTCACATTTCCTTATATGTAATTTAATACTTATAGCATGTTTTCTTTCACGCGCTTTGTTTCTTGGCCTATTTTATTTCACATGCTTGTTTTCTTCGGCATATTTTATTTCACATACCAATTTCCCTTGGCATGTTTTATTTTATACGCCTACTTTTCCCAACATGTTTTATTTCATACGCGATACATTGGATATCTTTTTAAAGATAATGTCCATTAGTTATTTGAAACGTGGACTAGTCGTCTTACTTGAGTCGTGAGATCGTTTATAAGAACTGACATAATCGTTATTTGGCTTTTTGGCTAAATTATAAAGCTTGCTAATCATGATAGGTTTGACCTTATTAAATATTAATTTGTTCATTGTGTAGTTTGAACTTAATAATGATCCATTAATCATGAAATGATTAGGAAGGAAAACAAGTTGGCATTGGAACTTAAAATAAGTGTTCACATTTGAAACAACAACTAGGCTATCGCTTTATAGAAAAAGTGGAAATACTTCATAACTTCAAAGGAATTAATTAAAATGAAGCTTCAAGTTCTTGACATTCCATGCGTAAGGGATGATTGTTCCATCCAACCTTTCTAGTTAATAGGCCCCTTCACCAATGAATTCCTGAACCTTAACTGGATCCTCCTAATTTGCACCAAGTTTTCCCTGTCTATCTTGCACATTAGTTGGTTCTAATTTCCTACAAACTAAATCTCTAAGCAAAAAAACCTTATGTTTTACCTTTTGGTTATAATACCTGATTGCCTTATGTTGGTATGTTGCAACTCTCGCTCTTATGACATCTCTTATCTCTTGAATAGTGTCTAAATTAGCAGTTAAACCAACCTAGTTGGTCATCACATCGAAATTCTGTGTATGTACATTAGGCAGGTCCAATTCAATTAGCAATACTACTTCTATACCATACGCCAATTTGAAGGGTGTTTCCCCTATTGTAGTCCTATGGGTTGTTAGATATCACCATAAAACATTCATCAATTTGTCAGTCTATTTTTCTTTGACTTGATTAACTGTCCTTTTCAAGCCGTATAAGATAATCTTGTTAATTGTTTCTACTTACCTATTAGTCTAAGGGTGTGTTATAGATGTATAATTCAGACGAATGCCATGTTTCTTACAAAATGCTCGAAATTTGTCATTATCAAATTATCAAATTGTAGGCCATTATTTGTGATTATCATAAATGGGATCCCATAGCTTAATATAATAAAGTTTAGAAAAAAAAGCTTCAACCTTTTGTTTGGTGATTCTTGCTAATGCCTCAGCCTCCGCCTACTTAGTAAAATAATCCATGACAACAATGATGAATTGTCACTAGGCCATAGATTTTGGAAACGGTTTGAGTATCTCTAATCCCCATCAGGTAAAGGGTTAGGGATTAGTTAAGCAACATAGTTCAGTAGAAGGTTGATGATTCGACACCTCATGCTTTTGGTATTGTTGACACTACCAAATTGATGTTCTCGCATCATCTTTCATTGTCGGCCAGTAATAGTTGAGTCCTAAGGCATAGATATACAATGTTTGTCCTTTCATATGGTTGCTACATACACCACCATATAGCCTAGATAATACTCGTTATGCATCTTTCGAAGGAAGGCATCAAAAGTAAGGTTAGGAATTACTGTATTTGAACAATTGATCATCTATCAATGTGTAATTCACAGCATGGTAAATTAACCTTCAACCTTTTGTTTTGTGATTAATAAGGACTATAATTGGATGAGCTTCAAAGTATGATTTCAATTTCCTTGCCGAGAGAGCCACTGTTAACACAAATTTCTTGATTTAGGTATATCGATGTTTTGGTCCTTGCAAGACATAACTCACATAATAAATTGGCTGATGCTTTTTACCTTCGATTCAAACCAATATAGAGGAAAGTGCTTGGTAACCAACTAACAAGTATAAATTTAAATTCTCTCTTGGAAGAGGCATCGAGAGTATTTGTGGTGACACAAGAAATTCTTTATACTCGCTGAATGCTCTTTTGCACTCATTCATCCACTTGAAATCTTTTGGATTCTTTAAAATTTTAAAGAATTCTGCATACCTAGCCGCTCTCTTCGACACAAACCTGTTAAGGGTAACTATTTGCCTAGTTAGCTCTTGAACCTCCTTGACAGTTCATGGAGATTTCATGTTTCTGATAGCATCAATTTTTCTTGAATTCGCTTCAATATTGCACTAAGTGACCATATACCCCAAAAACTTTCTAGAAGTAGCATCAAAAATTCATTTCTACAAATTCAACTTCATATTGTATCTCCTTAAAATGTTAAATGTCTCCTCAAGATCGGTAAGATGTCGATCCTCTATCATGCTTTTCATAATCATGTTGTCAACATACACTTTGACGTTTCGATGGATCTATGGCTTGAACATCTTGGTGACAGCGTCTAATAAGTTACACTAGCATTTTTTAGCCTAAAGGGCATCACTGTATAGCAGTAGGTTCCAAAGTTAGTGATGAATGACGTATGAACTTTGTCTTCTTCATCCATTTTAATTTGATTGTAGCTAGAAAATGTACCCATGAAAGAAAGTAAAGCACGACCAACAGTTGAGTCAACCATCTAATCTGTTCTTGGCTAAGGAAAGTAATCTTTAGGATAGTCCTTGTTTAGATCCGTAAAGTCTATGCACATGCATTATTTGTCGTTAGACTTCTTGACTAACATGTAGTTAGCTAGCCAAGTTAGATAAAGCTCTTCCTGAATGAATCTTACCTTTAAGAGTTTCTGGACTTCTTCTATGGTTACTTGCTTCTCAAGGGCGAAATGTCTTTTGCTTTGTTGAATCACCTTAGCGCTTAGATCGATTTGAAGCTTGTGTACCATGATATCTTTAGGGATACTCGGTATATCTGAGGTGGACTATGCGAATACATCAGTATTATCTTATAGAAAGTTGATTAAACTTTAATGGATGTTTGCCAACAAGGGTTTCCCTATCTTTCTCAGCTTCTCAAGATCTTCTCCCAATGAAATCTCTTCTGTTTCATCTTTGGTATTATCTATGCCATGTACAATGATTATGCTAACTATTGATCCCCCTTTGCATACACTAACTCCTGTAGAAATGGGAAATTTAGCCTTAAGGTAGGCAATGGAAGGGACAATGCTGAATGAGTACTAACACGACCATCCTAAGATCATATTGTATGGGGACCAACATTTGACAACAAGGAAGTCCACTTTGTCTTTTGCAACATGCACATCATCTCTAATCTGGATTGTTAGAGAAATTGCTCTAGTTATCCGGACAAGTTGATTATTGGAGACATATAAATTTTAGCTATAAGATCTGAACTATGTCTTAATCTTCAGTTCAAAAGCATGTTAGAAAATATTATCTACCGAACTTCTAGTATCAATAAGAATTTTTTTATCCTTGAAGTTGGCAATTCTCGCACTAATCACGAGCACATCATCATGGGGCCTTTGAATGTCTTTGAAATCTTCCTCTATAAAGGAAATTATATTGTAGATTCTGACCTTTTTGCCCTAAACATTACAGACATAATGAATGGTGTTAGTTGAGCTTGAAGAGCTAAATTAGCCTATGGTAGAAGTTTTGCTGACAATAGTATTAATTATACCGTTTGGTGCTCTATTAGTGCTCCCATCTCTCAAATCTTTTTTGGCATGAGTTGGTCAAGTGACATTCTCCTACTCTTCTCATCTCCTTTGAGATTGTCACTCAATATTCTCGGCTTCATGCACGAGAAACTTACTCAAGTACCCTTGTTGAATTTTATCCTTAATTGCATTCTTAAGTTGGATGCATTTGTTGGAATTTTTCCTCAAAGGATTCCCTTTCATCCTTTCTAGCAACTATAACACACCTCTTTGCCTACGCACCTCTATTAGTTTGTCTACAATTGGGCAATTGAGTGGTGTATGGACTGAATATGTCAAGATTTGTGGATTTTTTTTTTCTCAGCATTAGGAGATTGATCATTGTCCATTTTGAGTCAATCTTTTACACTTCTCTTTTTGTCACCTTTCTTGTGTCCTCTATTTTGGTTAGCTTCTTGGCGAGCCTTAATGTTGTCTTCTTGTTGAATGTAAGATGTGGCTTTAGCTTTGAACTTGGTAAAAGTTTTTGGCTTATTTTTGGCGAGAGACTTGAAAAAAGTCTTCATGGGGCTTGATACCATCAATAATTGTATTGAATGCTAATATCTAGCTCTAGAATTTAGACCATCTCAGTCGTAAACCTAGCTAGATAATCTCTAATAGATTTATTTGATCTCTGTTTTATCATGTTAAAGACAGAAAAATCCTTGACAGGAAGGTTACTTGTAAGGAAGTGTTAGAGAAACACTTCTATTAAATCCTTGAAACACAAAATTATGTTCAGATTCAAGTGCTTGACTCATGTACTTGTTACATTCCTTAGTGTTTAAGGAAAAGCTTGGTAGCCAACGACATTGCTTAAGCCGTGTAACTTGGCCAAGGTGCATTAGTACTTAAGGTGATCATAGGTTTCAAATTGTAGCAACTTAATGTGTTGTGATATCACTTCATCTAAGATCTCGGGGACGAAAGGGCTTTTCTTAATTTGAAATTTTTTACTTGTAGTAGTAGGGGTGCCAACATGCGAAGGTCCAATATGGTGCACCTGCTACGATTGCTTCCCTTTGTCATTTTTCTTGAATGCATGGGCTAAAGGTCCCATTGTAACTTAGGCTTGCTTTCTTGGTAATTCGAGAGAATAGATTTAGTTGTCACTATTTTTGGCATTTTGATCACCGTATTCTTTGTTTTGACTTGGATGAACATTATTGTAGAGGAGATCAAGGATCTCTTCATGTTTTTTGCCAAATTCTTGGTTTTCTTTGGCTAAGTTTATGTAAAGTTGCTTCAGCATAGCCAATCGTTGTCCAAGTGTGCCTACTTCCCCCTTTATTATGGTGGGATGAAGTACCAGCACATACACTTTAGTTAACTTAGTTCTTGCCATGTGAGCATGTGATGAAAAACCAACAACGCCAAATGTTGTTATATGATTTTTGGGTGAAATCTCTCTCCTATAAAAGACAAATAACTAGAGGGTATAGGGGTTAGTTTGGTGTAGCCACTTTGATACCTAAGTCAGTAAATGTGTTTTGAGAGAAGATTGATGAATAGTTATGAATCGTAAGAGAGTTCTTATAGTTCTTTTTCTCTCTATGTATAGGTGAATATCAAGTGTCTGAAGTAGTAGTTAATAGTTAATCATTGATCATGAGACATGTGGAGACCTCATTATTAAGTACATGCTAGAAATATAGGAGTGATGGGTATTTATGTAATGGAACTATACTAGACGATAACCGTTCGTGCCACTTTTACTAAGTTTAAACAAGACATGAATCTATCTTAGTCGGCATATGCTGAGAATTGAGTTACTCGGCTTTTCGTCAATCGAATGACTAAGTGAATTTAAAGGATGAAATTTGACTATCAACACATTCCATTTTTTTTTCCCTAATATATCACCCGAAAATGACTTATGGTCTTTTATCCATCATTTATTCTATTACTTTATCAACTTTTAAGGAGATAGATCTTTTGTAAAGGTTTAAAATTTAAGATATTTTAATTGTAGTAGGTAAGTTCAAAATTGATTGATGTGTTCTATCTTTTTATTAATAAAAACAAAGGAAAGATCATACTTAAATTTATTTGAATTCAACCAAAATTATAACTTACCAAAATTACAACTTATTTAAAAGATATCAATAATTGATTAATTTGTATGAAATGGAAAAAAGAAAGAAAAAACTATTTTAATGGTTTTCCCTCTTTCTATAAAAAACAATGGACTACAAATTCAATATAGCATTCTTAAGTCAAGTGAATGTTTATTAAACAACAAAAACGTTATTTTTAAGGGCAACAATCATAATAAAATATCATAAATTTTTTTTTAAACATTGAAACTACCATGTTTTATTACCATCATCTTCAAATTAGCTCAAACATTACTACCATCACGCTCAATTGAACTAGATTAAAATTTTTTATTATATATAGCACATTGTGTCTTTTTTTGCTTATAACTATTTTATAATTTGTAACATTAAATATCATGTAAGCAATATATAATACCATATAGATATCAATTATACTTTATATGATTGGATCTATATAGCAAATTATATTATAAATTATAGAAAAAAAGTTATATATATATATGATTTGCAATACATGGCACTAGGTTTTATGCATCATATGTATTATGCATCATATTATTTATCACATAGTATGTATCATGCATCATTATATATTATAATTAAGGCTAATAAATAATATGATGATTAATTTCTCACTAATATAATTGTCTTTTAATTTGCATAAAATGAAAAAATCATTGAAAATATTATATAGATTCTATCATAGATGAACTTTATAACAAAAAAGGAATGAAAAATTAGATTTCCATGATTTCATTATTTGAATTTGTCATTTTAAGATTGTACCTTTTCCTTTATACAATAAAATCATGGGTCTAGTAATTTTGATGGCATTGATGATGGTCCCTCACTTTTTAATCCTACATTTGTCCCTATTCATGTCAAGATCATAAAGTAGACTATTGTCAGCTTGTTATTAGTTCATTCTTACTAAGTAGTCAGATACAGTTAGTTGGTTGATGTAAATATATAAATAGAAGTATTTGTCATTAGTTATTATTTTGTTACCCTTTATACATAGTTAAAAACACTTCTATTTATTATTCTATTGACTCTCATATGTATCTTCAATTCGATTTGCTAATTACACAAATTAATGGAGTTAGAATAAATTTCTATAATAGCATCTAACAAATTGTAATGGATATATGTTTGTGTATGTGAGATGGTGAGTGTAGAAAAAGATTGCTAATTGTTTTAAAAGCTAATAGCAAATGCTGTAGTCATGATGTGTATGAAAATTAAAAAAAAAAAAATCATTTACATGCAATAATAACTATGAAACTATTATGTAGTGACTTACATACTAAATGTGAGACCCTACAAAAATACTAAATAATTTATAATCGGTCGGTTTGGAAATAGCTTGTAAAAATTTACAGCGATTGTGTAAATCATTCGATCAAGCTTGAATTTTACTAAGAAGTTAGAAATAGTAGTAGAAATAACTTTGTAAGTTTAGAATTAAGAAAATAAAATAATTATATATTAAATTATCTAGTTATACGTATATTATCAACTATTTATTGAAAACGCGTAATACAAGTTTTGATGATTAACGAATTCCTAAAGATAAATTATATGCAATTATATAAATTAGTAAGAAATAAAATGAAAAGTTTAGCGATTGAGAGACACTTTAAAAATTATGAATTATATCAACGTTTTAAGAATTAAGTTGAACCTTTATAACGAAGGTAATAAAAAATTAAAAGAAATAACAATATAGCTTTAATATATTAAATTAAGCTCATTTATATATATGATTTTATTAGATTATTAAATTTATTAGGTCTAATCATTATAACGTAGAGTTTCGTAATTTTATATATAACTTATGATGAATTTTTTGAAATCAACTACGTAATCTTAATAATTAATATTAGTGAGTAAAATTATATATAAGATGTATATAAATAAATTGCAAATAATTAATGGAATCTATCCATATATATTATACATTTAAAAAAAGTATATTTAACATCTAATCTTAGAATGTAAAACCAATAAAAAATTAGTTCCTAATAAAACCAAATGGTAATATGAGTCTTGCAAAAGTTATAAGGAATAGTCTTGTCAAGTCAAATTTCAAAAATAAGTTGAAATACAATAAATATAGATTATAACATAAAAGTTTATCAGGTTAAATTTTAATTAGTTTAGAATAAAAATTTTATATTAAGTGTATAATATAATGTTTTATTATTTTTGAAATATATTATTGAAGTTTATAAATAATAAATTATGGTAAAATTATATTGAAATGTCATGTAAAATTCAACCAAAAAAAAAAAAAACCTAAATTGTCTTAAGTTAGGTGGTGAATTTTCTACCTACATAAATATGGCTTTATAGCCATTTGAAAAGAAAGAAAAGAACCAAGTGAGAGAGAGAGAGAGAGAGAGAGAGAGAAGAGAGGAGAAAAGGAAAGAGAGAACGAAAAAAATCAAGTGAGAGAAAAGAAGAGAGAGAGAGAGAGAGAGAGAAGAGCGGATAAAAGGAAAGAGAGAAAGAAAAGAATTAGGTGAAAAGAAAAGAAAGAAAGAGAAATAAAGGAAGAGAGAGAGAGAAAGAAAGATCCAAAGAAAGCGAAGAGAAAAAGAAAAAGGAAGAAGAAAGAAAAGAAAAGAAAAGAAGAAGAAAGAAAGGAAAAGAAGAAGGAAAAAAAAAAGAGCCTAGAAGATTTAATTTTTTTTTTTTATGTTTGATATTCTCAAGTAATCTCATTTTCAAAATTATGAGTATTATTTTATAATTGTTTTATCAATTCTAATTTAGTATGTAATTAAATATCTTGGTATGTTATTTGGTGATGAAAGATGATATTTATAGTGTTATAGATGTAAGGTATGTGTTTTAAGTGTAGATTATGTAATAATGTATAATATGTATATATAGAAAATTAAATAAGTAGGAAATATTAGGTTAAATTGATAATATTATAATATTAAAAACATCATATAAATTTGATATAGAATATGTATTTAGGTAATTAGGTGAAAAATATAGGTTATTCTTATACCAAGAATAAATTTGGTGGTTAAATTAGGAGTATCGTGTACTGTATTGACCAAAATATTGGTTATGAGCTAGATAAGAAATTTAAGGTATCCATATATAGTTAGATGAATTTCACATATTGGTTCATAAGGAGTTCATAGGGTTTACATATGAAAATTGAATTAGAAACTAGTTTAGGATTAGTTCAATAATAAGTAATTAAAATAAGGATAATGGAGTAAAAATTATAATTTAAAGCTTATATATATGAAAGTATAAATGTTAAAATGATATTTATAATATAGGAGCAAGTGCAGCAATCTGACCCTACATCAAACTTGAGTGAGTAGATTAGGGACTTTAGGCAAGTTTGGGATTAATACGTTACTATATTTTTGAAATATTATTTCATAGTACTTGGAGACTTAAGGCTATACTTGTTTGTGCCTGTAGATAGCTTGAATGTATGTATGCTTGTATATACGTGTTCTTGAATGTGTCGTGTACTATTAGCTTATTGTACTGGTTTGTAATTATTTTGTATTATGTGATATGGACTAATCATCTTAATTAGACTTAAAAGTATATAGCTTGTAAAATAAACCGGTTAAGCATTTTAACTCATTGGGGGAGATGTTTAGGGTTCTTTAGCCAATTATCAACCCTTTCAAAAGGGACAGTGTTGGATAACACAATTGGTCACTTCTTCATTCTTAGTCAAACTAAGTAACAGGAGAGGAGGTCACAGCAAGGATAAAGGTAGTGGTTTGAAGGTAGTTATGAGAAAAGTGGTGTCTCTATTATAAAAGCTTGGATTTGGTCGTGAGCTATTAAAATGTGCACTTTAAACTCCTCAATTCGGATTAAATGGGTGTAATTTCTCTAATCTCATGACAAATCGAATAACGTCATGCGATGGCATTTCCTTGCCATGTTGCATTAAAATAATTGTTTGATAACCCTATTTGTGCTTGATATATAGTTTCAAATCTTCTTCTTAACTTACTAAGTGATTGGTTACTCACATTTCTATAGATGTTTTTGGAAATGTTAGTTAAGAAGCGGTTTATAATTATTTTAAAGTTAGCAACAATTAGATCTTAGGGAGTTAAGATATAAAACTGATGAGCAGTTACATTTTTAAGGTTTTAGTTCTTATTTTTGAATCTTCTATTACTAAATTATGTATTACTTAAGCAAGGTTAGATTATTAAATCATGCTTAACATTACTTGAAATATGGAATTATAGTATATATTTTTCTCACTTTTGAATGCAAATAACATATTTAATTTGTCAACTGTTTACTTTAAAGCAGGTTAGCCATAGATATCTTATGTAAATCAAGTCTAAGATAGTAGTTATAAGATCTTAAATCTGAGAATAGTTTGCATGGCAAGATTGTTACGATTTTTCCGCTTTGGAACCTAACAGTTCTAAGTTGGTATCAGAGTGTGGTTTTGGTGAACTCGCTTTGAAGTATTATAATTAAAAGAAGTAGACATTATAAGAACATATTGAGAGTGGGTAATAATAAGTAGATGGTAAAGGAGTAGTTTAAAGATATAAACTTCATATGTATGTATATTATATATATATATATATATATATATATATATATATAAGTAAAAGAATATATGATAATAAAATCATACTAACTTTCCTTTATGCTAACTTACAAGACTATGAAAATGAGCTTGTGATTATTTAGTTATACTTAGAAGATTTAAAAGGAAGTAGAGAATACTATAACACATAGTGATAGAAGCTCTTATAGAACCTTAAGTAAAAGACTATAACCATGTATAAATGAACTTATAAAACCTTAGGTAAAGAGTTGGTGAAGGCTATTTTTAGAAATTGTAGAACCCTTTTGTAGAAGGTGATGTAGAGTCCTTGAGAAGGAAAGTAGATAAGACCTAATAAAGAAGACTCTATAAAAGGTAGAAACTTTTGTAGAAGGTCAGGTAGAACCTATAGAAGGTGAGATAAAACTTAATAGTGACCTTATAAAAGTTGTAGTAGAGGATAACCAAGTAGTAAAAACCTAATGGAGTAGGAACTATAGCCCAGAATTAAAAGTCAAAGATGATGGGATTTCTTATCCCTGGTAGTTCTAAGAGCATATCACTAAGTGGGACATTGCTATTGAGTATAAGTATAAGAGTAAGATAGATATAACATAATTAGAAATATAATGAGATTCTTAAATAGATTGGATGGGAAATAGACTTGGACAAGACTAATGTAAAACATGAGTCAGATTAAATGAGATAGAGAACAGAAGTTTAGATGCATGTATAATTGATGAGTTGATGAGTGGAGCGATTAATAAACGGAGCTTAGAACTAAAAGCGATAAACTGGGCTAATTTTATTATTAGATTGAGCAGACTAATAGAGTGGGTGAAGGTTACTACTCACTTAGATAATTAAAAAAAAAAAATGGTAGTTTTGATACATACTTACATTAAGCTTTAAGAACTCGTCTAAACACTTTCCATAAAATTGCGTATACCTTAATAACTTCCAACTGAGAAGATAACTCTTTTGTTAATCTAATATAATTAACTTCAACCATGTTTAGATTTTCAATAGCTGTAGGATACATTATAAATTCTAAGTCAAAGAGATCCCTTACGTGTTTATAGTTATGAATTTGGGTATAATTAAGATTGATGCCTACTTCTATATATATTATATAGCTGGGAATCTAGATGCAATTATTGGAAATTGATATAATTTAATCATAAACAAAATTACATCTTTTAGAATAATTTCAAACTATAATATGTATAACTCATGTATGATGCATTATATTTTGTATTATTATGTATGGAATTTGAAATTAATAAAAGACCTAACATGTGTAACAAACAATAAGTATTTACCATATGTACCTCATATTAGAACTTGTGTCTTCTCTTTCCCCTTTAATTAAACTTTATGTAAGTAGTAAATCCCATATGACTTATAATTCGTTTATTCTTTATATCGTGACTGAATATATTGAACTATCTATCATGAAAGTTTTCAATAGAGGTAGATCTATACTTAATCTCGTTTAAACCCATAAATCATGTGTTTATATATATACCTATATATATGCTAGGTTAATTATAATTTATAATTCTAATTGTAAAACCTAGCTGAGATTTAGGATGGAAAGGATAACAAACTACTTGAAACCAATTCATACATCAACCCTCACCCTTTTAATATATAAGATGAGTTTTAAAGAATATCCTTCCTCATCTCTTATATCACATGAACCTAGTTATAAATAAATTAGAGCCAAGTCAACTACTTATCACTATTCTCTTCCTTTTAACCTAACAAAATAATCATTCAACGTTCCCACTATTCACAAACCTACTCATAAGAGCCAAACTTTGCTCGATGAATATCATGATCAAATCCTTAAATATCTTGAAAATGATGTAATCAAATAATGACCCCAAATTTAAGGATAAAACTTAATCTTGAAAATCAAAACCCCATCAGTTCGTCTTGACCAACAAACTTAAGGACAACGATGTCAACATGGATAGCAAAATATCATAACCACAACTACAATGATAATATAAAATTACTTCAAATGAAATAAAACTTGTCCTCTCGATCCTCAATAACAGGTAATAAATGAGAATACTATAATAAATATGAATTAAAATTAATAAAGATATAAAGACTTCGACAATAGAATAATGAGTAACTATCACAAGACACAATAAAGAAGCTATCAAAATAGGAATCTCCATATGTAGTAGCATGAATATCCGATTAGGAATGAATGACAAATTTGTATGGTTTATGTTAGAGTATTATGCCCCATCAACCTCAAGTCATGTTGAGTCTTGTTGTGTCAAGTTGAGTTGAGTCAAATGTGTTGAGTTAAAGTCAAGTCAATTATTGATTTTCATGGTTAGGTTCGAGTCAATGGAAGGTCAAGATTTGCTACTCATTCCTACTGGTATAGTTATGCTAAGATATATGGAGTGTAAGGAACTAAATAAGTAACAAATAATACACAAATATGAGACACACAAGGATAAAGGATAAACTAACCAATAATAAGAATGGGAAACCAAGATAAAACAAATAAACTCTACATCTTAAAATTTACCTCATGACTTCAACTAATACTAATAACTATATAATAGTATTGACATACTTACACTTATATCACCAAGAGCAAATCAAACAACTAAGGTAATTGTAATATGATTTGACCAATCAAATCTAACATTGGAAATGGCATAATATGTAAATGATCAAAGGAACAATTTATAACCTATGCCTATATAAGCACCTAACATTAAAATCATTGATTTCAAATTATTCTTAGAAATAAATATGAACATTCATCCTTATCACAGCGGTAACATAAGTAATAGTAAAAAATCTTTATAATTAGAATAGGATGAAGTTAGTATATATATAATAAATAGAAATATTTATAAGAAAGTTATAAGAAATTCGGAAGCTAAGAGGATAACCTTATAAAGCATTAGATACATAAGCATAATAATAAATCTTGAGACAATAGATGATATAGTTATAAATGGATAAATTCAAAATATCATTAGATTAGGAAATGATCAAGAGTTAGATCTAGAAACCATAGGTAAATTTATTTAATAATGGAAGAATAAGAATGTACAATAAATAGTCGAAGTTTAGCCTCTAATAAGACTTTAAAATTATACAATAAAATTTATATATTTTTTGAAACCCATATGAGAACTAAGGTAAGCAAGAAAGAAAGCTAATTAAAAGGGGAATTTGTTTAAATTAATAACCCAATAATGGTTTTAATTAATTTAGATCCATAAAATCAGGAAAATTGTAGGTAGTATAAGTACCCATCTAATTTAAGAAGAACTATAAATAAAGTATCTAAACCATAAAGTTATTTCATAAGGTTGCAAAGCACTCAGAATAAGTAAGATTGTTATGTTGATCTTAGAAGTAAGAGCGTAGAAGTTAGTCGTAGAAGCCTCTGTAAAAGTAACACTAAATAGAGAAAACTTAACTCATTTGGCATAATATTTGAAAAATAGAGCTAAGTTAAAGCATTAAATTTTCCAAAGACTAAAGAGATTGGAATGGGATATTAATTAATTTTAGGAAGCAACTTCTAAAATACTAGATAATCGAGTTCAAAAATTAAGGAAGTCAAGATATGGAATGGATTGTAATTATAAGAATATATATATATATATATTTCCTTCTAGGGAAGATTTTGAATAAAGCAGTTTCGAGGATGAAATTAGTTGTAAGGCAGGTGGAACATGAGACCCTACAAAAAATGATAAATAATTCATAATCGGTTGATTTGGAAACAAATTGTAAAAATTTAAGGCGATTATGTAAATCATTTAATCAATTCTAAATTTTAATAAGAAGTTAGAAATATTAGTAGAAATGACCTCATAAGTTTAGAATTAAGAAATTTAATAATTAAATATTAAATTATTAAGTTATACATATATTATCCGTTATTTATTGAAAATGTGTAAAATGAATTTTGATAATTAACGAATTGTTAGAAATAAATTAAATGCAATTATATAAATTAATAAGAAATAAAAATGAAAAGTTTAGTGCTTGAGAGACACTTTAGAAATTATGAATTATATCAACGTTGTTAGAATTAAGTTGAACCTTTACGATGAAGGTAATAAAAATTAAAAGAAATAACTATATAGCTTTAATATCTTAAATTAAGCTCATTTATATATATGATTTTATTAGATTATTAAGTTTATTAGGTCTAATTGATATAATGTAGAGTTTTGTAATTTAAGATATAGTTTATGATGAATCTCTTGATATTATTTTAATAATTAATATTAGTGAATAAAATTATATATAAGATATATATAAATAAGTTGCAAATAATTAATAGAATCTAGCCATATATATCATATATTTAAAAAAAGTGCATTTAGAATCTTATTTTAGAATGTAAGATCAATAAACATTTTTCTATACTTCTATAATCATAGACATTCGCGATCATAGACATCCTTCCTTTCAACTCCACTTGGTATGGATTGCACATAGTCACTAGCACATTTTTCTGTACTTCTACGTTTAAATAAAAGATTCATGTCAAAGTTAACATAAAAATTTTGCTTAATTGTTATACGTCATACCATAAATTTTCACTTGTGGAATTGGCTTATGAATGGAAAACTCCATTTCGGTAAAGCATATCATCTACATCTACAATATTGACTCTAAAATTAGAGTGTACATCGGTACATTATCTTACCACTTGACCGCATAAATTGCGTTAGCTCATCACAATTCGGAACATTGATCCGCAATGGTCGGTTTGAGTCAGGCTCCAATTTCTTCCCTGGTCTTCCCTTTTTCGTTTGCCTACAATTATATATTCAAAATGAAAATCTAGATATGTCAATGTATCATATTCTTTTGCGTTTCTTCTGTTAGTAGTTTCAAATATATATCACTGAGGTATGTTTCTTTCTTCCTTTCTTCCTTTTGCTTTTGTTGTTTTGATTATAAACGGTCACATCGAAAATCCATTTATTGATAAATACCATTGGAGAGCTCACAGGAATGAAATGCTGATCTATTTAGTATTTGACCTATGGGGTGAGCTTCAGTTTTTCTTTGGATTTCATGAGATTTGCTGCACCTTTGCAAATGGTGACATGAAATACAACCCCGGTCCAAGCAGACTTGATTAACTTGAAAACACATTCATCACCCTCCACTAGGTTATTATCCTTCACAAATTTCCTCCAACCACACTGGAGTTTGCAATACACCTGTTTATTGCATACCATGCAGTTGTATTTTGCTCTCCAACTCCTGCCATTAGAGGTGCAAAGTTCCACAATTCTACTACTGTTTAGACCCAACTGTCTAAACAGATATAAGCACACAACAATGTATGATTGAAATAGGATTGTTTCAACTGTCCTACCAAAATGCCCCTGTGGACATAAGAAGGTTGCATGACACCATCATGTAGTGGTGCTGCTCTGTCCTTTTCCAGTTGTCCTAGTGGCATATTATAGGTCCTCTTGATCACACCATCATCTACAAGAAAAATTTGACAACCATATAGCGGTAATGATGAAATCCCAGGCGGAAGTACAAAAGATGGATCATTTTGTGGAAGCGAACTTACTAAATATCATACCTCTCAATTTGTGGTAATTCCGGCATTGGATTGATTTTTCAGGCTTAGAAACACCGGAGCCACCTCCACTTCCACAAGCTACTTTCAAATAACCAAAAAAAATTATTTTATTTTAGACAATAAAGAAGGTTACAATGTTACAAAATCACGTTTATCTTATCCACGCATAGTAGCAAATATTCTAGAACTAGTGACAGATTTAATCAACTCAATATCCTCCCGAGCAGTGTTTTTCATATCATATCCTCTTCATCCCCTAGAGATACATATTTGGTCCAAAAAGGGGCGAATGACGATACATTAATTAGATTAATCAACATAATCCCTACATTAACCATCATCGTCTAAGAAACCTACATGACATAACCTAATTAACCCTAATCCATAACAAAAAACAGTCCACATAGGTTCACAAACTCGCTGTGAATGGTGACTTGAATGAAAGGAGCATCTTCTCTTTTACCTTTTATTATTTCAGCACGTGGTATGGACACCCTCGTCACCAATTTTTTGGAGTCAACAAGCTCAAAGCTGCAAATATCACCCACCTCCAAATGATTTTCCCTGACAAAATCATTCCAACCAGCTGACATCCATAACTTGCTGAATGTGTACTTGGGATTATATAAAGCCTTAACGCTCCATGTTCTATCCCTGACTTCAAGCTTCATATTCTTAAATGTTTCCTTGGAGATCATGATGATCCTCGTTGCATCTCCACTTAGTATTGGCTGCTTATAGTCAGAGCAGTAACATATATGCATCATGTGTGCATGTGAAGACCGATTTAATTCTTTGTCTATGTTAAGACACATTTCAAACTTAGTCTAGAATTTGTTTAATTATTTAATGTCTAACCAAAGATTTTAATTTGTTGGAACTTGTATTGAAGAACACTAAGCTAAACTCAACAGGGAGGTAAATTAAGTTTTAAGGACAAATTACAATTCTTTCAAAATTTGAACAATAAATGTGATCAAAGTAAGAATAAGATAATAAAGAGTGCTAGAAATAAAGAGATAGTGATAGAGAAGATTAAGTTTAAATATAATGTGAAGTTTGGATAGTCTTTTACTCTTTACAAACCCATGATCGTTTTACACCACTTTATTAATCTCAAGGAACAATGCTCAAAAAGTTACACAAGTTTTCATAATCGCAATCACACAATGATCACATAAGTGTAGTACTTTTTTCTTTAAAGATTGCAAATACAAGAACTCTAAAGTACTAAACACTAAGTTTTACTTGTTTGATTGCAATAAAGAGTATAAGAGATGAATAATAAATAATAGGACCAAGAAATGTAAGATAATGTCTTTTGATATGGTAGAATATCAGTTCTATTTTGTTCTTGGTCGAGTTGTTGAGTATTTATACCATTTCATTTAATTCTTTTCGTTATTATGCATTAAATGCTTCAATGGCTACTTGAAATAGACTTACTATCATGATGGTATCATATTTTTATCGTCATGTCGGTAAGCAAAATAAATGTAGGTATGAACATTGGCAAGTCTATTGTTATGTCGGTACGGTGAGCAAAATGTACTCCAACTTCTAATCTAATCCACTTTACTGTCAAGCCAGTAATACTTATAAGTCGTTAAGCCAGTAAGCCATTTTCACCTGTTTTCATTTTTTAAACATAACAAAGAACACCCATACTATACAATCTAACTTCAAAGATACTTGTACATCTTTCAAATATAAATATCTTATAGAGTTAGTAATTATTTATAATCATAAGGTAAGATAATTGTTCTTTTCAATTAACTTAATATAATCAAGTAATAACATGTTTAATCATATACTTTTTTTTTGTTCTCATCAAAATCAAATAGTGAACCACAGGTCCAACAATCTTTCCCCTTTTAATGAGGACAAAACTCTTATACATTAAAAACTTACCCTCAATCTAATACTCTTCCTCAATTAAGCATTCGATTGTAAGATATTTAGCAATTAAGTAAGATTAAAGGGTTGCTTGAAAATAAAGAGTAATGATGTGTTAAATATGATGTATCAACCTTTCAAAGAATTATTTCACATATTGGATATATTAACCTTTCAATGAACTAAGATCATGATATGTCAATAATCATCTTTTGAGCATATATTATCAACTAAATTTAACACATTTTTTGACTCTCTAAAGGACTTAAATGTTTCTCCCACTTTGGTCTCATAAAAAAGAGGAGGATCCAAGTGATGAAAAGGGAAAAGAATTCAAGTTAAAATCTGGCATAGTCCTAGCTTAAGCTTTAGGATATGCTACAAGCAAAAGGAAGAACAAGGATAGCCAAGAAAGCATAAAGATGACCAAGAGTATGCATATAAGGAACTATAGCCAAATTATAAAAGACAGTACAGAAAAAAATTAAGATATAGATGTCCATGCATCTTTAAAAGATCAGTTACACATAACATAACCAACAAAGGCCATAACAATTGCCAAAACACCAACTGAAAATACAAAAAAAAAAGAAAAATAAAGGTAGCCAAAGGCCAAGTCCAGTACATCAACTAGAGAAAGAAGCAACATAAGAAATATAAGCTAAAGTAAATAATTTAGGCAGTAGGATGGTTATCACCTGGAGTTGGAGGAGGAAAGGGACAAGAGGAGTAGTGATAGTCCATACGGAAATTACTATAGAGTCCTTGAAACCCATTGTGGCTGGGATTGTGAATGTCCACATAGAGTTGATTAAAACGCATCTTTAAGTATTGATAAAAAGAATGCTAAGATATTAAGGGAGCAGCTAGATTAAAAGAAGGAAAGCTAAAGTTAGGAGAAGGAGGCTAGTGACAGGAGCCTTCTAGGGGAGGAGCTACAGTGTGATTAGTAAGCAGTAGAAACTATCCTTCAAGAGGCAGAGTGGCCTCATCTATAATATCCCAGGTTTTCCAACTAATGATAACCTTAGGTTCTAAGCTCCTAAATTTAGGGCATCGGGTAACGTTATTTGTTTTAATTCAAATTTCATAGTAAAACTAGAAATGTTAGATAAAGTATCTTAATAAAGTCAATTTTTCAAAATAAGTTATATAAAAGAGTTAATTTAAGAAAAACATCAATTTATTAAGGGTTAATGTTGTATTCGATACCTAAACTTTATCAAATATGCAATTTAGTACCTATACTTTTAAAAGTTTAATTTAATACCTAATTGAAACTTTCGTTGTCTTATTACCTCACCTAACTTTGTTAGTATCCATTAGTTGATATGGCATAAATCAATACGTGGCATGACACTTTGTTAGTATGCTAACGTGGCATAAAGTTTGCATAAAATTACCTTACAATTTTTAATTTTATGAACCACCATATACCATATGCTCACTTGAGTAGCTATTACTCATGCTGATCTCAACTAGTTGATGCACCTAGTTTAATATATAGAAGACAACCTTTTGTAATTTGGGCAATGTGGGACTGGTAAACATAGAAGTCATTATTTTGCAATTAACCATACATGAAACACCTTCTTTTTGATCTGTTTTCTCTGTGTTCGTTTATTTCCATAGTAAAACACGCACATATTCATGATTTCCATTTAACATAGATTACAAAAGTACCATATTTTCTCTTTATAACACCATGAAAACAAATTAAAATGGAAATATGCAAGTGTACACTTATTGCATTTTTTTTTTTTAAAATCACTCTAGTAAGCCCATTTTGACTGCTATTATCCTTTGATAACCCCGTTGAACTGATCTGGAGTCCTGTCAAATGTAAACCCTATCAAGAACCACCCCACAGTGGGGCAATTTAGAGGTTAGGGTAATTGATTAGGAGAAAATGATAAAACTGATTTGTACTTACCCTAGTGATAACAATTCAAGGATAATTTTTATTTTTGATAAATTGTTCCTTTTGAAAAAGAGTTAACATTTTTCCAAATACCTTAAAGGCCACACATACCTTACCTAAGCCAATGCACTCTAAACCTATACCTATGGATTTAGGGCCTTGATTCATCTAAAGATAAAAACTTAACAAAGAGATAGTTATTTTTGGGGAGAGAAAAGAAAGAAATGAAACGAAACGAAAAAAAAAGAAAAAAGAAAAAGAAAAAGAAAAGGAAAAAGAAAAAAAAAACTAGGAAAAAGGAAAATGAAGAAATACCAAAATATCGGGTTTAAGAAAATCCCTAATCAAAGAAGGCCCAAGTTGCTCTAAAAACAAAAGGCCTTGAATCACATTTCTAACCAAAAACACAAAACCTTATATTCATTCAAAATCATGTTTTCAACCACAAACCAAAAACTCCATATTCAGTTCAAAATCACACTTTAAATCATGAACATAAACCCTTTTTATCCACTCAATTCTCAAACACAAGACCTTCCTACCTACATTACCTCCGTACTCAAAGCTCTTCTAATTTTGAAAAATAATTTATCTAAGATAAAAATTATTTTTGAAACTGGGGCAAGTACACATTTAGTTCATTCCTAAGGGTTCTTGACTTGTACCCCCTGGGTTGGATGAAAGCACTTCTTTCAAAATAGGCCCTCTCAATTAACTTCTTTTGAAACCATTTGACCAAAAGCTCAATTTACAATACTGAACCCAAAAAGACCTAACAAATTGATCAGATTGTATCACTTACAAACTGGATTATAATTTCTGGAATAGCAATCAAGAGTGAAATCTAGATTGAGATTGAAATCTAGACTGAGAGTGTGTAATAAAGTCTTCTTCGACTAGACTAATCGTGAGTTACTTTTTCCTTATGAAATGAATGTTTAAGGCTTATCTAAGAAGCTCATTATTTAGGTTACAAACTAGGGTGGATATGAGATACCCTACATGATTATAACATTTGCCTTTTGAATAAGAATTTTTATTCGTTAGCAAACTTTTAAGGAAAAAGAAGGAAAAAAGAAAATGAAAAGACATGAAAAGGAGAGAGAAAGTGGAGGCTTGTTACAAGTTTTTCCATTCATTTCATCCATAGTAGCCAAATTTTCAAATAGCTTTCACCAAATTCCTCATTTTTAAATTTCTCAAATCAAGAGTTTTTTTCGAGTCGGTTATGTTCCTTAGTTTTACTTTCAACTGTCAATAGAGTTTAAGCGAGTCCAAAGGGTGCTTACCCTTTATCTGTTTTCTTAAGGATATAGCTAGCTCATAGAGTACTGTTTTCTATCCATATCTTCTTTAGTGCTTCAATTAGCTTATGGAGCGTAATCTAGATTCATATTCTCATTTAGGGATCTAGCCAGCTCATAGAGCGTAGTCCCAATCTAAAGCTTCTTAAGCTTCTAGCTGACTCCTAAAACAGTCCCAATTTATAATCTCCTAGGGAGCTAGCCAGCTCGTGAGTGCAGTCTTAATTCAGAGTTTCATAGGCTCCCAGTCACCCAACTCACAGAATGTTACCCAACTTATAATCTTTTAGGGATTTAGCAAGCTAATGGAGCACTATCCCAATTCAAAGTTTTCCTTATTTTTATGTCTTAGCCAACTCAAAGGGCGCTTTGACTACCTTGGTTAGTCAGCTCATTAGGGCACGACCAAGTTTGTTCATTCTTCAGGTCTTAGCCAGCTCAAAGGGCACTTTGACCGCCTTGGTTAGTTAACTCATTAGGGCACGACCAAGTTTTTTCATTTTTAGGTCTTAGCTAGCTCAAAGGGTGCTTTGACTGCCTTGGTTAGTTAGCTCATCAAGGTACAATCAAGTTTTTTTTATCTTCAGGTTTTAGCCAGCTCTAGGAGCGTTTACCTAATTCATTTATCTTTTGGTCTTAGCCAGCTCAAAGGGCACTTTGATCGCCTTAATTAGTCAGCTCATTAGGGCACGACCAAGTTTTTTGTATTTTTAGGCCTTAGCCAGCTTAAAGGGCGCTTTGACCGCCTTGATTAGTCAGCTCATTAGGACACGACCAAGTTTTCCTTCACTCTTCAGGTCTTAGCTAGCTCAAAGGGCGCTTTGACCTCCTTGGTTAGTCAACTCATTAGGGCACGACTAAGTTTCCCTCATTTTTAGGTCTTAGCTAACTCAAAGGGCGCTTTGACCGCCTTGGCTGATCAGCTCATTAGGGCATGACCAAGTTTCTTCATGTTTAGGTCTTAGCTAGCTCAAAGGGTATTTTGACCACCTTGGTTAGTCAACTCATCAGGGCACGACCAAGTTTTCCTTATTTTTAGATCTTAGCCAGCTCAAATGGTGCTTTAACCACCTTAGTTAGTCAACTCATTAGGGTACAACCAAGTTTTCCTTCGTTCTTCAGGTCTTAGCCAGCTCAAAGGGCGTTTTGACTGCCTTGGTTAGTCAGCTCATTAGGGTACGACAAAGTTTTCCTTGTTTTTAGGTCTTAGCCAACTCAAAAAGCGCTTTGATTGCCTTAGTTAGTCAGCTCATTAGGGCACGACTAAGTTTTCTCATTTTTAGGTCTTAGCTAGCTCAAAGGGCGCTTTGACCACCTTAGTTAGTCAGCTCGTTAGGGCATGACCAAGTTTTCCTTCATTCTTTAGGTCTTAGCCAGCTTAAAGGGCGCTTTGACCGCCTTGGTTAGTCAGCTCATTAGGGCATGATCAAGTTTCCTCATTTTTAGGTCTTAGCCAGCTTAAAGGGTACTTTGAACACCTTGTTTAGTTAGCTCGTTAGAGCACGACCAAGTTTTCCTAAATCTTTTAGGTCTTAGTTAGCTCAAAGGATGCTTTGACTGCCTTGGTTAGTTAGTTCATTAGGGCATGATAAAATTTTCCTTCATTCTTTAAGTCTTAGCTAGCTTAAAGGATGCTTTAATTGCCTTGGTTAGTTAGCTCATTAGGGTACGACCATGTTTTCTCATCTTTTAGGTCTTAGCCAGCTCAAAGGGTACTTTGACTGCCTTGGTTAGTCAGCTCATTAGGGCACGACCAAGTTTTCCTTCATTCTTCAAGTCTTAGGTTGCTCAAAGGGTGCTTTGATCGCCTTGGTTAGTCAGCTCATTAAGACACGACCAAGTTTTCTTATTTTAGGTCTTAGCCAGCTCAAAGGGCGCTTTGATCACCTTAGTTAGTTAGCTCGTTAGGGCACAACCAAGCTTTCATTCATTCTTTTGGTCTTAGCCAGCTCAAAGGGTGCTCTGACCGTCTTGGTTAGTCAGCTCATTAGGGCACGACCAAGTTTCCTTATTTTAGCCCTTAGCTAGTTTAGAGGGTGCTTTGACCGCCTTGGTTAATTAGCTCATTAAGGCATAATCAAGTTTTCCTTCATTCTTTAAGTCTTAGCCAGCTTAAAGGGCGCTTTGACCACCTTGGTTAGTCAACTCATTAGGGCATGACTAAGTTCTGATTATTCTTTTTAGGGATTTTTGCCAACCCACAAAGGTGCTACCCTTCACTATCCTTCGTTTCAAACTAATCGTTGTGTAGTGTCTTAACACTCCTTTGGATAAAATTGTCCCGAGGCAAAAACGGTGTCTCTTTTGTCTTTGTGGTAAAGTTTTACTTAAACTTCACTACAAAGAGGGGCAGCTGTAGACACCTAATTTTTGCCCTTCTATAGTCCTAATTTTTATTTTTACAAAAAGGGTCCTAATTCAAAAATAAAAATAACAAAAAAATTAATAAAAGATAAAAATAATAAAAATTTAACAAATGATGAAAATACTAAAAAAAAATAAGAAAAGAAAAAAATTATTATAAAGAGTTTTGTAAATTTTTAAGAAGTAAATTATTTTAGAGAAAATCGTTTTAGTTTTAGCTTAATTAAAAATTTTATTTAAGGAAAATAGGTAGTTTAAATACAATTTAATTGAATTGAAAGACAAGGCATAAGCTAACGACTTAATGGATAAGCATTGGAGTATTTGGATTGGATTTAACTTAAGGTCTTGGGTTCGAGTCTTAACAGGCACTTATGTTTTTATTTTTCTATTTTACAAGAGTGAGAGAAATAAACGGGATTCATATCTAATTAAAAACATTTGAATCTAATTTGATTTTATTAAATTGGATTCGAATTAATTTGGATCTAGTTTAATTATTATCAAATTAGATACAATAGATATGATATGGTTTAGTTTATATAAAATTACACCTTTGCTAAAAATATACACGGAACCCATCATCAAGCTTCATCTTTCCTCATACCGCAACACAAATACATCAGCTCCTTTCAAGCTCTATCACCGCCTACAGTACATGACTCAAATCTATTGCTATCCATCCTTCACACAAAAACACTCAGAAACATCATCAACAATCGCAACACAGACCAACAAACCCCAACCCGATTGCTTCAATACTAGACCACCCACTATTGCACCCAAGGCCTACACGCGACACCCAACCACCAACCGAACCAGGACCCAACATCATCACATATTGATAGCAAAAACAACAACCGCAAGTCGTCTTCACATCTACGAACAGCACCCTCTTTGATCATCTCCAACCTGACCCACATGCCCTCATCAACACATACGTCCAGCTTCGCCGAAATACCCACCATTGACTGAATCTTTTCCATCAACCGCAATTACAGTCCACGATAGAACACGCTATACAGACACGCTTGCGTCACAGACCACTGTCCACCACCTGATTTCACTCCACAGGCCATTGTCTAATAGTTCAAGCAGCAACTTGACTTCAAACCAAGCAATTTAAGCGCTAAGATAACAACTGATGTAAACTCGCCAAACTGAGTGCAGTAGCAGCTTCTTGAATGCACTCCAAGCTTCTACACTAGTTCTAAGCCTTGTAACAGTTGCAATTAAATCACAGCAGTTACAATTGAGAACCAACTATGCTGCAAGCAAATAGCTCTCTTCGTCCATCTGTAGCACGACACAAATGTTGAATTCGAAGCAGTCCCCATAACTCTATGGAGCAACCAACCGAGCAGCTCTCAGTCTTATTCAGCAAGTAGAACGCACGCACTCTACGTTACAGCAGCTCCTTATCTACGCTAGAATGCAGCCAAATTCCTAGCATGAGCCAAACACGACATCGACCAAGGTTCGGTTGATGGAAATTTTTTTTTATTATTAATATATTATTATTAAGGTATTAATTCCTCAGTTATTTAATATTATATGTATGAACACATTAGTTTAGGAAACTTTCCTATTAGTTTTTATGTTAAAGGATATTTCCTGGTATTGATGATTTACTTAGGTAGATAAAGGTTTAAGTAGCAATAGTATAAATATACATACGTATTAGTTTAGTTTAGGTATAGTTGGAATTGGTTTTTTTATTAGTTTTTTTTTTTAAGATTCATCACATAAAATTTTTTTTTAACAAAAATAATATAAGACCCTTAAAAAAAAAAACAAAGAAAATATAATATGATAATAAAAAATAAAAATAAATAGGATTTTTTAAAGAATTTCTTTATAAAACAAAAACACTCAAGGAATAGGGCCCTTTAGATTTTGAAATAAACAAAATCAATTAAAATGTAAATCCAATCATTTTTTTTAAATTAAAATTAATCAATACATTAAAGTTTTTGAGAAAGAACTACAATTGTCTGATCCCGGCTAGCAAGTATATAGACACTTTCGGGGTGATGATAAAATATGTAGAAACTTAGGTTTTTTTTTTTCTTTTGATTTTATTTATTTATTTATTTTAAATATTATAATTAGAAGAATAATTTTAATTTTGGTAAGTAAATAGTGGTACCCGTTAAGAGTTTAATAGGTTAGCCCTCGAACTTGGAACCCTCTGGTTCTTCATTTAAAATTGAAATCAAAGACAGGTAGCCAAATCGTAATCAATTCACCCAATTGGTTATGGTTTCTTTTTATTTTTCCGACTTCAGTCGGATGGCGACTCCAAAAATTATTTTTAATAAAAAGCCAAAATTTTTCAATTTCTTTAATCGAGGATTAATATTAAATGGGTTAGGGCTTAGTATTAATCAAGAAATGGGAAATTAATTTTAAATAAAGGAAACCGAAAAATCAGGCTTGACAAGAATTAAGAGGTTTTTTTTCTAATTTGGAAGTAATACGAAATGAGAAAAGCAAAGAAAAATCATGTAACTACAATTGGTTGGTTTTTATGCAAAGTTTGCTTTGGGTTTTAGTTTGCAAGTCACACATAGATAAAATCACAAGCAGTTGTCTTCTATATATTAATTTAGGGAGAAGAGGCACTTGAAATACTTGGTGGTGTGGCCATGAACATTAGGGTGCAATTTGCGCAATATGATTTTCATTGCTTTTCCTTCTAATTGTCAGTTATTAATTTATGCCATGTCAACATGCTAACAAAGTGTCATGCCACGTATCAGTCTATGCCATTGCCATGTGTTGATTTATGCCATATTAGCTAATGAATACTAATAGAGTTAAGTGAGGTAGTAAAAATGATAGTAAAAGTTTCAATTAGGTATTAAATTGAACTTTTGAAAGTATAGGTATTAAATTACATATTTTGATAAAGTTCAAGTACTAAATACGATATTTACCCATTTATTAATAAAGCCAATTATTATTGAAAATATGAAATTTAAGTTTTTAGATATAACGAGATATTAGATATGAGTTATTTAACTTATAAAAATAGTAAATGAAGTTAAATTATATATAATATATATGTATTTACATATGATATGCATTATATGTATTAAATATATATATACATATAATAATAATAAATTATCAAAATAAGGTAAATTAATATAAAATAATAAAAAATTTATTGAAAAATGAATGGATGACTCATTAAAAGGTGTAGCAACATAGGAATAACTCGAAAACATAAGTCATCATAAAATTAACAAGGAAATAACACATAATACCTAGTCAATAAGTAGGAAAATGGGGAAATGACATGTGTCAACCTACTTTTTGAGATACAAAAATTCTAAACCCTATAAATAGGACTCTAAACCTCATCTATAATGTCTTAGAAACCTAAAAACACAAGAATTTAATTTTAGAAAAAAATAAAATGAAAGTAGAAAAATAAAAATGAGCGAATTAAGTTTAGGGCGGTTCAATAAGCTATCAACAACTTGACGTGAAATGGTTTAGTGGTATGAAAGTTAGCCATGGGGGAGTTGTTTCCAATAAGGAGTGGTGGTTAGAGGTTGTCAATTCAAATGAACCTATTTTTTGCCTAAAAGTTATTTTAATTTCTAAAAGTATCAAATGATGTTGATTAATTATGAAATTTGGTTTTATGGGGTTATTTTAGGTGTATCTTAATGTAATAATTTTATTTCAATTAAATAATTAGTGAAAATATAAGGTTCTTAAGAAAATGCTTTGTTTGAGCGAAAATTGAATTAATTTTTACAAATATTAAATGATATTGTTTCAAGCTCAATTTTTGTATATAATAAACTCAATATATTTATTTAATTTCATTAATAATAATTTTTGAAATTAAGCATGTTTACTATTTTTTATAATTATTTTCGATAAAACTATCAATTTTACTAAATTATTGAAATAATTAGTTTTTGAATAAATTAATGAATAAGCCCTACATGTTTTGACTTCTAGAGATTTATAAAGATATTTGAAACACTTAGTTTTTATCTCACACTTACATTTGTTTATTTTCCCTAGTTTTCAATAATTTCAAGCCAAAATCGCTATTTTAGTAAAAATAGATAATAGTTAGTTTAGTATAATTGATGGTCAATAATTAAACAATATATTTTTGTGAGTTTATAGAATTTCTCGTGGAATTAATTGAGCTTATATATTATTTATCACGTATTTTCCTAATATAAGCTTATATATTGACCTAATATATAAAATAGTAAATAATACTATTATGATAACTGATAAGATAGTACAAGATCAGTATTTTAGGTATAAAATAGATATTATTCAAGTTTAGAAAGTATAATTTTTAGGATTTTTAGTTCAAGACTAAAGCATATTTAGGTTAATTATGGAGTTACGGTAATGTACGATTGAGTTGGTAGCAAGAAGTGTATTTTCGGGCTTGTCACGATATTAATTAATTTTGTTTCTTAAGATATATTGTGACAATATAAAATTTACTAAAATTAGATAAGGAATGAGTAAGATATGGTCAAATAAAGTTTGAAAACATAGTAATGAAAGCTTATAAGAGCTTGGGTTTGACTCATAGTTGATTTGAAGATTGTGTTATATTTTCCTAGGTATGATAAGTATGGAAGGATCATGTCGCAAAGTTTAAGACTTTGCACTACTCTTAAGACTAAGTAAGTGGATCTAACCTATGCTTGGAGTTGATATATTACTACTTATAATACTGTATGTTGTTTGATACTATGTTGATTGGATATGACTATATCTTGGGTGAATTGATACACTATTATAGTGGATGCTGATGTGTGATTTTGGATGATGATAACTATATCATGGTTAGACTATTATGCTGTTATGTTGGGTATTGATGTAGTGCTTACGAATGATTATACTAACTTGGAGAGTTGAAGGATTGCTAACTCAATTTTCTAGGTGTTCACCAAAGAAAACCTTAAGTAAGATCTTAGATTTCCACTGGAGAGAGATTGAAAACTAGACTCAGCTAAATAGGTTGAATAAAACTTAAAGACTGGTTGTGTTAAATGATTTGTTTGAGTAGTTATTGCATAGCATGGCATAAAAGGGACTTATGGGTCATAATTTTTAAAATAAAGCTTTCAACTGATCAAGAAAAATCATGACTTCATGAACTCACTTTTTGGAAGCATATAGATTCTCATTACTCGAGCATCCTGACTATTTTGATAGTCTGATATGGTAGACTACAATGTATAGTCTAATTTGGTAAAATAAAGTTGGGAGTCTTACTCCCAAATAGTTCCTTATTGCCTTAGGTTCCTGGATGTTGTATCTAGATGTTTAGGTACGTCAACTAACCAGATGAGGATATTGGAAGAGAATAAGATATCGGTACTAATACATGACATGTATAGGAGCATAGCATGCTGCATTGCTAGTAATAAATGCCTAGTTAGGTTAATGTATGTATGAAGCTGAACGTATTGGTTGTGATTAAAATGTTTCAGTTGTGATATTGTCTATATTATGTTGTTTGTTATCTATTCTTACACAGCTTTAGTAGTTAAGGGGATAAAATGTGTTATCCTCATGTTGAAAGCATTGTAAATGGCCCAACACTAGGTGGGATGTATACTTGGAGCATTAGTTGGAATAAACGACTTTTGGATGGAATCCATACTAAGTCATGAATCCTACTATTTTGAAGATTACAAAAAAAAAAAAAAAAAAAAAATTCATGTTTTGATTATGCTATACATATAAGCTGTAACCTATAGCACCCTCATTATTATATAAATAAAATTATCTTTTGATGAACGAGCAGGTTAAATTAAGTTTTTAATAGGTATTCTTGTGTGATGGTACATTCTATGCTATGATTGGATATGACATCCTCAGAGGGACCAAGATCACTATTACTCCTCCGTTTATCAAAAGAGTCATGTAATTCTTCCTTAGAGCTAAGATCGAGAGGAGGAAGGGGTTTCTTTTTAACCCATTTATTGCTTACTTCTTTCTAAACTCCCTGATAAATATCAACCAATTTAAGGTGTTTGATTTGAGTAACTCGTAGGGGTGAAGAAAAATGGACTCCCTTGTGAATTAATAATTGAGTGACTAATTAGCCAAATCTAAGGAAAGCTTGAGAGGGATTGTTGGTCACATGTTTGAAGCATTGAATCACAATACTAAAAAAATAAATCTATTTGTTTATAAGAAGGTAGTAGAGGATCCACATGTCTTGGAATGTCACATTAGATTGTTGTCCTCGTTGAGGACATGGATCACAATGTGGTATAGAATCTTAGTCTTCAGATCAATCCTTATGCCAACCAAATTTTTAGGTTTCCTCCAATTCCTACCAATACCCTTATACTGAAATACCTTCTCATAAAACCAAGCACCACAAAAATTAACATTAACGTTAGTTCCCCTAATATTAGCATCAATAAGATCACAGATTTCCTCAGGATTGATAGTGATAAGTGTGCCATAAACATAAGTATAATACTGTACAACGTAACTCATCACTAAGATTCATTTCAGCTTAGTCCTACCTTGATCATCTAAGGAATTAGACATATTACAATAGAAGTACTTAAGGGTGTCATTTTGTACCTCATTTGGAAGCTGGAGGATGTCTAAGACATGATTGGTGTTGACCCCTGGAATGAAAAATTTACCAAGCATCTCTTGTAAATAGAAAATGTCGGTATCCACTTCTAAGTTGGCAAATTTCTCAAACCGTTGAGTGTGTTGGTGCATAGGAAAGAGATAGTGGTCATACATAGGAGGTGTAAGACCATGTGGGGTTCTTAGTAGCATGGTATTTTGAAGTGTAAGGATATTAAAGAGAAGGAAGATGAGATGATGGTTATGGAAAGTGTGTGTATGTGTGAAGTTAGGATGACGATAGATTAGTGGGTGATAGCATTAGGATAGTGGAGGCGGTATGATAGTAGATGGGGGTTTAGTATAGAGAGAAAGTTGTATGGGAGAGAAGATAAGAGCGTGATGTAGAGAAGTGAGGTGATTGATGAGAGATTTTGTGGGTTTGGAGATGATTGATGAGGGAAAATGTGTTTTTGAGGATTTGGAGATGGTAGATCAAAGAGAGAGAGTGATTCTAGGGTTTGTGAGAAGGAGATGATTTAGGAATGGAAGTGAAGAGAGAAAAAAATTGAGGTTTTTGAAATGAGAAGTGCCTGGAATTAAGGGGTGTTACCATCATGATGGTACCTTGAACAGAACTAAATATAAGTGCTTATGGAGAGGAGCATACCATCATGATAGTAAGGAAGGTTACTGTCATGATGGCATTCTGTAATTCTACAAAAAGTTGTTGATGCCCACTCCATTTGTCTAAGTTGCCAACTTAAATTTATTTTGAATGATTTAATAAGTGATTTAACACTTCAAGTAAGCTTATGTGAGTTCGTTAAGGCTTGAAAAACTTAAATTTTAACTAGATAGCTAACATTTATCTAAATCAAGTCCTTAGATCTATGTACTTCATGATAAAGTGAAAGTATGTATGCAGTAGCAAATTATGTGCATAGGCATTGAGTTTTTGCACACCAACACCTTAGGCAAATTTCAAATATATGTTTGAGCATGGTAGGAGCAAAGTATAGCTTTAGGGCTCTACAAATTGTAAAGCCACTACTTGAGTTCCAAGAGTTTAAGTATAGGTTATAAGTATAGCTAGAGATTAAGTAAGTGCACCAAATTAAAACTAAATCAGGTTTCTACTCTAAACCACTTTTAATAGTCCATATAGACATGATACAAGCATTATCAATTCAAGTATTATTCGAAATGATGAAATAACCTATCTTATACCATAAAGAGCCTAATGAGGGTCTTGATATATCAAATTTGCATAAGATTGACATTTGATGAAAATAACTACTCAACCATGATTTAATGATGAAATTGAATATGTGAGAGTTTGTTTTAGGCATGGAAACCAATACATGATGAATTTGTGCACATATAAACTCAAATATTTATGAATAGTTTCAAGTATGCCCAAAACATGTTAACTATCATGTATAGTGCATGAAATCTATATGATTATGTTTCTTAGACCCCATAGTATGTTATTTGCTGGTTAAACCACTTAGAATGCTATTTTTGTCCAAAAACACTATCTTGGTTCTTATGTGCCTAACATTCTTCTTACATGATCGTTCCAAACTCTCTCCTTAAGGTACAAAATCTATCCTCACTCAAGGGTTTGGTGAATGTATCAGTTATTTGGTTTCTTGTATCAACAAATTCTGAGTATATTTTATTGTTTGCACATGATCACGAATAAAGTAATGCTTCTATATACTTAGTCCTTGAGTGTTGAATTAGATTTTTTGTTAGATTTATAAAACTTGTATTATCACATCTTATTGGGACATTAGCAAATTTTAGACCATAGTCATGCAATGTTTGTTTCATCTATAAAATTTGAGCACAACAACTATCAACAACCACATATTTAGCCTTGGTGGTTAAGAGTGCTACCGAGTTTTGTTTCTTTAAATGCCATGACATTAAAAAGTACCCAAGAAAGTGATATGTATTGCTTGTGCTTTTTCGATCGACTTTGCAACCAATAAAGTTGGCATTAGAGTATCCAACAAGATCAAACGAAGTAAACTTGGAACACTACAAGCTAATTTCAATAGTGCTTGTAAGATACTTCAAGATGCATTTGATCACACTCAAGTGAGATTCCTTAAGGCAAGATTGAAATCGTGCACATAGACACTCAATAAACTTAATGTCGGGCTTAGATATAGTTAAATATAGAAGACTTCCTATCATACCCCTATACATCTTTTCACAAATTATCTTTCCACTATTGTCTTTATCAAGTTTTAGAGTAATACTCATTGGAGTAGGCTTAGTCTTACAATTCTCCATTTTAAACATTTTCAAGAGCTCTTTAATGTATTTATCTTGGTTAATAAAGGTTCCATTTTTAGTTTGTTTGATTTGAAAACCTAAGAAATAGTTAAGTTCACCCATTATACTCATTTCAAACTCATTTTTCATACATTAGACAAACTTATTAACTAGATCCATATGGGTAGCATCGAACACAATATCATTTACTTATATTTGAACTATCAACATATGAGCATTGTGTTGCTTAATAAATAATGTTGTACCAAGTTTTCCTCTAGTGAAACTATTATTTATCAAGAAGCTACTCAATCTTTCATATAAAGTTCTAGGAGCTTGTTTAAGTTCTTATTAAGCTTATAGAAATGATTTGGGAATTTACTATCTTCAAACCTTGGTAGTTACACTACATACATTTCCTCTTTGATATAACCATTTAAGAAAGCACTCTTAATGTCCATTTGATAGAGTTTGAAGTCTTTATTCATAGTGAATGCTAAGAGTATCCTAATGGTCTCTAATCTAACAACCAGAGCAAAAGTCTTATCAAAATCAGTTCCCCCTTCTTAGTTGTAACCTCTAGTAACTAAGTGTGCCATCTTTCTTGTTACTATTCCAATTTCATCTAACTTGTTTCTAAACACACATTTAGTTTCAATTACCGGTCTATCATTTGGTTTAGGCACTAAATCCCATATCTCATTTCTAGAGAATTGATTTAGCTCTTTTTACATAGCTTGATTTTAAAACTCATCTTTTAGAGCTTCGTCTACATTTTTTTGCTTAAGTTGAGATAGGAACACTACATTACTTAAGTTCTTTAAGGAGGCCCTTGTTTGCACCCTATTAGATGGTTTTCCTACTATTAGATCCTCAGGGTGATTTTTTACAAACTTCCATTTTATAGATAAATCTATGTTAGAATTACTAATGATTCCATCTTCTCTAGAGGTTTCCTTTTCATTTAAAGTGGATTAGTCCTTATTAAGGCTAAAACCATCCAATTGAGCACCAGTGTCATCTATTTCATCATTAGACTCTCTACATGCATATCTATCATCAAATGCAACATGAAGTGATTCCTCTACAACATGTGTTCTCTTACTATACATTCTATGTGCCCTACTAGAAAGAGAATAAACAAAAAGGATACCTTCATCTGATTTTGAATCAAAATTTTTAAGTTGTTCCTTTCCATTATTAAGAATGTAACATTTTGTACCAAAATGATAAAAATATATTCTATTAGGTTTTTTGCCTTTTCAAAGCTCATGAGGGGTTTTCTTAAGAAATGGCTTTATAAAAACTTGATCTAATATATAATGGCTTCAACCAAAAATACTCAGGTAGATTATTTTCACAATGTATAGTCTTAGCCATTTTTATAAGAGTTCTATTTTTCTTTTTGGCGACTCCATTTTATTGTAGATTTTTAGGTGCCAAATATGCGTGTTCCATTTCATTTTTATTACAAAAATCTTCCATATCATGATCTTCAAACTCTGGCTCATGATCACTTCTTATAGAGATAATAGAGACGCCTCTTTCATTTTAGATCTTCTTGTTATAATTCAAGAATATATGATATGTTTTATCCTTATTTGCAAGGAAGAAGGTCCAAGTGTATCTAATGAAGTAATTAACTATGACCAAGGTATATCTTTTTTCTTCTAAACTTAAGGTTTAGGTTGGACCAAATAAATCCATATGTAATAGTTGGAGTGGCCTAAAAGTTGAGTTGACATCTTTTGATTTGAAAGATAACTTTGTTTATTTGCTATATTAACATGCTTAACATGTTCTATCTTTGTCAAAACTAATCTTAGGTAATCCCTTAATAAGATTCCTTTTAGCTAGTTTTAATAAGAAATTTGTATTAACATGTCCCAACATCCTATGCCATAACCAACTATCATTATTTTAAGCAAATAGACAAGTTTCAAGAGAACATGAAAACATATTGAAATGAATTTTGTAAATGTTTTCTTGTCTAAACCCCTTAAAACGAATTTGGTTATTGTTTGTGTTTTCAATAGAACACTTTGATGCATGAAAGATTACTTTGTATCCTATATCACATAATTGACTAATGTTAAGTAAATTATACTTCAAGTTATCAATGAGTAACACATGATTGATGGTGAGATCATTATTGATGCAAATGTTACCTTTATCAATGACATGAGTCTTCTGGTTGTCTCTGAAAGTCACACTTCCTTTGTCGTTTAAGTCTAAAGATGCAAATATGGATGCATTTCTCGTTATGTATCTTAAGCAATCGTTATCTAAGATTCATTTATTGGTTTGCCTTGAAGGAACCTATAAGAAAAATTGTTATTTCTTTGGTACCTATTTTCATTTGGGTCCTTCGAGATTAGTTATTATAACATAAGCTTATCCCTTAAGGACCCAAACTATCTTACCTTTATTTTTCATGGAGAGATTATGACGTATAGCACAATTACGTGTAATATGATCATATCTTCTACAATAATTATAAATTTTATTTTATGCCTTAACAAAGTAACTTTCATAAGCATTATATATATTTTCCTTGTTATAATTTATTCCGATTTTGTCTAACCCTAATCTTTGTAAGCTAAGGAGCTTGGCTAAGTTTTTCTCTCCATTTATGAATTTTGATATTATTTTTCTTAAATCATTTAGGCTAGATTTTAGAATTGCATTTTCAATTTATAGTCGACCTAGCTTGTCAACCATACACTCACCATCTTTGGGCTCAAGTTTAAGTCCTTTTACTTCCTCTTCAAAATTATTATTAGCTTTCTTCAATTTGCTATTTTTATCTATCAATTCATTATTTTTAGAACTTCATTCTTCATTCTCTTTAGTCAATTTTTCAACCTCAATTTTAATGTACTTTTTGTCTTCTTCTAGCTCTTCTTTTATATCAACTACTTTATTATACTCATTCTTGATAACATCAAATTCATCACCTACTTAACTCATCATTTATTTCAAGACTTTATTCTTTTTTTTTTCATTTTTATGAAATCCTTCAACAATTCATTATACATTTTTCTAAGTTCATCAAAGGAAGAATTATGTGAGGTGTAGCATATCTTGTCATCAATAGCCATGAAACATGTTTCATTATCGAAGTTGCTTGAACTGCCATCGCTCTAAGTGGTAATCATAGCTTTCTTCTTTGACTTATTATTAGCCTTCTTGAGTAAGGGACAATATTATTGAATATGTCTCGGTTTTTCACAATTATAGCACTTGATAACTTAGAAAATGTTCTATATCCATCCTTATCCTTCTTAATCTTTTTGTTGAATTTCATGAATTTTCTAAATTTTTTTGCTAACATGGTTACTTCATCATAATCCTTACCCTCATCTTCACTTATGCTTTCTTCTATGACCTTTAGAGTAATTGTTTTCATCTCATATGTCTTAAGTGTTCTAAGGAGTTGTTTTTTTTGACATTGTATTGAGATCATAGGCTTCCTCAATTGCGATTCTCTTGACTTCCTAATCTTTTGCAAAAACCTAGGAATTGTAGAATTTATTTCAAAATTAATAAATATCTTTCGAAGAACACTCAAGAGATTGATGAATCTATTATGCATTTCATCAATGGTTTCATTTGGATCCATTCTAAAGTTTTCAAATTATCCATACAATAAACTTATCTTTACATCCCTTACTTTACTAGTTCCTTAATATGTACTTTTTAGTTCATCCCATATTTCCTTAGCACTTTTATGTGTAAATACTCTATTGAAGCCACTTTCATTTATGATAATGCAAGATGTTCAAAACAACTTCATTTAAATCAAGTAATTTATAATCTTCATTTGAATAACTTCTTTCTTCTTTGCTTTCTATCTTAAATGGTCCTTGATTAACTACTTACCATAATAATCTATTTTGTGTTTTCAAAAATATAATCATTTTACATTTCTAATATGGATAGTTACTACTGGTTAGAAGAAGAGAATTGTTAATTACTTGTCCTTCTACAAAGCCTAAGGTATTAGATGCCATGATCTTTACTCTAATATGTGATTAAGCAAATAATTAGAGATTAGTTCTAATACTAATTGAAGAACACTATACTAAATTTAAGAGAGGGGGTGAATTGAGTTTTAAGGAAAAATTGTAATTCTTTTAAAATTTGAATAATAAATGCAATAATAAATGTGATCAAAGTAACAATGAGATAATAAAAAGTGTTGGAAATAAAGAGATAATGATAGAGAAGATTAAGCTTAGACTTAATGTGGAGTTCGAACCACCCTCCACTCTTCACACCCACAATTGCCTCCAATTGATGACTTTATGCCATTTTATTAATCTCACAAAATAATACTCAAAGAGCTATACAAGTTTTCATAATCACAATTACAAACAATGATCGCATAAGTGTAGTGCTTTTCTCTCTAAAGATTGTAAATACAAGAACTCTTATGCACTACACACTAAATCTAACTTGCTTGATTGCAATAAAGAGTACAAGAGACAAATAATAAGTAATAGGACCAATGAATGTAAGGGAATATCCTTTGATTGCAGTAGAATATTAGTTTTATTTTGTTCTTGGTTAGGTTGTTGAGCTGTTATAGCATCTCATTCCATTATTCCCATTACTGTGTATTAATTGCTCCAATAGCTACTTAAAACAGACTTACCATCATGATGGTAAATAAAATAATTATCGATACAAACACCGGCAAGTTCACTGTCATTCTGTTATGGTGAACATAATGCACTCCAACTTCCAATCCAAGCTACTTCACCATTAAGTTGATAATACTCATGAGCCGTTAAGTCGATAGGCAATTTTCACCTGTTTTCATCTTTCAAACACAACAAAGAATACCCTCACTATACAATCTAACTTCAAGAATGCTTCTACATCTTTCATATCTAAATATCTTGTAGAATTAATTGTTATTTATAATTACAGTGCAAGATAATTATTCTTTTTCAATTAACCCAATATAATCAAGTAATAACATGTTTAGTCATATACTTTTTGTTTTGCTCTAATCAAAATCAAATAGTGAACCCTTGGTTTAACATGTATGTAAATGGAAAAGCTCCATCCTGCAAAGGCAAATGAGTAGATTATCTTACCACTAGACCACATAAATAGCATTAGGTCATCATAATTCTGAAGAACACATTTTTTATTGTGCAATTGTGGGCTGAGGTTGGTTCAAGCTCCAACTTCTTCTCCGATGGACTGCATAAGATTTGATATTCCCTCTTTCGTTTGCTTGCAAATAATTATGTTAATCGAAAACTTACAATTGTCAAAGTATTACATTTCTCGGTTTTGTTCTAGCAATATCTTGATATGTAATATTAATGGCCATCTATCTAGTATTTACCTGTATGGCAAGCATCAATTTGTTTGCTTTTCTTTAGATTTGTCTAGTCATCTCTGATTCCAACACCTGAGTTTCAATTACTGAGCTTGAACTATCTAATTATACATTAAATATAACAAATTCGATATATTTTCATAGAAAACATGATCAAGACATGTCGTGCATGGAACAGACTAAATTAAATAGAAAACACACAGTTCACACTCCACGAGATTATTATCCTTCATGAATTCCCTCCAACCATATACTAGTTTACAAGAAGGCGTATTATAATGTACTGTGAAATTGTATTTTGCTGTCTAACTTCTGCCACCGGAGATACGAAGTCTCACAATTCTAATACTCCTTAGGCCCAATTGTCTCAGGAAAATACTTCTTGGTACATTATGTGAAGAAAGAACGTCATATGTATCAATCAGATAAATGCATTTGTTTTCTTTTTATCGTCTCAATTTATATGTGCCTTAAATCTCTACACACACATAATACTAATGTGTAGTAGAGTAGATAATTTCATCTGTCTCACCCAAATGCCATTACGAACATAAGAAGGTTGCCTGATGACGGAAAAAGATGGTTTTGTGGGATTGAAATAGCTGCCTGTACAAGAAAAAATAATACCAAGGACTAAGCAGCCCCGTTCTGTCCTTTTCTGCTTGTCCTAGTGATACGTTACAAGTCCTCCTAATTACTTCATCTACAAGAAATTTTAGACAACTATTTTGCAGTGAAACTCCCAAACCCCAAAAAAAGGATAAAAAAAAAAAAGAAAGAAAGAAAGAAAAGTCTGCAAAGTAAACCTACATCAGAAGTGCAACAATCTGTAAATATGACTGGTTTATTAATAAATCCACCACATAAACATAGATGACTGTTGCAACTATATATACTGTATCTCTCAATTTGAGGGAATTTGGGCAATGAATTGAATTTTTTAGGCTAAGAATCCTATGTTGTCGGAAACTAAGCAAGTAAGACAGTGAAAAATAGTCAAAATCATGGTAATGTTATCTGTGAAAATTACCAAATGTTGGATCTTCGGAGGCTCTAAAGATATTTACATGGAACACAACGGGATCACATTTAATCAACTCGAAAACGCAAACATCACCCTCCACTAGCTTATTATCCTTCACGAATCCCTTCCAGCCAGTTGTTAGTTTGCAACTCTTATAATCATCGTAGAGGAATTTCACGGTCCAACTTCTCCTATCTGATGTACCAAGCTCCACAATAGTACTCTTTTTAAGCGCCAGGTGTTTTACAAAAAATTCACGGGGTACGCCCTGGAGAGAAAAAAGTGATTAACGTTAATCTTTATTCATGGAAATAATACATATAGATATTTTGCATTTGTATGATTTATAGTGATGTAGAGTATTTATCAACACATGATCAACGTAAGAAGGGCGCATGATAATTGAAAAATATGGGTTCTTCTTCCTGGATTTGAAACAACTGGCCCTTTCAAGTGATCTCTCCCTTTTTGCTCGAATAAGTGACCGCTTATAAATCCTATTATCAGTCCCATCTATAAGAACAAAGGGAGATAACGTCATATTATTGCAGTTGAACAACCCTCAAGCTCTATATAAAATCATATTCAAGCTATGTATATATAATCATGTTCCAGCTATACATATATATTATTTATGATCAGACAGTTCAAATAATGGTCTGTTGCTCGGAACTCTATAACCTCTTGATCTATGGGATTTTGTGCGTCTGTCTAACGTTTGAGGTTTCGTCTTACTCTTGGAATTACCCACCACATAGGTAGCTTCTATTTCAGTGGAGTTCTCCGTTGAACTTATGCAATAACTTCATCTTTAGCAGGTGATTGGGGATTTAATCTTTTGCTTGGCATTTGGGGCTTGAAATGGATATTATCTTGATCTTTGTTAGCATTGGATAATTTGATAGGATATATAATCTCTGTAGCTCCGTGGACATGAAATATGCCACTCCTTTTATACTTAAAAACAAGAAGTTGCCCATGCTTGATGCCGTAGAACTCTACAATCTCTGGCAAACCTTTATGCAAGCAAAGCTGGTTATCGTCGCATTTCTTCATTTCTACGTCCCACACATTACCACTTGGTACTTTTAAAGAAACCATTCGGCGTTGGTTCTCTGAAAAATCCGATATGCAATATTTCCTTGCAAATTCATTCGGAATACACTGTTATGCATATATATACCAAATGAAATCCAGTCATCACGTTTATTATTTAAAGTGTCTAATGAAAGGTAAAGAGACAGAGAATAAACAGCTAATTCGTTGCAAACCTACGAACCAGTTTTCCATTTTGAATAGTGTCATGGTGGATTATCTTGAAGAAAGGTGGAGAGTTTGATTCAAAGAGGTGAACTTGTCCATGTGCATGCTCTTCTCCCTGACGGCAAATGCAATTCATCCTAGCTGGTTTCTTGAGCATTGAAATGCTATGAAGTTGGTGTAATTTATATGTATAGAGTGAAGAATGAATTTGGCGTGCTTGTCCTTTAGCATTCAATTAGCTGGCCGGTTCAGAGCTTCATTGATGGGAGATAAAGGTATTTGTCAAGTTTGGATCAGTGATTGCCGTCCATTTTGAATCATTGCATTCACAGGATCGACATAAAAAGTTGGTAGGTCCTATTCCTCTAAGGAAATGGGTCTGGGTATATATATTTAAGAATTTCACATTGAGTTGCGATAAGTGTCCCGGCGGTTTATTGCGAAACTAAGTTACGAATGTATTTTTTCACTTTCACATGCTTTGTTGATTCAATAGTTGCCAAACAAATCAGATAGAGTAAAAAAGGTTATCCATTTTCCAATACAGTCGGCACATACTCGTAACAAAAGATCGGCCTATTTATCAATTTCCTTTCACATTTGTTCCACTGTTTAAATCCAGGACATGAGCAGAATGCACCATTATATTTACCTGACTCCTCTAAACTTAGGTGTCTAGGGAGTGGTAAGAATGGCTACACTGATCACCTACCTACACTGACCTTCCATATTAATAAGTTGCTATGAACATTCGGATGAACAAGCAAGAAAGAGACCGTGATTTTGGTTACATTACGTTCATTTTCAGTATTACCTCTTCTTTTGTTTTCACTTTGTATGCAAAATTGTTATTTGTAATAGGATTTTATGATGAATGTCTCCGCTTGGGAAAAGGAAAGCTATTATAGTTATAGTTAAAACATACTTTGATGGACGAAATCAATAACATAAAGTACCTTCTTTCTTCACCGGTACGGTTGCCTTGGCACCACCACTGTGTAACAATTATCACCATCTTTTCGTCATATTAAAAGGTTGAGGTTCCGTATGAAGCTCATTTTGCAGAGCAAGTGAAGAAATCTATAGGGAGCTGGTTGGGGTAATCTCAGAGACCTTATTGGCCAACAAACTGTAGACAGACAACCACTGTCCGAATCTTACTAGCATCATAGGTATTTAAATTAATGAAGCCCCCAAAAATCTATTCCATTGTGGCAGCAAACATTGTTACAATATACAAAGAAAGACTAATGTGCAGTAATGAATAGATTTTATTGAGACTTAAAATAATGTGAGCTAAAGAACGAAGTCCCAAATCTAAAGTTCTAATTCTGATTTTTTTTTTTTTTTTTTTTGCTGACTTTTGTTTATAGATGTCATTGGTCTTGCTGATGTCCTCTTTTGATGGCCTTGATTTATATATATACGGAGCTTCTTGATCTGATGAACACTCTCCATGATCTTCCACCGTACCACAACAAACATCCATTCAATGCTCATGTCATATACTAAACTTGTGCTCCATTTGCTTGTTATTAATAGTAGCTATAGAAGATTGGTATGTGAAATAACTGTCTATTTGTTCCAGTACTTTCAGTATGAACTTTAAATATTATGCAAACAGAAGAATTCATCACTTAGATGTATTTCTAAGCCTTAATAGAAGAGAAGTTAGGCCTGTTTTAGCTTTCTTATGGATAAAATGAGTTTCTTAAACAATTTTTTGGGCATATTATATACATATTCGTGATTTTGATTCTGCAGTGACTGATGTCAGGAAATTGACCCTAAAGTGCCTTATTTCTACTAGATCTTATCAATAAAGGTATCCAACAGTTGGCGTATTAATTTCAAGGAAATTAAAAGGATCTACTTTCCATTTTCAAAGTTTTACATCAAGGCTCCTACATTTTCTTAGGATATAGATCACCGTAAAAAAGAAAATATATTGCACCAATATCTTTATACACATGCCAAAGGATAAGCCAAAATTTTTTTCCTGAAAATGAACATACTACAAGCATCTTTTACTAAACAACTATGCCTTCATGGTTAGAAAGATTTCAACATTATTCCTCTACTGAATAAATGTCATTATTTATTTTTCTCGTAGATTTAACCAAAATAGCGAGAGAAAGGAAACACGCATAACTAGATTAATTAGCAGAATTTCTATAGTCATCATCTTGTTCATGACCTGCACAACAAAATATATTTACTACCTTGACCACCACTCCCAACAAGTACATGAGCTAATTATGACACATTACAAAAGAAGTCCAAAAAGGAATAGCTTCCAATGATGACTTGACTTAAGAGGTCATCTCCTCTTTAGCTTTTGTTATCTTAGCATGTTGTATGGATACCTTCATCACCAATTTCTTGCAATCAAGATGCTCGAAACTACAAATGTCACCCACTTCCAAGCAGTTTTCCCTAACAAACTTGTTCCAACCTGCTGAAATCTTTCCAGAACCATACTTGGGATAGTACAAAACCTTAACTCTCCATGTTCTATCCCCGATTTGAAGCTTCATACTCTTTACTGTTTCCTTTGAGAACTGGAACACTCTCTTAGCAACTCCACTTGGTATAGTCTGCATAGTCACACTCACGTTATAAGTTTATCATGTGTCCGTACATGGTACATGTTACTTCTTCATTTACATATTAAATGTCAATGTCATACCACAAATTTTCATTTGTGGGATTCGTATAGTAAAAAGAGTACTTCATCCCTGAAAGCATATATCATTTCCACCTATCTATCAATTTTAAAATTAGTAAGTGAGAGATGATTAACTTGCCAGATTTGAACGGCATAAATAGGGTTGGGTCATCACAATTTGGAACTTTGATGTGCAATTGCTAGCTGAGGCAGGGTGACGCTCCAACTTCTTCCCTGGTCGACTGCAAAAGATTTGATCCTCCCTTTTTCGTTTGCCTTCAAAAGAACATAGAAAAGTCAAAAAACTTAAAAATGTCACAATTCAGTTTTCAATTTTCTGTAATATATCAACAGAAGAAATGAACAAGACAGACCGTGCCTATTTTTGTGAAATGGGGCATCTTTGCTAATGGTAACATGAAGTGCAACTGGAGCAGGGCTAATTAACTTGAAAACACATAAGTCACCCTCCTTTAGATTATTATCCTTCACAAATTCCATCCAGCCACTCCGTAGTCTGTAATACGCCTTATTGTGACATGCTGTGCAATGGTACTTTGCGGTCCAACTTCTGCCGTCGGAGGTACAAAGTTTCACAAAACTACTACTTGCTAGATCCAACTGTCTCAGGAAAACACTTCTTGGTAAATTCTGAGTGGAGAGAATGTTTTCCTTGTGTCAACATCGGTATGCATACATAATATTAATATTGTATATTAGAAGTGGGGTCGTTTCAGCTGTCTCACCAAAACGCCTTTATGGACATAAGAAGGTTGCATGACAATTAAAAAGAATGGATTTGTGGGATTGACAGAACCGCTTCTGAGTACAAGCGCTGATCCGTCCTTCACCGGCTGTCCAAGTGGGGAATTACAAATCCTCTTGATTGCACCATCATCTACAAGAAAAATTTGATAGTATCATATAACAATGAACTTCCAAACAAAAGGATAATAACGAATAAGAATCATTTTGCTTCTTGGAAACCTACATCAGAAGTGGAACAATATATAACTATGATTCATTTATATATATATATGTATACACCTCTCAATTTGTGGGAAGTTGGGCGCTTAGAACTATTGAAGCCTCCTCCATGAGCTGCTTTCAAATAATCCAAAAGGAAAAAATTATTCTTTATTGACATAAACTAGACATAAAAGAAAGTAAAAACAATACAAAATTTCTGTGCATATTACCAAACGTTTGATCTTCACGGGTTCTAGAGATAGTAACATGGAACACAATGGGAGTAGATTTAATCAACTCAAAAACACAAACATCACCCTCCGCTAGCTTATTATCCTTCACAAATCCTCTCCACCCTGTTATTAGCTTACAACGTCTCTTATTGTTATTATACATTGTAAATGTATTTCATGATCCAACTTCTCCTAGCGGAGGTACAAAGTTCCACAGTCGTAATATTTTCAAGCGCCAAGTGTTCTACAAAAAATCCTGCCGGTACATCCTAGAGAGAGTGAGAGAGATAGAGAGGAAATCAGCATTATTCCTTCTTGGAAATGATAATACATATAGCTGTTATGTGCTTGTATGATTCATGGCGAAGTAGAGTCCTTACCAACACGTAATTGAGGTAAGAATGGCGCACAACAATTGAAAATTCTGGGTTCCTCTTTCTGGATTTAAAACAACTGACACTTTGAAGTGCTCTGTCGCTTTTCACTCGAATAAGTTGCCGCTTATGAGTCCTCATACTAGTTCTACCTACAACAACGAAGTGAGAGATGATATATAATTGCAGGGTAACAACTCTCAAGCTCTATATACTTGTGATCTATAGTTAACTCCGAACTATGTTTTTACATCTTGATTTATGAGATTCTTGGCATCTGTTGTTTGACGTTTGATGTTTCGTCTTATTCTTGGAATGACCTTCCAGACAGGTGTCTACTATTTCAATGGTATTCTCTGTCGAACTTGAACAAACAACTTCATCCTCAGCTGGAGATTGGGGATTTGAGATTTTGTTTGGCATTTGAGGCTTGAATGATCTGCAAGAATGATCTTCTCCCAAAAGGATGTCTTCTTTATCTTTGTTAGCATCAGAAGATTTGATGAGATACATAATCTCTGTAGCGCTCGTATCAAATATGCAGACATGGAACAATCCCCTCCTTTCATACTTAAAAGTAAGAAAGTAACCATGCCTGATGCCGTAAAAGTCTACAAACTCTGGCCAACCTCTATGCAAGCAAAGCATCTTATCGTCGCATGTCTTCATTTCCACGCCCCACGCATCGCCACTTGGTAATTTTAAAGAGACCATTTGGTGTTGGTTCCCTGGAAAATTTGATTTGCAGTATTTTCTTGCGAATTTCTTCGGAATCCTCTGTATACATATAGATATACCAAAGAAAATCCAGTCGTCGTTAATTTTGTGAAAGAAAGTAAAAATATATCAAGAAAAAGTAAAGAGATAGAGAACAAACAACTATTCGTTGCAAACTGCGACATACTGTATTTTACAGCTGGTGCTATGTATCACATTACTCGGTCAGGCATAACATCTTGGAGAAAACAAAAACACTGAATGCATTAAGATTGTAAATAACGAACCAGTTTTCCGCTTTGAATAGTCTCGTCGAGGATTATCTTGAAGAAACGTGGAGAACTTGATTCAAAGAAGGGACCTCGTTGTTCATGTTCATGTTCACGTTCTCCTTCCTGACAACAATCCATTCTTGCTAGTTTCCTGAGCATCGAAAAGCGATGAACTTGGTATTATGCATGTAGCTATCGAAGAATGAATTTTGGCTTGCTGCGTCTATTTGCATCCAGTTAGGTGGCAAGTTTGAAGAGTTTCATTCATGGTCCAAGAAGTCACGTACTGATCGGTGATCGACAGATATTGAAAAAAATATATAATAGCCATGATCTATAGAACACTAGATATACAAATATATATATCATTTATCCCATTATCAATGTCTTGAATTTGAAAGGACGTGGGCAGATTCACAATTAATTAACTCAACTTCCATATTTGATCAGTTGGTATTAATTATTAGAATAAGGTAATTATTATTCTCGCTTGGGAGAAGGAAAGTTAATACACTTATGGTTGCAAAACCTTTTCGTTAGTTACTGTTTTCATCTTTTTACATTCATTATGACACCATCCTCGAATTATTATGTTTACTACAATAAGATTTTAAAAAGATGAAAGTACAAGTATACAAATTTCACTCTCATAAAATTAAATTATCTAAATATCTATTGTTGATCATACCGGAATCAACTCCAAATAGAAATTAGTGTGCTGGACTCGCCTTGGAAGAAGTTAAGCTCAATGGACTTCTTACTCCTGAGGGCTTGCAAGAATGCCCCTTATGGATATGTCAATGAAGTCTTTTCGATACTCAAGTTAGCAAAGAAGGTAAGGACATGGGAAGGGAAGGGATCAAGGTGAGTAAGCTTTAGATCCCAAATGTGAGGTGCTTGCTAAGAATGTGTAAAGAGGTGTTTTCAGTCTTAGAAAGGGTTCCTCCTTGCCTGGTGGCTTTTTACGCTACTTATAGTATGGTAGGGATATAGTTACCTGGATACGTAGAGGTTCAAGATTCGCTAATACTGGTAGACAGTAGGTGACATACAATGTGTAGTTGATAAGGTAGCTTTAGAGGATGGTTGGCCATAATCATGTAGGCAACCACGTTTGTGATTTGTAGATCTAACATCATTAGGGGTTGTTAGGTGTACCAACTGTACCACAAGTGTTAGAGAGTAATTAATAAACCCTGGCTGGGTATTAGTGCTTAAGACAAGGAAGGGGTAGGCTCACTCAAGGAGTAAGCAAGTGCTCATCTAAGGATAAATAAGGCTTTGGGGGGCTTTCACAAGAAACCCTGCGGTTGTTGTGCTTGAGTCTAGGCAAGGATGGCTCAGTACTTAGCTCTAAGCACATTTAGGAGGTCACTTGGGTACTTATAAAGTGTGATCCAAGTAGATTGTGGTGCTTAAAGGGATCAAAGTGCTTGCTCTAGGCCATTATGGGCCTTCCTAAGAGTAAGGCCTTTAGGCAGCTAGAAATGGGCATCAATATATGGGCATAGCTGCTTGCGTTTGAGGCCTTATGTTTGTGGATGTTGCAAAGGCCAATTATGTACCTATTCAAGCACTTCTTCCAAGTAAAGAGGTCGCTTAATGGCTAGTAGCCAATTAAGGAAAGGCCTTGAGGATTTTCCACTTATTGTTGAATAACGTAGATGATTGGAAGGAGTTTTTCTTCTCCATGTAGACATCTAAGTGGCCTAACTTAACTTTCGAACAAAATGGACTATGCCCATTTAAGATAGATCATTGGTCATCTTGCGACTGAGGATAATGAGTCAAGCATGGAGTTGTTAGACCTTATAGGCTGGAAGCCCTTGTCCATCTATCAGAAGTTTGCCGAAGGCAGTGGGCTTTTTTGGTTTGAGATAGGTACCTCCTAATTCTAGTTGAGGAAGAGTGGTTAGGTGTCCACCATTCACTTCATTGTTGTAACGGGGGATGTCGGACTTGCTTGTCCTCAACGTAGTAAGTATTGTTGTTTATTATTGTGTTATTCAAGTGAATCTCTACTTTTCTTTTGTAACTATGGAGCTGGCTACTGATAGGGTGAAGGTGACCTCGGGGAAAAAGAGGAAGGAGCCTGCCATTAAGGGGGAAGGGGGGAGCTTGCATCCCCTTATGAAAAAGACCAAGAAGAAGGGGGATGGGAGGCAGATGACTCTCCCTAAGGTGATGCGAAATGTGGTTATGGACATTCCTAGTAGTGTCGTAGTTAGTGTCCTGAGGCAAGGGGTGCTAGCTACAGGTGATGTAACTCAACAGGAGGAGCAAGCTGTAGGTGCTCGGGCCTTGAAGGAAGGCTAGAGAGGAGATGCTTAAGTTGAGGAGGGGCATAAGGACTCCAAGGCGACCCATCTGGATGTGGGGGTTGCCATGATCAACATCCTCGATGATGATGATGTCCTACCCTTGGTACGTTAGGGAAGCGAATGGTCATATAGGAGTTGCTTAAGCTTATCCTTAATGCTATTGTAAGGTTTATACAGTGGATGGAATAGTTGGAGGCTCAATTTGGATGCCTCTTTGCCAAGAAGAGTGATGTAAAGGCCACTATGGAAATGTTGTGGAGGCATAATGAAGTAAGCTACTTATTTTTCCCTTTAAGTATACCATTGGATGGACTAATGTTTTGTCCTTCTTGTAGCTATATGATATGCTCAATTATGTTCTCATCCCTATTAGCAGTTGAAGAGAGGCCAAGTTGAGGCCGAAGTGAGTAGGCTTTGTGAGATGTTGGAAGAGGAGAAGAAGTTGCATTGTAACTTAGCAATCGCATTTGGGGACTTGGAGCACCATCATGAGGAGTTGAAAGGGTAGGTGAAAATGCTTAGAGTTGACCAAAAGGAGGCCTAAGATTCTGAAAAGGCCACTAGGAGTGAAGTGAGTACACTATGAGCAAAGTTGGAGGCTATGGAAGGAGAGCGGGAGAGGGCCTGTGTTCACTTCACTTAAAGGGAAGCCGAGATGTTAAAGGAGGAAGTTCTCTTTGCTGAAGTAAGCAAAATATATTTATGGAGACTGTTGGTGACTCACAAGTAGAGATGGCCTTGATTATTGCTGGGTATGCTATGGTAAAGGAGGTTAGGAAGCAAGTCTGTGAGCAGCTTCTTGAAGCGGACTTGTCCTTCTTTAACTAGCTTGACGATTGTAAGGCTCTTGGTGGAAATGAGGGGAGGAGTAACTCATCGAAGAGCTTTGCTAGGGGTTCTACTAATGATGCTGCTACTGGTCAGGGGAAGGTCAAGGAAGGCGAGTAGGTAGAGGATTTGGAGCATGGCCTAGTCCTTAGGTAAGCTAAGTTAGGCTTAGCTAATTTGTAGTTGATGTACTTACTGGGTGATGGCTAATCTCGACAAGTTGTTCATTCTTTGGTTGAACTGCTTGGTTTCGCTTTCATTAACTCCTTGGTTGAATTTGCTTTGAGTAGAGACCTAGAGTGTTATGTGGATTTGGCTTTGTTTAGGAGTTGTGTTATACGCTTCGTATTCGGCTTGATTAGTATGTTGCCTGCAACCCGTGAATTAACCAAAGTGTATCCCCTATGATGTTATGTGATCTTCTAGGCAGGCCATGCTTGGTTAGACGAATCTTCCTAACGTCAAACAATCTCAATGTTAAGCTATGCCTCGATAGAGCACATGCCTAGTAGACATACCATGTCAAACGTTGCACCTTCTAGAAGATATTTAATGTACGTATGATGCATTAATGATTTCTGAAGGGTTAACTGAGCTTCCCATTGTCTTGAGCTGTTGGATTAATGGCACATGTATGATTGGGGGTGCTTTCAGTCCCTTACATAAAGGGTGCATAGGTCCATTGTTCTTTACATTAGATATACCCAAGCATCCTTGTGAGGTAGCATAGAGAGCTAATACACACTTTACATCAATCATGAGTAAGTCGAGATTAATCAGGGTGAGTGAGAGGGCATATGAGCTTAGGAGGTGCTTTCCCTTAAAGTCTCGCTTTGAGTTCTAATCTTAAGGTGTAGAGATTTGCCTAATGATAGGGAGACCTCAAGCTCAAATCCAACATTTGTTAAGGTAACTTCACCATAGGGGTACTCATCTGCATGAGGCCGTAGGTAAAGCCTTTTGGTGTTGCTTCACGAGTTCTTGCATAGGTAGGGACTATGGTAGTAATGGAGGCCTCTTTTTTGGCTAGGGCTTCTCAACTAAGGCAACCTGAAGGAGTTCGATGGGATAGATGCAAGTCTTCTATTTTGCGAGTCCTCTTATCCATTCTGTAGATAGCTTAGGTGTGGTTGGTAGATCATACCTTGTCTTACTACCCCCACTACCACCCTGTTCCTTGTGTTGTTGTAGCGGTAGGTTAGGAGGTTTATGCAAGTTTGCCTCGCCTTTTAGCTAAATCGATGGCCTTTAATCTTTGGCACACTAGGTCCTTAGGTTAGAAAACCTTATGCTTTACGTTCCAATTGTAGTATCGGGATGCCTGTTGTTGCTATGGGACTGTTTAGGCCTGTACGTCATCGCGCACTTCTTCAATGGTGTTAAGACTTGCTTAGGGAACCCATGTAGTTGGTGTTAACATCAAAGTGTTAGACCCTACTAATAGGTAGCTCTAACTCAATCGAGAGTTTCTTTAATGGAAGTCCTACATGTAGTGTGATACCCCCTAAAGTATATTAAGGAGTTCGTTAGCCCATCAACCTCTTATTCCCTCTACCTTCTTCTTAATGTTATTAAGGACAATCTTATTGATTGCCTCTACTAGACCATTGGTTTAGGGGTAGGTTACCGAGGTGTCGTGAAGTTTGATTCCATGTTTGTCATAGAATTCCTTGAATTTATTACTATCGAACTATCTTTTGTTGTCTGTAATTAGATGGTATTGGACCCTAAATTAGGAGAGAATGTATATGACGACAAATCCCTATGTGGCTCAAGTAATGATGGTTGCTACAGCTAACGCTTCCACCCATTTGATGAAGTAATCTGCTACTACTACAATAAGCTACTGTCCTAACGATGCCTTCTAGAAGAGTCCGAGGACGTTTAACTCCCACTAAGCAAATGGTTATGGACTTGTTAGTAGGTACAGTTCTAAGCTAGGAATGCAAGTAATCGGGTGTACTTCTAGCATTAATGACATTTTGGTACTAGGGCCTTGGCATCTTCCTTCATTGTTAGTTAATAATAGCTTAACCTTAAGGCTTAGATGTATATGGCTTAAGATTGGATATAGTTACTACATATTCTTATGTGCAACTCCTTAAGGACATGGCATCTTAGTAGGGGAGCCTTCTATCCTCACCTATATAGTACATTATCAATGATGGTGTAGTTAGCCGAGGCATAAGACAACTTCTTAGCCTTTAATACATCTTTAGGTAATAATCCTATCTTCAAATGTTGTATGATGAAATCCATCTAGCAAGGTTTAGGATTTGTGGCTTATATTTCAAGAACTTCTTGCCCCTGCATTTTTGTGCTCTACTTAGGAAGGTATTGTAAGAAGAGTGGTTTTCCATCATCATATACTATAGGGACGATGGACAAGGCCAATCTGGATAGCTTATCTGCATGCATATTTTCAACTTGAGGGATCTTATTAACCTCCTATGAGGTGAAACTTGCGAGTAGGTTTTAGACTATTTGCAGGTGTTTGATTGTTATTTCTCCTATGGTCTCATATTCTCCTTTTACTTGCTAGACTACCAACATGGAATCTAAGTATATGTCTAACTTTTCCATTCTAATGTCTTTTGCAATGCTTAGGCTGATGATAAGTGCTTTATACTCGGCCTCATTATTGTTCGCTAAGAAGCCAAACTTCAAGGCATGAAGTATCTTTGTGCAGTATGGGCTTCGTAGCATTATGTTGATCTTACTCCCATTCCTTCCCTTCCCTCCCCAAGTGAAGGAGCCACTGATGTGGAGGATCTATATTGGTATAGTAAGCTCCTCTTACGACTTGTCCACTCTAGTATACTTTACTATGAAATCAGTGAGCACCTAAGTTTCGATTGCTTATCGAATGCGAAATTGGACACCATGAGTGTTGAGCTTAAGGGAGTATTTCATCATTTAGCTTAAGGTGTTGAGCTTCTAGAGAAAAGTTCTCAAAGGTCGATCGGTTACTAATATGATGGGGTATGACTAGAAGTAAGGTCAGAGTTTCCTAACAGTGATGACTACTACTAAGGAAAACTTCTCAACCTTAGTTTATCTAATCTTTAGTCCTTATAGAATGTGACTGACGTAGTAAACTAGCTTGTGTTCATGCCCTTTTGCTTAGACAAGGACCAATGATAATGGTTTGTCACTAATGGTAAGGTAGAGGTATTGTTCTTTGCTATAGGTAGGCTTTGATAGTACTGGTGAGCTTTCCAGAAAATCTTTAAGGTCGTTAAAAGTTTTCTAGAAATCAGTGGTCCACTTGAACTTGGATGGGTTCTTTAGTAATTTGAAGAACTTTAAGCATTTGTCTACACTTCTTAAGATAAATCTATTTAGGGTAATGATTTGTTCGGTTAGGTATTGTACCTCCTTAATGGCTCTAGGGGCTTACATGTCATAGGCTACTTTGATCTTATTTGGGTTGGCTTCAATCCCTCGTTCAATGACCATAAAATTGAGGAATTTCTCAGATGTTACCCCAAAAACACATTTCTAGGGGTTTGGCTTCATCTGATAGTGGTGTAGCATTTGAAATGTTTCTTGAAGGTTTTTGATGTGGCCTCTCCTATCTTTGCTTTTCATAATCATATCGTCCATATAGACTTCAATGTTCTTACCAATTTGTGGCTTAAAGGTGGAGGTAATAAGCCTTTAGTATGACGTTCCAGCATTCTTCGAACTGAAGGGTATAGCCCTGTAATAGTAGGTTCTAAAGTCTGTGACAAATGAAGTGTGAACCTTGTCTTGAGGAGCCAAGTGGATCTGGTTATACCCCAAGTAGGTGTCCATGAAGTTAAGTAGTGCATGTCCGAACATCAAATCAATAAGTTGGTTAATATGAAGAAGAGGAAAGCAATCTTTTGAATAGGCTTTGTTGAGATTGGTATAATCGACACACATTTACCATTTTCCATTGGCTTTATTTACTAGGATGGTGTTTGCGAGCTAGGTTGGATGTTTTCCTAGTTTTATGAATCCAGCTTGTAAAAGCTTTTGAACTACCTATTCAATTGTGGCCTGACGCTCCAGGGTGAAGTGCTACTTTTTTTGCTTAACTGGTTGTACTGTGGGATCAATATTGAGGTAATGAGTAGCCTTAAGTATATTGATGATCGCAAGCATATCTTCTAGTCTAAACACAAAGACATCCCAGTTTAGTTTGAGAAACTCCTTGATTTGAACGTTAGAAAGCTAAATTTCTTCAGTCTCCTTAGTTGGTTGAATTTGTCCTCTACGGGTAACCCTACTCATCCTTGATAGTAAAATTGATTGTTGTGTTTGTTTTTAGCTTTTGGTTCATATGAGGTATAACTCATGCTGGGTGGTCATGGTGTCTAGGAGGAGGCTAAGCGATAGAGATTATGGATCAATTATGCGCTCTCGAGCTTAAGGGCTTACTTAAATAGTTTGCCGAGCTATCTAAGGTGAGCTAAACACCAAGGAGTAGTGTATTTCCCAAACCACTCTGCTGAGTTACTTCTCGCTCTACATGCAAGAAGCTGCCAAGGTAACCAATAGAGGTGTTGAACTAACCCCTTCAAAGCACTCTTATCTGAACAACAAATTAGAGTGCCACCAACTACACCTGTATGAAGGCTAAGCTAACAACTGCCAAGAGTTGATCACCTAAGCCGACCCAAAGATAAGTCGCCTATAAACCTACCCATATCCAATCCTAATTATACAAACTGCTAAATTGCCAACGTCGACTTGATCAAAGCCGCCCCTGCTTGGCCAGCATTGTCATTGGGACCACAGAATGAGCAAAATGACATACGTCTTACCTTTTTTTGATAATTGTACTATCTTTTCTACAACTAGATATTCTTTTTATATGATTACATTGATACCCTTGTAAATTATTCCCTTTTTCCTTAATTACTCGCAATCCCTTTTTGTAATTTACTATAACCTAAGATTTACCCTAATTGGGTCTTATAAATACTTATATATTGTAATGGCTACAATAGACAAGACATTTGAATTTTTAGACATACTCTCTTGAGTTAAGTATTTTACTACTTACTCTTGAGCTACCCTTATCTAGCCTATTGAGCATAGACTAATGGCGAGTGACCTTCGGCCATACTTATACATCATATCAAGTATGACCTAAGTTCATGTGAGGTGTTGGTATGTCATATCCATCATTGGTGTACAGGGACCTCCTGCTCAACCCATAATTCTTATTTACTTTTTTGGACCATCTTGTGGTCTAGACTTACCCTTTTGGTTTGTACAATATTGGATGTGGTATGTTCATCCATACTAGATCGTATCATTCTAGTATCAGAGCTTTGGCTATGTTTGAAAACTAGTTTCTACTACTTTTTTCTCTAAGTAATTTGTTACTATTTTTATGTGTTCAAAGTCCTATTACTAAGATTAGGAGTTTAGTAGGTAAATAGTGTTGAAGACTTTTGGTGCTCTATTTTCCCTTATTTCTCATACATAAAACAGAGTATGGTTGTTTACTTATACATTGTATATAGTTGTCTTGGTGTTAGGAGTATTAATTATTGTTTTGCTACTGTTATTCATGAAGGAAATTCTAAATGGTATTTTAACCATTAATCTTGTGAATTAGACAATAGTATCAAATTCAAGTGTTTAAGAAACTCTAGGAAACTAAGAGAGTGGTGTTCGAAATAGCTAAGGATAAGAATGAAGCTTTACACCTCAATCAATGGGTGACCAATTAGATAAGCTCACCAACCTAGTCGTTGGTTTGGTGATTGTTATCAATGAAGATAGATAATAAGCTAAAAATTGCCTAAATAGAGGACATAAGTAGCATGAGAGAGGCAATGATCAATTTGGCCAAGTTAATACCCCAGCTTAACTACCTTGAGCTGAAGGAGTGGATAGGGTTGCTAGGTGTAGGCTAGCACTCGACGAAATCGAAGAAGAATAAGAGGAAAGAGACAACAAAGTATAGGAGTACTATGAGCCTGAAGAGAAGAATGTCCGAGCCCCTAGAGTTGAAGGGTTAAGGATGCATATTCTAAGTTTTTCTAGGAGTGGTGATGCTGAGGACTACATGGATTTGGTAGATAGCATTGAGAAGGAGAGAACTTGTAAGCTACTCGAAGAAGAGAAGGAGAATGAAAAATTAGGAGTTGGGATGAAATGAAGAGAGTTATGAGGAGAAGGTTTGTACCGAGCTATTATTTGTAGGATGCCTTCAAAAGATTGTAGGAGCTAAGGAAAGGAGGATTGATAGTTGAAGCTTATGTTATGATCCGATGTGAATTCAGTGAGCTAAAAGACCAAACTGTATTGATCACTTAATGATGCAATTCGAATCTCTTAGAAGATAGAAAGACGCTAAACATGAAGGTTCTAACCTCCCATCAATCGACATGGAAATAGTTGATCTGTTCCAAGCAGACCTATATAGAAAGAATCGTGTAAGGTTACCAAAGCTTAACCTGCTCCAAATGCTTAAGTAGAGGATAAGGAGATTCTAAGGGAGTTTGAGAAAGGTTAGAGCTCAGGAAGGAAGACGAGTGAAATTAAGTGTTTCAAATGCCAAGGATTTGGACACACGGTTGCTTAATGTCCAAATAGAAAAACTATGGTGATCCAAGGTGAAGTGTCAACTGTTGATGTAGACAATACTGATGATGAAGTAAAGGAGCTAAAAGAGGATGGACAGACTAAGCTGTCCAAGTAGAAAGTTATATAATAATGAGGAAGGAAACTTCATGTCGGCTACTTTAGTGTTGAGAAGGACAATAAGTGTTAGTCTAATACCCAAGGACGAACAGAAGGAAAATCTCTCCCACATCAAATGTAAGGTAAATTAGTCACTGTATGCCTTAATCATTAACAGTTGGAGCTACACCAATGCAACCTCTGCATTTATAGTCCAATAATTGAAATTACCGACCAAACCTTATCTAAAACCTTATAAGTTTCATTACCTTAGTGATAGAGGAGCTCTACAGGTGAACAAATAGGTGTTTATGCCAATTTGCATTGGCAATTATCGAGATGAAGTGCTCTGAAATGTGTTTCCCATGAGTGCATCTCACATTCTACTTGGATGACCATGGATGTTTGATTAAGCTATGATATATGATGGAAGGAGGAATATATGTTCCCTGAAGCAAGAATGTAAGAGGGTGAAATTTAGTCCTATGATTACTGAGCAAGTAAAGGTCATGTAGATCTAACTAAACCGACCTTAAAGAAAGAAGATTCGGTAATGACTCGAGCCAAGCTGAAAAGAGAGATGGATGGAGGACCTACCTATTGAAGTGGAAGCAATATTGGAGGAGTTCATCAATCCATACCTAAAAGAACTACCGGAAGGTTTACCTCCTATCCAAGGTATAAAACATGCCATTGACTTATAGCTAAGAGTCGCACTACCAAACAAGCCTGCTTATTGGCTGAATCCTGAATTAGCCGCTGAGTTGCAAAGGTAAGTAGATGAGTTGATGAAGAAAAGGTTTGTGTGAGAATCCCTTAACCCCTGTGCCATACCACCTTTGTTGGTCCCTAAGAAAGATGGGTTATGGAGAATGTGTATAGATAGTCGAGCAATCAATCGAATCACCATCAAGTACAAGTATGTCATACCAATGCCTGATGACATGCTAAACGAGTTGAATGGAGCAAGAGTGTTCTCTAAGGTTGATGTTAAATCAGGATACCATCAGATCCAAATGTGCGAAGGTGATGTGATAGGAATCAACCCCTTAGACCGATCATAAATAGCAGAGCTAAAGGACTCCAATGACTTGTGCAGACAATACTAGCTCAAAGCCATATTTGAGACGGGGATTCCCATTATGAACTTATCTACTGCCAACTTAATTGTCAGATCCTCACATGTGCTAAACCTGCTTCTTTCCAATAGCTATTCTATGATAGGACATCCAAGAAGACAACTCCAAGACTATTCGAACTGATATCTCGACCCGACCACAAGCGTCCAACCCTAACTCAAGCTAACTACTCTGCAACAGGACTGGATGGTTCCGGAATTGATCTAGATCAGGTTGGCCCTTAACTGCAAACACTTTTCTGTTTTACATACTTTGTATCATAGTTCTAATGTCCAGCCACCAAGAGACATATATCTTTTGACACAACATTCTAAAATGATTCTTACTTTTTTGTACTGAATATTATTTCTCTTTTAGCCCTGTTTAGTATATTTTATGTAAGCTAATTATAAGGATACCCTTTTTTGTCTTTTCATACATGTAAAGTAACCTTAATGGATGGGTATATAAACCTTACTTACTTGTATGCAGATGATTGATCATCAATACAAAAATTATTCATACTTTCTTTGAGTAACCTTAGTGTTCTCAATTTCCTTTAACTTTTATCTATTCTCTTTAGTAACGAGTGGTGGCGAGTGATCCTTCAGTTCAGACCGGTGAGTTACATCTGGTGGATCGTAAGCCAAGTAGGATTGAGTGGTATGTCTTATCCATTCGGTAGCTACCTAGACTTTGCTAGTTTTTCTTTGTTTCTTTTGGTTCGCTTCGTTGTGTTGCTTCTCCATGTGTCTGACCTTAGAGACGCATTAGCCTCACTAATATTAGAGCATGGTTTTGAGAGGGAGTGTGTGAAGCTGCATTGAAGTTTTTGGTTTGCTTTTCTTTTAATGGCTACTATTTTCCTTCCACAGCTACCGTAGTGTGCCCCTGTAAAACATTGTATCATGTCAGAATCAAGTGTTAAGGGTGTTTTCAGTGATTAAAGTAGTGGCACTCAACCTGATCTTGGTTATATTGGTAGCAGTACCCTTAGGTTAATTGATGACAAACTTGACAATCTCACTAACCTTGTTAAGAGTCTAGTCACAGCAATACAAGTTAATAGGCAACAACCCCGAGTATACTGTTGCATAACTTACCTAAAAATATTCAAGAGAAAGGTTATAGCTAAGGTAGCCAAGCCTATTGCCTAATTTAACCCCCTCGAGCTAGAGGAACTACAAATAGAGTTGCTGGATGAAGATTGGAGTTAGAAGAAATTAAGGAAGATGATGAGGATGTTGGGCCTGTATAAGATATCAAGAGGGTAGGGGGGGGGGGGGGGGGAGAGGGTAGGTAAATTGATATCTTTAACTTTTTAAAACTTTTTCGATATAAAATAAAATTTACCCCTCTTAACAACTTATAATGGTAAACAATGATAATTTAATAATCCAACACACAATAATTAATAAAGAAAATTAAAAGAGTAGTGAAGGGGAATATCAGGTAGAGATTTGATAGAGCTTCGGCCTTCTACCTACTACTCTCTTCCATCCCCACTGCTAGGGACCCGATCTATTTCACCAATGTCATTCCACTTGATCCACTAAATCAAATCACAAACAAATTACAAGTATATATCATAATGACTTTTCAATACTACTCTATCTATCTAGTTTCTCTACAATTTAAGCTAACACAGATTTATAGAGTATAGACTCTCTTTTCTCTATAATAAAGTATAGAGATTACAAGTGAGAACAAAAATACAAGTCTCAAATAATTTTTCACTTATAAGAAATAACACTTGTTGTAGAACTTTGATTCGGTGCAACTCTCTTAAGAAGTATCTGAAGGACTTTCTAAAACTTTTCAAAAGGTAAAAACTGATTAAGAATATTTTGTGCAACGATAATATTTCTTTAGAGTTGTATATTGACGTTTTGAATTCTTCTTCCTTTTATATTGTGTTTTTCCAACGATTAAAAATCTAAAAATTATCTTCACTTCCATAATTATCTAACCATTAGAATGCAAAGGATAATCCTTGGATATTTTTAAGAGAAAATCTTAATATTTTGAATTTAAAAATCTATTCTCCTTGATTTGTTTAGATCAAATATACTTAAAATCATAACCACTAGATGGATTTCTTAAACTTAATGAAGAGGTAATCCTTATTAGATATTTCTAGATAAAGTTCATTTTGAATTTCCACAAAATCCGTCTCAACTTTATCCTTATCTATATTTTTGTCTATCTTGATTTTTCAAAATTTAAATCTCTCAAAGATAATCCCTATGGATCTTAGTTCCATCTTGAGTGAAATGGGATTAAGTATATTTTCCTAATACATCCAATCTAGTAGAGCAAGGGCTTGATTAATTCAAATTTAATTTAAAACTAATTTCAACGTCATACTTCTAGACTTACTTTCTAAACAAGCTTCTGAAAAGTATTAGCCTATCGTTTATGAAGTTTCTAAATAAACTTCTAAAGTGTTGTACCAATTCTTCTTATGGAAGCTTCTACAATACTTTCTAAAGATTTTCCAGATTAGTTTATTTTCAATCAATTCAAAGCTTTTGGATGGGCTTCTAAATGCAACTTAATTTTGCGAAATTAAACTTTCTAAAAATACTTCTGTAAGCCTGTACCCTTAAAGATTCATTAGCTTTTAACCATTTTTGTTATCATTAAAATGTATGAGAGATATCTAATAGAGGAGGTTCATGTCGAATATGGATAGGAGGAAGAAGAGGCTGGTCATTACTGAGCACAGGAGCGAGGACTTTGAGCTCCTTGAGGAGTAGATAATGTCAAGGTCCAAATCTCACCCTTCAGTAGAAGAGGAGATGTAAATGAATATTTAGAGTGGGAAGAGAAGGTAGAGAAGGTGTTTGATTGTTATGGATATACAGAAGTTATGAAAGTTCGACTTGCTGCACTTGAGTTCTCTAGGTATGCCATTATGTGATGGAAAAATTTGAATGTAGATAGAGTAAAGGATAGAAGATGAGGTATACAAACCTAAGATAAGATGAAAAGGATGTTAAAAAGTAGATTTGTGCCTAAAACCTACTTATAGGATACGTTTGCAAAGCTGTAAGAACTTCGTTAAGGAGGCCAAATAGTTGATGACTATGTAAGGGAGTTCTAGATGCTTATGATTCGGATCGATGTGAATGAACCTAAGGCTCGCATAGTGTCAAGGTTCATTTCTAGACTTAGATATGAAATTTGCAACATTGTGGAGGTGTAGAGCTTTCATACCTTAGAAAAGGAAATCAGATATTACAGAGGGTCGAGAAGTAAAGGAAAAGTGCTCAGAGCATTCCTAAGCAAACATTCTCCTAAACCCCTATTCCATGCCAACTTGTTCAAGCTAAGTTGAAAGGGCCATACCAAGCCGAGGACAGGAATGACTGACTTGACGATATCAAGGCTAGGCCAACCTTTAGAGCATATGAGATAGGATAGACCTCTAGATAGAAGAATAGCAAGGTGAAGTGCTTTAAATGCTTAAGCTTCAAACACATGGCTACTAAGTATCTGAACCGACATGTAATGGTGCTCTGAGGAGATGTAGTGGATAGCACCGATGAGAGGAAGCCTAAGGAGGAAAGGGATGTTGGAAAAGCCGAAGTCGAAAAGGAAGAGGAGACTTGTGTCTAAACTGACTAGGGAGAAATGATGACCCTAGTCCTAAGACGAGTACTGAGTTCCTTACCAAACTTCAAAGAAGATCAAAGAGAAAATTTATTTCATACAAAGTGTACCATCAAGGGTCAATTGTCTACCATTATAGTAGATGGACGAAGCTGTATTAACATAATTGTACAGTCCTTTATGCAAAGGTTATGTGTATCAACCTTTAAGCATCCTCAACCTTATAAGCTACATTAGCTTCATGATAAAGGTGCTTTGTACGTAACTGAGCAAGTAGTGGTGCCGTTTAGTGTTAGGAACGTGTATAAAGACAAAGTAGTTTGTAATGTTATCCTTACGGGAGCTTCACATTTTCTACTTGGACAACCTTGGTTGTTCGACTAACGTGTTACTCATAATGGGTATAAGAACACATTTGCCTTTGTTAAGTATGGAAAGAAGATTGTATTGCAGCCCATGACCCTATCCCAAGTGAATGAGAACCATAATCAGCTCACTTGAGCCAATAAAAGGAAAACCTTAGTGATGAGCCAAAGAGAGCTTTGAGCTGCCAAGAAGGCCGATGAGCCTATGTTTTTGTTGGTTAAAAGATTATTAAAGAGGAGAGATTTAGAGGATGTTCCTAATGAGATTCAAAGCTTGCTAAATGAGTTTTTCGATCTATTTCCCGAAGAATTACTGAAAGGACTGCCTCTAGTCTAGGGCATAGAGTACTGTATTAATCTACAGCCAAGCGTTGCCCTATCAAACCGACTTAAATATAGAATGAGCCTTGAGTAAGATGCCAAGTTGAAGAAATAAGTAGATGAACTCATGGAGTGAGGATATGTGAGGGAGAACATGAGCTCTTATGTGATACCAGCTTTGCTCGTCCCGAAGAAGGATGGCCCATGATGTATGTGCATTGACAGCCGAGCAATCAACTAAATTACTATGAAATACAAATATTCTATATTGAGGCCCAATGACACGCCAGATGAACTCTATGGTACCAAAATGTTTTCAAAAATTGATTTGCGAAGTGGCTACGACTAAAGTCATATGAGATTAGGTGATGAATAGAAGACTGCCTTCAAGACTAGGCACGAACTCTATGAATAGTTAGTTATGTCGTTCGAACTCACTAATGTACCAAGCATATTCATGAGGTTAATGAACCATGTGATGTGCCCCTTGATAGGAATATGTATGGTCATGTACTTTTATGACATATTGGTATATAGTGACAAACTAAACAACCATGGGCAATATCTTCGCGAAGCATTTGACATTTTGTAGACTAAGAAGTTACATAGGAATTTGAAGAAGTGTACGTTTTACCAGGATGAAGTGATTTTTCTTGGGTTTATAGTGTCAAGGGATGGAATTCAAGCAGATGAAGAAAAGGTTTGAGCTATCTTGGAATGGCCAACACCAAAAAATGCAACTAAAGTTCAAAGTTTCCATAGCCTAGCTTCTTGCTATAAGCAATTCATTAAAAACTTCAGCACCATAGCCGCCCCCTTAATCAACCTAACAAAGAAGGGTGATGGATTCTAGCAAAATGACAAGCTGAATAGAGTTTGTCGCACCCCGAAGCGGCAGAGTCATAACAGCCCGGCCATGTAAACCATCCTAAGATAGAAGTTGACCTTACAACCGCTATCTTAGACTTGATCTATACAAGGCGTCCACGATTAACCCGCTTTGAAGTAAACAGTTTGTAATTTAAATAAATCATTTACCTAAGAAAGTGAGGAAATATATATATATAGAATAATTCAGTTATTGTAATTAAAGTTTACAATAATTTTCCATAATATATTTTCTAGTTGTTACATTATTCAGAAATGAAAAATAATTCTAAAATAAAAACTTAGACCTTAAAATTTTTTATTTATTCTTCAATGTTTTTCCTTACTCCTTAGGATCCAGCAGTTGCTAGCTTCAGAGTAATTAGTTGCCGTTTCTTAGCCAGCACCTGCACGACGTCTATAGGGATGTGAGCAACCACAGCTCAATAAGTTAAGACGGAGGACTTAAAACTATATCATACACACAACAAGGTTTTTAATCACTTATTAGGTGCAATGCATGTGCAAGCAAATGCCATTGCATGATGTTGTCCGGCCCATCATGAGATTAGAGAAATTGCGCCCGTTCTAATCCGAGTTGAGGAGTTGCCGTTAATGCAACAACTCACGACTAAACCCAAGCTTGTGTAATGGAGACCTTGCTCCTCCCGCGATTACCTTCAAATCACTTTCTTCACTCTCGCCGCGACCTCCTCTCCTGTCACTTAGTTCGATTGAGGATGAAGAAGGAATTATTTTGCAATCCTGCGCTATCCCTTCCGAAGGGGTCGGTATTTGGCCGGAGAGTCCTAAGTTCCCCTAACGGGTTGCCATGCATGTCCGATTATGATTACTGGTCGTATATTTGATTAAATCCAGTTTAGGGTGATCAATCATTTCATACAAATCATACAATACATGCTAGAGCAACAAACAGAATCATAGTATCACCCATAATCAAGCACATGCACACATTCAACTATCTAACAAGCACAACCAAGCATAATCTTAAGCCTCCAAAATACAACATCGTATTAATCCCAACTTACCTCGACTCCTCGCTCACTCACTCGAGGTTTGATTTGCTCAAGCCATCGCCGATCATCCCTATAACACAAACGTGGTTTTAGCTTTTCATATAACTATTATAGATTCGTTTCATCCTATAACGCTTATTGTTAGGTTTTGTTTAAGGTTTAATATGCCTAATTATATCGGTATTAAGTCTTTTACAATTATTCTAGGTTTGGGGTTAGATTCAGGTTCGGTTTTCGCATTGATTTCTAAATTAGGTTTTAGTTCGATTTCTAAGTAATGTTTTAGATTTCAACCCTAGAAATCCGTTTCAACCCATAATGTGAAATTAATCACTTTACTTCCCGATCTCCTAAATACCATCATTACCCCTAGTCAGTATTTATTTTACCCGGTATACTTAAATCAATTAGTTAGAATTTATTTTACCCGATACACTTAAATCCATATTAGTGTATCGAATTCACTCCTAATGTGAGAAATTTTTACATTTTCCATATAATTACATAAATTCAAGTTTCTTATCAGATTTATTATATATCCCTATTATTTATAGAATATCAATTTTTATCCTAATATTTTTTATTTATTATATTTTCAAAAATTACATATTATACATTGTTGCCTATTATGTACATAATGCATTTCTAATATTTCTATCACTTTAATTACCATCCCTAAACATCAATTATCATTTCAAAATGTCTAAATTCATCCAAAATCAGATTTTACTCCTAATTTCCCTAATTTATAAATTAACTTAAAGTTAACTATTTTTTCCTATTAATCATTTACTACATAATTAACCTAATAATTACATCTAACACCCTAAATGTTACAAGTATCATACTCTATCAGATTTCAACATCCTAAAACATATAATTATTCACTAAATCAGAAATTAATCATTTAATTACTTAATTAACCCTAAATTACCCATTTTATGCCTCATTTTAGGGCCTAAAAATTATCTAAAAATTTCAAAAATTAATTTTTGAAAACGGGCTTCATAGCACTGTTCTATATCATCTAAGTAATCTACACAAAAATTTTGGGCTTGAAACTACACTCCTAAGGTCATTTATTTCTAAACCGAAACATACTCGGTTTTGCATGATTTCTTAAAGACTCTATATTTTCAGACATGATTAAACTAAATCACTATTTTTCCCTAAATCTACAGACAATAACACCTCAGAATAACAAGTTTCATAATTTTCTGGGCAAAATAACTAATTTTACTAAATTATACAAAATCGGGATAATTATGAGACTCATCCGGTTCGATACTTTCTGGCCGTCCAAGCTCGGTCCAAGCTTGTCGGCCGGCCCAGACGGTGGGTCTGGAGTAGGGTGGTGGTGGTGGCTCGGTCCCAGGTGATGGTGAGAGGTGGGTTTGGTTCACTTGCCTAATCTGTATAGTTTTCTTTTTTTTTTTTAGAATTTTCTCTCAAATTTTTTAGTCTCATGATTTTTCTCAGATTGCTCACTACCCAAATGAGTTCTGGAAAATTTTCTCCTATTTATAGACATTTTTTTGTAATTATTATGCATTAATTTGACAAGACTTTGCTCATTATCCTTGATTTTTGGCTTTTATGTTGTCTAATTTTTATTGGTTGATTTTTCTTTTGCACATCCTGACATGCCACGACCTAATTTGGATCATCTTATCCTCTTCTGATTTTTTTCTGATTTTTCCATAATTAATTTATAATTTTCTTTAATTATTTACTTAGTTTTTGGACAATTTAGGTAATTTCGCGTATTTTTATCTACACGTAAATACATGTGGAATACACGTGAACATTCCTAATTATTATTTTGTTCATTCTAAAATTTTTACTATACATATAATCTATCTCTAGTAATTTATTAGTTATTAGATTACACTTTTCGCCTTTTTAGTAATTAGAAATTATTATACATAAAATTTGAAAATTTTATAGTCTCCTATTTTATTACTTATTTTCTTAAATTCATGTTTACGGAGTCATTTTTATTAATATTTCTCTCAATAGTTTATAATTTAGGTTTGATCGAATCTTTCAGCCGATCAAAACCTTGAGTGATTAGTTGTAGGGCTTACAGAGTTTTAGGGAGATTAAGGAAAAACTCATCTCTGCTCCTATCTTATCACTACCAAACTTTGACAAGCCCTTTGAGTTAAAATGTGATGCTTTGTGAGTTTGAATTGGTGCCATCCTGATAGAGGAGCGACAACCCGTTACCTACTACAATGAGAAGCATAGTGATCTTGCCTTGAACTATTCTGTATACGAGAAAGAGTTATACTCTCTTTTCCAAGTCTTTGTTGTTTGGCAACACTATTTATTGCCACAAAAGTTTGTTATTTATACAAACCATGAGTCTTTAAAGGGTCTCAGGAGTTAGAACAAACTCTTAAAGGCAAGCTAAATGATTAGAGTCTATGGAAGGATTCTAGTATGTCATCCGGTACAAGAAGGAAAGTACAAATGTAGGTGCTAACGCTTTGTCATGACAAAAAACCTTACTAACCATTTTGCAGACAAAACAATTGGGATTCTCACTCATTACTAAGCAGTATGCTCATGATTCTCAATTCAACCCTATAATAGAGTAGTTAGAGATGGAATTGTTGTTAAGGGATATTGTCTTAAGGAAGGCTATCTATTCAAGGATCGAGGGCAGTGTATACCAAACTGCTCCATAAGTGAGTTGTTAGTCAGGGAAGCTCATAGTAGTGAGTTATCTGGTTATTTCGGAGAGACCAAACCACCGATTTGTTAAAAGAGAACTTTTATTGGCTTAGTTTGGCTAAGGATCTCTATAAGGTAGTTGGTAGTTATAAAGTGTACAAGTGAGCTAAGGGGAAGAGGGAACCTCGTAGAGAATACATACCCTTGTCAACACTAACCTTACCTTGGGCCGACTTCAGCATAGACTTTGTCCTAGGGTTGCCCTAAACATCTAGTGGAAAAGATTCTATATTTGTTGTAGTAGACCGCTTTAGCAAAATGGTACTTCATTTCGTGCCATTGAACTAACGATGCTTTATACATTGTTGATATGTTTTTATAGGAAGTTGTCCTATTACATAGAGTGTTGAAGACTATTGTTTCAAAACAGCATATAAAATCCTTGAGCTATTTTTAGAAGAGTCCTTGGAGAAGACTTAGAACTAAGCTTGTGTTTAGCTCTAGTAACCACCCTCAGATTGATGGCTTAATTGAAGTGGTGAATAGGACACTAGGCAACTTACTTAGAGCTATTATGGGAAAGAACTCGAGGGGTTGGGATCTGTATCTACCAATTGTGGAATTCGCATACAACTGAACTATCCACAGTACTACTAGGAAAACCCCATTCGAGGTTGTTTATGGCCTTAACCCTACTATTCCCCTAAATATGATTGGTACCCCTATAACTGCTAAAAAGAGTCAATCCGGAGTTGACCAAACTCAAGAATTGCAAGACCTACACCAATCTGTAGATAGTAAGATCGCTAAGTTTAATCAAAGACAATAAGAGATTGGTAATTGAGGCTGTCAAACTATTTCTTTCCAGCCAAGAGACTTATCACCACAGTTGAAAGCGATTCCCACATTTGCAATAGAGTAAGCTATCCCTTCGAGCTGACGATTAGTTTAAGGTCCTATGAAAAGTCAACCGCAATGCCTATTGAATTGAGTTACCTAATGACTACAGTGTTTCCTCCACCTTCAATATATTCAACCTAATTCCGCACCAATTATAGGAAGGCCTCACAAATGCCTAAGAAGGGCAGCCAAAGATACTTTAGATTTGAGAACAAATCTTTTTGACCTCTAGGCAAATGATAGGAATCAATCCCTTGGATTGATTATAAATAGCTGAGCTAGAGGACTTTAAGGACTCGCGTGGAGAATACTAGCTTGAAGCCATATCTAAGATAAGGATTTCTATTTCAAACTAATCTCCTATCGACCTGACTGTTAGATCCTCATATGTGCTAGACTTGCTCCTTCCTAACAACTATTCTATGACAGGACATTTGAGAAGACAACTCGAAGACTATCTAAACTAATATCCTGAGCCAACCATAAGCATCCAACCCTAACTCAAGCTGACTACTCTATAGCAGGACTGGCTAGTTCCAGACTTGATCCATATCAGGTCAATTCTTGACTACAAACACTTTTTTGTTTTGCTTACTTTGTATGATAGTTCCAATGTCCAACCACCAAGCGACACATATCTTCTGATACAACATTCCAGAATGATTCTTATTTTTCCATACTGAATATTATTTGTCTCTTTTACCCCCTTTTAGTATATTTTATGTAAAACAATTGTAAGAATACCCTTTTTTGTCTTTTCATACATGTAAAATAACCCTAGTAGATAGGTATATAAACCCTCACTTACTTATATGTAGACAATTGATCATCAATACAGAAATTATTCACTTTCTTTAATTAACCTTAATGCTCTTATTATCCTTTAACTCTTATCTATTCCTTTTAGCAAGAAATAGTAGAGAATGGGCCTTTAGTTTAGACCGGTGAGTCACATCCAGTAGATTATAGGTTAAGTAGAATCAGATAGTGCATCATATCCATTCGATAGCTGCTCAAACTTTGCTAGTTTTCCATTATTTCTTTTTGCCTGCTTCGTTGTGGTGCTTCTTCATGTGTCTAACCCAAAGATACATCATGATGAGCGGCAGACCGCATTCAAAACACACATCAAATTATATGAATGGCTTGTAATGCTGTTTGGACTGTCCAACGCCTCAAGCACATTTATGTGCTTAATGAATCATGTGCTCTGAGAATTAATAGGAAAGTTTGTCGTGGTTTATTTTGATGACATCTTAGTATACAACCCTAACCTAAAGACTCATCAAGACATCTCCAAAGAGTCTTTACAAAACTTCAAGCTGAACAGCTCTATGCCAATTTGAAAAAGTGCGACTTTTGCCAATTCAAAGGGATATTCTTGGGGTTTGTTATAAGTAGAAGGGGCATACGAGTTGATGAAGAGAAGACTAGAGTGATCATTGAATGGCCATCATTGACCACTTTAACCGACATGAGGAGTTTCTACGGCCTAGCATCATTCTATCATAGGTTTATAAGGAATTTTTGTACAATCATAGCCCTACTTAATAAACTATCAAAGAAGAATGTTGAATTCAAATGGAGAAAGAAGGAGTAGAGGAGTTTTGAGGAAGTAAAAGAGAAGCTAACCACAACCCTTATCTTAGCTCTATCGAGCTTTGATAAAGTGTTTAAAGTAGAGCATGATGCGTTTATACTAAGTATAGGTATCATGCTGATGCAAGAATGCTAACTTATTGCTTACTTTAGCGAGAAACTTTAAGGAGATATACTTAACTATTCTATCTATGACAAAGAGTTTTAGTCTTTAATCAAGTCCTAATAGTATGGCAACACTATTTGCTACTTAAGGAATTTGTGATCTATATTGATCATGAATCCTTGAGATATTTAAAGAGCTAAACCAAGTTGTCTGTGAGACAAGCCAAATGGGTTAAGTTCATGGAGGGATTGTCTTATGTCATGAAATATAAGAATGGGAAGAATAATATAGTGGCCAATACCCTATCAAGGCGACATTCCCTCCTGACTAAACTATAAACCAAGATATTTGGTTTCTCTACTATAAAGAATTTGTATACTCAGGATCCACACTTTAGTCCCATTTATGCCAAGTGTGAGAAAGGATAATCATTGGATGACTATCATAGGGAAGATAGATACTTATTCGGAAAGAATAGGCTATGTATCTTAACCTGATATAAGAGAATTGCTAGTGCATGATGCACATGGAAGGGGTTTGATAGGACACTTTATCCAGCATTGAACCCATGAGGTACTATCTTCGAGATTTTTTTGGCCAAGAATGATGAGAGATATCCAATTCATATCGAAAAGGTATGTAACCTGTTAAAAAGTGAAGTGCTGAGCCAAGTAAGGATACTATCTGCCCTTGCCCATCTCAACCAAACCATGGTTCGAGCTGAATATGGACTTCATGTTAAGATTACCAATAACGTCCTAAGGGAAGGACTCCATCATAGTGGTCATAGATCAATTTAGCAAGATGGCACATTTCATACCTTGTTACAAAACTAACGACGCTTCAACTATATCTTTTCTTTTCTTGTAGGAAGCAATCAAGCTTCATGGAGTACCTAGATCCATTGTTTCAGACCGAGACCCAAAGTTTATGAGCTACTTTTGGAGAACACCATGGAGACGAATAGGGACAAACTATTGTACAATATGTACTCACAAACTGATGGATAGACCAAAGTTGTCAATAGAATGGTAGGAACTTTACTACGGATTGCAGTTAAACAAAACATGGCTAATTGGGAACTATGTTTGCCAATCATTAAGTTTACTTACAATAGGACTGCATACGGTGTAACAAACATGTCTCCCCTTAAGGTCGCTTATAGGTTCAACCTTGAGCTCCTAATGGACCAAGTACTACTATCAAGACCTAATGATGACCCGCCAGTTACAGAAAGAGTCGAGGGCATCGGAGCCATGTACTAAAAGGTTATAGAGCAGTTAAGCTAAGTTACTACAAAAGGCGATGTCGAGGACGAGGATGGAAGAAAAGAGAATTCCAACCAAGTGATATAGTCTAGATCCACCTCAACAAAGAATGGTTCCCAAACCTAAAGAAGAGTAAACTATCTCCTAAAGCTGACAGACCCCTTAAAGTGCTTGAAAAGATCCATCCTAATGCTTATAGGATTGAATTACTTAAATGATATGGAGTCTTAGACTCCTTTAATGTTGTCGATCTCCAATTGTATACTCTTAAAGATGAGCCCCTTAGAGCTAAGCCAAATTTGATTCTAAATCTTAAACAACCCGGAGGGGATGATAGGGATCGAGGACCGATCATGCGCTCCCTAATTGAAGGCTTACTCAAATGGTTTGCTAACCTTTCCAATGTAAGATGAACGCTAAGGAGCAATGCATTACCTAAACTACTCTGTCAAGTTACTTTAACCTCCACATTCAACAAGCTGTCGAGGTGTCGAACTGACCCCTTCAAAACACTCCTATCCAAACAACAAATTAGAGTGCTACTAACTACACTCATACTGAGGCCGAGCTAATAACTATCATGAGTCAATCACTTGAGGCCGACCTGAAGATAAGTCACCCATAAACCTGCCCCTATCTAGTCCCAACTGTCCGAGCTGTCAAACTACCGATGCTGACCTAATCAAAGCCACCCTTGCTTGACCAACATTGTCATTAGGACTACAGAATGAGCAAAATGACGTGCGTCTTACCCTTTTCTAAAAATGATACTGTCTTTTCTACAACCGGATATGATTTTTGCACAATTACATTAATACCCCTATAAATTAGGTCCTATAAATACTTGTATATTATAATGGCCGCAGTAGATGAGACATTTGAATTTTCAAACATACTCTCTTAAGCTAAGTATTTGCTACTTACTCTTAAGCTACTCTTATCTAACCCATTAAGCATGGACTAATGGCAAACCTCCAACCATACTTATGTATCATATCAAGTGTAACCCAAGCTCATGTGAGGCGTTAGTGTGCCATATCCATCATTGGTGCATGGGAACCCCATGCTTAACCTATGACTTTCATTTACTTTTTTAAACCATCTTATGGTCTGGACCTAGCCCCTTAGGTTCATGCGATACCGAATCTCATGTGTTCATCTATGTTGGACTGCATCACTAAGACCTTTGAATATTGTGTTCACTTGGTTTCCCTACCCTCAGCGATTTTGGTCACTTACGAGGTCGTCAATCTACTTATTTTGCTATTGCTATTGCGTCTATTGTTATTGCTCTACTCGGTGGCATTGGGTTAGCCGTTGTATTTGGTTCCTTACGTTGACTATTAGGTGGTTGATGTAGCCTTTGTGAATAACACTTTCGATTGAATTTTTAAGGTGATGACATTCATTTGTGTTGTAGTCATGTACTATATGGTAATTGTAATACTTGCTTGAGTTGGGTGCTTTTGGGGTTTCATAAAAACTAGGTGCTCATGGGAGCTATTGCCTAACCTCATACATGATTTCCCCAAAGGGTTTGTTGAGGGGTACGTAGGAGGTATAATTTAAGTACTTTTTATGGTTTTTATCTCATCTATCTTTTTGTGAGGTTTATGGTTTGGGTTTGTAAGGCCCTAAGCAATCTTTCACCAACCCTAAGGTATTAGTGTCTATTTCGAAATGTACCTTAATGGCATCCTCTTGGGCGACATACTTCTCAAACACTTGCATGAACTTGTTAAGTGAATCGGCCTTTTTGAGTGAGACTACATGAAATAGTCTTCTTGTAGGGTTGATTCTAATCATGAGGGCCTGTATGGCTATTTCGATGTTGAGTTTGGACACTTATAGCTTTGTGTGATTAAAACACTCGAGGTATACGTATAGGGTCTCATTCAGTAGTTGTCTTATGTTGTAAAGTACAAGGGAATCTTTCTTGGGTACCTTAGAGCTTAGGAAATGCTACTGAAATTTCCCTCTTAAGTCATTGAACAATATGATGGAGTCGTCAATAGCATATTAAACTAAAGCAAGGGAACTTTAGCCAATGTGCTAAAGAAAGCCTTACATATGATTGCATTAAAGAAGTTGTGTAGGCTCATCATTGTTCTAATGTAGATGAAGTAATCATCCAGATCAATGGTTCTAATATTGAGGTGTAGGAGTCTTTCACTTATGGTAAGTATAAGACAAAGGGGCTCTTAATTACTGCGAAGTGCGATGTGTAAGTAGATGACTCCATGCTCCTTTGGTTGCGTATGCTAAGAGCACGACAAATGTGCTCGTCTAATTCTGCAATGTCCTTGTCTTAAAAGGTTTTTGGTGATTGTTTTGGGGTTGAGTTGTCAATAAGTGTGCCTATGGTCGTATGCCCTCCTTATATGTACATTTTGTTGCGATTGCAATGCAACTAGTCATGCAGGTCTTGAGGAGCCTTTTGGTCATACCAAGTCTGTTCGCATAAATGCGCTATGTATATAGTTCTTAAGTCACAGTTCCCATTTGGTTCTGTAGAGGAATTGATAGTTAGTAGGGTACTAAGCCAAAGTAAGGTAGCTTTAGCCAATGTACTTAGGAAAGCCTTACACATGATTTTGTCAGAGAATTTGCGTAAGCTCATCATTATTATAAAGTGGACGAGGTAATCATCCAGGTTAGTGGTTCCATCATAGGTATTGAAGTGTGGGAGTGTTACACTTGTAGGAAGTGTTTCCTCAAGGATCGGGAAGACAAAGGGGCTCTTGGTTACTATAGAGCGCGATGCACAGGTGGATGACTCTACCCTCTTTTGGTTGCATATACTAGAAGCGCAATGGATATGCTTGTCTAGTTCCGTAATGTCCTTGTCCTGAAATGTTTTTGGTGATTGTTTTAGGGTTAAGTTGTCAATTAGCCTACTTATGGCCGTGCACTCGCATTGTGTATACATTTTGCTACAATTATGATTCAACTGGTCATGCAGGTCTTAAGGAGTCTATTGGTTGTACTAGGTTTATTCGCATAAACGCGCTAGGTGTATAGTTCTATGGAGGAACTAACAGTTGTCTCCTCATTAAGGTATTTCTCCATTGTGCTTTTGAGTATTACAACATCCTTACGTAGGGTGGCGTAAGACCCTATGTGTATTGTTTTCTGCTATCATTTGTTGGACAAGGAGCCTAGCTATTAAACCTTGGTAGCCTCATTTTTTGGAGGTGGTGGCATAACTACATGTTGTGGTGGAGGCATTGTACTATCGTCTTGTGGCTACGATGTGGTAGCATCGCCTAGATTTGAAGCTTAAAGGTTATCGCTTTTGCTTCTAGCCATCGTGATGCATCTTTAGGGTCATACACATGGAGGCCATACCCCAACAAATGGAAACAAGAAGATAAAAGGGGGGTTAGCAAATTCGAATGGCTCCAATTGGATATGATATACTAGTAGATCCCACTTGACCTAATCCTAATCAATATGACACACGAATATAGTATTAAGGCTACTCACCACTAACTCTTGCTAAAGGAACTAGATAAGAGAGAAGACATAACTAAGTGTTCTAAAAAAGGAGTAATGTTCATATTCAATAATGAAGAGTGGTAATATCTGCATGTAAGAAAATGGGGTTTTATATACTTATCTTACTAAGGTTACAATACATAGACAAAAGGATAAGTTACAAATAGAATACATGAAATATGCTAAAAAGCGTAAAAGAGACAAAGAACATATTATATGGAAAAGAGAAAATAAAGTAAGGAATCCTTTTGGAATATTATGCCAGAAGATACGTACTATAAGGTAACCGGTGATCTATGATGCAATTGGTCTTTATTGGAGCATATCTTGAGGTGGCTCAGCCTTAATATAGTGTAATTTGGATGAAGTCAAGAAAAGAGTCAATAGTCAAAGCAAACTTGATTTGGTTCAAGTCAGAGCACGATCATTAAAGGATGTTTAGATTCCTCTTCAGGTCAGATATCTCACAGCTCAAATCAGACATAGGTTTGATGCTATTTGGCTTGGAAACTACTTGGATCATAACATGAGCTTGGTAATGGACAAGGATTGCTTAACAGATGGGCATTTTTGCTCAAAAGCTCAAGAATTGTGTCAATCCATACTAAGGCTAGGTATTTGGATCGGCAAAAGTGTGAAAGGTAGATATTAGAATAAGAGTCCTAGTCTTGAATGAGGTTTCGAGTTAGTATTCTTTGACTACATATGATTGGTCTAATGAGTTGATTCCTATCACATCATGTGTATAATGGCCTAAAATGGTGAATGTTAAATTATTGATCGTATATGAGTCAACTTTGAGTAGAAATCATTGTGTTGGATAGGCCTCAGAAGTGGTTACACTCAATGGACTCCTTACTCCTAATGACTTACAAGAAAGCCCCATATGGGTATATCTATGAGAGCTCTCTGATGCTTAAGTTAGTAAGGAAGGTAAGGAAATGAGAAGGGAAGGGATCAAGGTGAGTGAGCACTAAATCTTAGATGTAGGGTACTTACTGAGAGTGTGTAAAGAGGTGTTCTCAATCTTAAAGAGGGTTCCTCCTTACTTGATGTCTTCTCATACTTTTTATAATATGATAGAAGTGCAGTTACTTGGACATGTGGAGCTTGGGATTCACTCGTACTAGTAGACGATAGGAGAAATACGATGTGTGGTTAATAAAGTGGCTCTAGAGGACGGTTGGCCACAATCACCCTGGCAACCACGTCTATGTTCCATGGATCTAATATCCTTAGGTGTTGTCGAGTGTGCTAGTTGTATCACGATTGCTAAAGGATAATTAATGAACCTTGGTTCGGTGCTGGTGTTGGTGTTAGAGATAAGGGAGGGGTAGGCTTACTTAAGGAGTGAGCAAGTGCTTGTATGAGGACAAACTAGGCTTTGGGAGGCGCTCCCCAGAAACCCTATGGTTGTTATGCTTAAGTTTGGGCAAGGATGGCTTAGTATACCACTCCAAGCATGTCTAGCAGGTTACTTGGGTGCTTGCATAGTGTGATTTGAGTAGATTGTGGTGCTCAAAGGGAGTAGAGTGCTCGCTTGTATGTTCGCTATGGGCCATTATGGGCCTTCCTACGAGCTGGGCCTCGAGCCGACTAGAAATGGGTTTCAACATTTATAAAATTTAACCTTTTTTACCATCAACTTTATTTAATTTTAAAAAATAATTAAATTTTATGAAAAAATATACTTTTATACTTATCTCTTTAAAATACATGAATTTTTATTTCCTAATTCTTATTTATCCCAATCATTATCATCTCTATCATCATGGTATTATATCAACAAAAAAAATGACAGTTTGTTTATATATCAAGTTTGAAACCCCCAATAAATTGGATAATTCTCTAACCTTCATTCTATATATATATATATATATATTATATTATATTATATTATATTATTTAAGCTAAAGTAGGCTTTAGTAATCACATCTTGAAAGATTACCTATTTAGCCCTCATCTAATATTATTCAACAACAACACCAATATTGATATTATTTATGAAAGATTTATAATATAGGTAAAATAACAACTCCTTAATTTTTCTTTCCTATTAATCTCTCTTACACCTCTCATTTTTTTCCAAGAAAATTATCTATTTAACTCGAATCTAATATTACATAATAAAAAAAAACTAACACTAATATTATCTATAAAGGATTTATAACATGAGTAAATATTGATAATTCCTTAATTTTTCTCCCCAATTAATCTTCCTCTATTTTTTATGAGCAAGTTTTCTATTAGAAAGGCAATTGCTTCAATAACATAGATTTACTTGCCTAGTGTTTTTCCTAATTACTTTTTTCATCATCCATTTTACGAGTAAAATAATTATCTTCTTTTCATTATATAATTTTTTTAATCAAAATCTCAAAACCAATCCATAATCTTTAATTTGAATAAATTTTATTTAAACAATTCTTATAATTAGGAATCTACAATACGGGTACACCGTCTACTTATATATATATGTATATATATACATATATAATCAAATATACAATTATTGCATGTAAGATACTAGTAAATGGGGAAAAAAATACAAAAGACCTAGAATGAAGAACATAACTTAACCTTCTTCTATCATTGTCATGATGTCTAGGAAAATCTCTCTCTACCCTCTTGCCCTTACACTCCTTGAGCACGCAAATCCTTACCCAAAAATAAAAAAATAAAAAATAAAAAGACATGTACTAAAACCACCTTATGCAAACCATAATGATAACAATGACAATCTTATCTCCCTAAAAGAGTGGTCTACTTTAAAAAGAAAAAAAATTTCTACTGCTGGAATGGAATCCATTAACCCCATCAACTGAAGTCAACATGCAAAGTAAAAGTGCATCAAGCAAAACCAGAACCTGAAGCAACCTCAAAATGTTTACAAACAAGTGAAAAAAATAGATGTACCATTACAACAATTTGCAGGAGGGGCAAGTATACAACAATACGAAAGTAGAGCACCTTCTGAACTCCATTGCAATCTAGATCTCCCGTATCATATTGTAATGCAGTAAATCAACATGTTCCACTACCAAATGCATATGAGCAATCCTTTTCTCTATATCTACATAAGTACAATATGGATGAAGATGACTCCCCCAACAGTAAGCAACCTAAACAGGTAAACATAAAAGAAGATGATGACTCTCCAATCTGTACCATCTCCTTTACTAAAGTGGAAAAGCAAAGTCTATATAAAATCTGGCAAAATGCTATTATAACGAAAACATATGGGCCATCGTTGGGTTATTAATATTATATCAAAAGATAAAACTTCTTTGGGAATATATAGGGAATTTTTCTATGATTACAGATAGTAATGGTTACTACAATCAACTTCTAATCTTAGGACAATCTAAGACAAATTTTAAAAGAGGAACCTTGGTTTGTGAATGGGAATCTTCTTGTAATTAGGCAATTGAAGCCAAACTTTAGAGTTTCATCTACTACATTTTAACTCTAGCATTTTGGGTATAACTCCATGAATTACCACTTGAATATTATAATACTTCGACTTTACTTAAAATTGGAAACACCACTAGACTATTCTTGTGAATCAACTCCTATACCTTCTATGTAGAAAGAGGAAAGTTCAAGAGGTTATGCATATAAGTAAATTTCAACAAGCCACTTGTCCATACAATTAGAGATACTTGCTCTATTGTCGTGCTTATGACTTGTCCATACAATTTCACCAGCCCTACCACTTGCTCTATTGTCGTGTTTATGACTTGTCCATCTAAGAACCTGAGCTACTCACCCCACTCAGACCAAAGATCTACCCATGTAGAGTGCACTGCACAATACCAAGATCGTAGCCACCTACTTAGCTACACGCATCTCTAGTAGTTATCTTTGTTATATAGGTTATCAGGTACATATATTCTCCACAAAATATCACTTTTATCCTTATATCATTATGTGTATTTCTAGCTTAGAATCTATTTTTATAATTATGTTAACCTTAGACGTTGCCGTAAAAGGGTTGTGTGTGTGTTCATATATATCTAACATTTGTATGTCATATCAATCAGATTATAAGGCTTGTGTGGGGTATACAATGAGTCATATCCGTATGCTTGTGTGTGAGTTTAATTTACCTTTCAACTATTATTTATATTTTGAGCCATCTTGACGTTTGAATCCGCCCCCTATTTTGTGATTGTTTGGGGATGTATGTTCACCTACGTTCCAGCACATCAATAATTGTGGCTATATTTTTAAACTTGCATTAGCCGCAAAATGCTAAAGTTCAAAGAAGCAAGCAACAACAGTATTGTCATTATCTGAAGTAGAATATACTGTAGTAACTTCTATAGCATGTCAAGCCACTTGGCTAAGATCAATTCTTACAGATATTAATCAATAAAAGAGCGGAGTAAAGGAGATTCACTGCGAAAATAAATTGGTCATCGCAATGTCAAAAAATCTAGCCTATAATGGAAGAACAAAACAAATTGACGTGCAGGTTCATGTTGTTTTGCGTTCTTGTGTCAAATGAGTCAGTCATTCTAAATTCTACAATAGAATTTAATATAATTTTTCATTTTATAGTAGTCGTATTATATTTCAACAAGAAAATGCATGAATGTGTCTATTAGAGGAGTAATCAACCAAATGTTAATTGAAAAATATATAAATATATATATATTTTTTTTTTCTCTACTTTTATAAAAATATCTCTAGGTTTTATGATGTGGGCACTTCTGTATATTATATTTACCTTTTGACATTTACTAAATTTTTGGAAAATTAAAGAATAAAAATCCAAGCAATGGCTCATATGAAGCATGCGCCCAACAATAAACCTTTGTAGGTTCAAGCGCCTTGAGTGAGCTGAACTCAATTTTCTTATTATTTGTCAATTGTCAGTAAAAGTACAAAAATTACCATTATGAGTCCCAAGGAAATCACAAGGATATATTTTCCATTTTTGAAGGTTTTAAGTCAAGAAAAGACTCCTAAGCTTCCTCCGGACATATATGAAAAGGGAAAAAATGACGAAGGCGTCATTTCACAGCTATTCCCACAGGAGCAGCATTCTTAGATAAAACTATGCAATCATCCTCTTGTCGTGATCCCCTAAGAATACAGGCTTGGACCAGAAAGGGAAGGTATAGATAAAAGTGTTCATTAAACTAAGATTAGTTAATAGATTCACTACCACAACCCTCATCGTCTTAGCCACCTATACATAAGTTAACGGCATCTAGTCCATATTATAACAAAAAAGAAGTTAAAAGACGATCTCAAACTCGGCTAAAAATGATGACTTGAACTCAGAACAACCCTTCTCTTTAGCGTTCGTCATCATTAGCACGCCGGATAGACACCCTCATCACCAATTTCTTGGAGTCAACAAGCTCAAAACTGCATATGTCACCCAGTTTTAACAAGTTTTCCCTCGTAAAATCAACCCAACCTGTTGATAAATATGCAGATCTGTACTTGGGATAGTGCGAAACGCTAACTCTCCATGTTCTATCCCCTATTTGAAGGATCAGATTCTTTACTGTTTGCTTTGAGAACATTAACATCCTCCTCGCAGCTTGACGTGGTAAAGACTGCATGTATGGTCACGGTAATATCATATCTTTATTAGCTGGGCATGCAAAGAACGTCCCACTTCTTTGTTTAAATAAGAAATATAATGTAGAATTTGCCTTCTGAAATTTGTTTAATTGTTTCAATGTCATACCAACAAATTTTAATTTTTCGAGTTGCTATGTAAGTGGAAAACTCCATCTCTGAAGAGAAGATCATCCACGTCTATAATATCAACTCTAAAATTAATGTCGAGTAAGTATTAAGTAGATTATCTTACCAAAGAACCCGATAAATAACGTTGGGTCATCACCATCCGGAAGAAGACATTTTTTAGTGCGCTACTGCTGACTGAGGCAAGATCCGGCATGTTCCCTGATTGACTGCATATTACTCGATCTTCCCTTTTCCGTTTGCCTGCAAATATTTATGAAATGCGAAAAACTTGGAGTTTTCAAAACACTATTTCTTGGAATCACAATATTTTACTTACCATACTATATGACATACCTCTCAATTTGTCGGAATCTGAGCATTGGATTGATTCTTGATACTTAAAATCCCCGAAGCCACCTCCACTTCCCCGTGCTGCTTTCAAATAATCAAAAAATGATTCTATTTTGATAGAAACCACATCAAGACAAAACAATGGTCATCTTATTTGTGAGGTTATTACCAAGTGCTGGATTTTTAGGGGCTCTAGAAACAGTAACGTGGAACACAAGGGTGGGAATAGATTTAATCAACTCAAAACAACAAACATCACCCTCCACTAGTTCATTATCCTCCACAAATCCGCCCCACCCAGTGGTTAGTGTACAAGTTCTTCCCTGACTCTTGTTGTATACGTTGTAGAAGTATTTCACGGTCCAACTTCTCCTAGCCGAGGTACGAAGCTCCACAGTAGTACTCTTTTTAAGCTTCAATCGTTCCAAGAAAAATTCTCTTGGTAAGCTCTGGAGAAAGAGACAAGGGCAATTAACGTTACTTTGTTCATTGCATATAGATGTTTTCATACTTGGTATGATTTTGTACTGAAGTAGTGTACTAACCAGCCACCGACGATTGACATAAGAAGGGCGCATGAAGATTGAAAAATATGGGTTCCCCCTCCTGGATTCAGAACAACTGGTCCTTTCGAGTGCTCTGTCCCTTTCCGCTCGCTTAAGTCGCTGCTTATAGGTCACCTTATCACTTCCACCTACAAGAACAACATATTCTTGCAATATAACAACTTGGGAACATATACAAGATTTACAGTCAAGCAATTCACGAATCATTATTTATGGTGAACTCAGAACTCTGTTTTTACCTCTTGATTTATTATGGGATTCTCGATATCTTTTCGACATTTGAGGCTTCGTCTCTTTCTTGGAATATCCGACCGTATAGGTATCTTCTATTTCAGCGTTCTCAGTTGAAGCTATACTAATAACTTCATCCTCAGTTGGAGGTTGGGGATTCGGCCTTTCGTTTGGCATCTGGGGCATGATATCCCTATGAGGTTGAACTTCTTCCAAATGGATATTTTCTTCATCTTTGTTAGCACTGGATGATTTGATAGGATATTTAATCTCTGTAGCACTCATATTAAATATGCAGACATGGAATATTCCCCTCCTCTCATACTTAAAAACAAGAAAATGGCCGTGTTTAATGCCGTAAAAGTCCACAAACTCTGGCCAACCTCTATGAAAGCAAAGCTGGTTATCGTCACATGCCTCCATTTCTACGTCCCACACATCGCCACTTGGTACTTTTAAAGAGACCATCCGGTGTTGGTTTCCCGAAAGATCTGATTTCCAATGTTTCCTTGCAAATTTCTTCGGAATCCTCTGTATACACATATATACCAACGAAATGCAGTCAGTCATATTTATTATTGTGCTGCAAGAAAGTAAAAGTGTAATATGAAGAAGCAATGAGGCAGAGAATGAAAAACTAAATCGCTGGAAACCTACGACATAATATATTTCACACCCTGGCCTGGTGCTATCAAGTATCAAAAGCTCAGGCGGAAGGATATCGTTGAATGAAAACATGAATGCATGGAGAAGTTATCTACAAACCAGTTTTCCATTTTGAACAGTATCATGGAGCATTATCTTGAAGAAATGTGGACAGCTTGATTCAAAAAAGTGAACCCCTTGTCCATGTGCATGTTCGCCTCCCACACGGCAATCCATCATAATAGCTGGATTCGGTGTTTTTTCTTTTTCTTTTTTTTTTTTTCTTTGGCCACAGATTCTGAGTATTGAAACGCTAGGAACTTGTGTTGTACATATAGTGAGAAATGAATTTGGCTTGCGCGTCCGTTTGGATTCGATCAGCCGCAAGTTCAGAGTTCCATTAATGGGCAATAATATATTCGATAAGTACTGATCAGTCATTGGCGGAAATAAGGTACTGATCGGTGGAATCAGCTAGAGCGTTACGTTAGGCAGATATACAATCATTGCTGTGCATATTGAATCATTGGATTCTAGGGAGCATGTAAAAAGTGGTATGGCGGAATTCCATATTTACCCCACTGTTTGTAGCCCCAGAATTCGAAAGGACATGAGCAGGATGCGTCACTGTATTATTGGCTAACTCCCTTCGACATGGGCGTCCTGGAGTGTTAAGGAAGGGTTACACTCAGTCAGTAAGAACAGTCCGATGAACAAACAAAAGAGTGGGCATGATTTTGGTTCCATTACATTCAAATTTTCGTTATTGCCTGTGCGTTTGTTTTCACTTGGTATGCAAAATTGTTATTTTAGGATCAAGATGATTACTATCCCCGCTTGGGAAAAGGAAACCTATTACAGTAATAGCTGAGATTTTTTAATTATAGTTGTTGCACTGTTTTCAAATTTTTGTGTTTATTCAAATAAAATATTAGAAAAGATAAAAGCATAGGGTCTATATATATATATATATATACTCCTTTTACAAAATTAAGTACTTTATAAGTTTTTGTAGCCTTTCTCTAATACGAGAGAAAGTCGACGGGGAAGAATGGAGAGGAAAGAAAATAGAGTTGGGAAAAAATCCATTATTTGGTTATAGGTATAATTAAGAGGAGAAAGGATTGGGGAACACATAATTCCTAGGCAACCAATTGTCATTACCTCTCAAATTGGATAAAAAATAGAGAGAAAGTTGAGAAAAAAAACTTTTGTTTACCTTTTTCTATCTCTTTTAATATTTTTCATAGACATATTGGTTAAATCCCAAGTACAGGTGTGAATAAGTCAAATTTAATTGTAAACAATTGAGTTGATTATTTTCTCGAGTTACTTGAACCACTCAAATAATAAATCAAGTTGAGCTCAAGTTCCTTAGTATTTAGATCAACTAGTTCATAAGCCTGGTCCAGTTTAAGCCGAGTTTCGATATCACTAATATTATAATTAGAAGAAAGACATATTTTTAAGGTATATCAAGCTTAAAAAAACTTAATTAAGCTAATTTCAAACTTGTGAAGTACCATTATAAGTCGAGTTCAAACTTAAAATTCTAAACTCGACGAGCTTTAATCGAGCTTGAGCTTTGAAATTTTAAGTGGGTTAAATCATCAGCTTAAGCTCAACCTCAACACTATCATCTCTATTTGACACCGTTTACATCCTTATTTACACTATACCTCTTTCTTGTCTATAATAATTATTAACTCTTTTACTTTTCATTTCATTCATTACCTAAACAAATTTAAAGTAATTCTTTGTATCATAATTTTTCTTCTCTTAATTCTTTTCTTCCTAACTCCTTTTATCATAACAAACAAATTGATAAAGTTAAAATCATTTGCCATTTATTTTATTTAGCTTAAAAGAGTAACTAGATAATTTTTTTTTTCCTCAATTAATCAACTTATATGGTACGCCTCGTACAAGGAGTGTGATAGCTTCCCCACATATATATGATGTTGTATAAATATGTAAAGCTTTAGAAATATCTACTAATGACCATAAATTTAAGATCATTCTCTATAAAGTCTTCTTAATAGGCCATTTTGGGCTTAGCCACCAAGGCCCAATTTGAGTGAAGACGAAGGCCTATGAGCAAAGTGAAGATTGGAGTAGCCATCCGAGTAATCTACCACTTTGTCAAATGGTCCCCTCTAGTATTAAGTTGCTCACTCAAAACACCGAGCACTCTATGACCCCGAGCATCTCACCTTTACTTAAGCCACTATGCTACTTGCTCAACTACCTTAAGTACTATGGCCTTCCTTCAACCTCTAAGTGTGTGCTCACCTAAGTAAGGATCCCCTCTCCCCCTAATGGGCACATTACAGAAGACTAACGCACTACTCGAAGCCTGATGGACATTCCTCCTCCATAGCTTTTTTGCCTTTTCCCTCTCCTCTCCTCATTAATTATCCCCTTGATATCTGTAGTATGACCAATATACCCAACAACCTTAAGAATATCAACAGCATAGGTTTTAGACATGGCTGCCAGCATGTTCATAACTGACTACCCTGTAGAGTTACCTTATCCCCCCTACAATGCATGTCTCTTATGGACAATGAGCATGGACAAACCTTAAGTCAATACGTATCCTTGATAGATCAGCTTCTTGTGCTATAAATAGCACAAGGACCTAAAGGTATGGATCTTCTTCTAATTCTTCTAAAACTACACATATATATATATAGACAACTGAGTACTCCTTTCTAACCTCTAAAAGAGTGCTTTAAACTCATCACACATACATACTTCACTTCCCTTCACCTCTTCCTTGCTAACTAAAGTATCAGAGAGCCTTCATGGATAAAACCCATCGAGGGCTTCTTGCAGTTGATTGGAAGCAAAGAGCGCATCCAACATTTAATCTCGTCAAGACCATTTAAACTTAGTTGATTATGCTAATCAATATTTTGGTGCCTACCTTTACTAGCCAATTTACCTAACACGATGAAAAGTAATAGCAACTACCCCTAAGCATCACACTAAGTTGATAGTAATAGATCACCAGTACCATTGCTAACATGGTGCTCACCAACTCCTTCGTCTTTAGGCATTTAAGTCTATGAGATGCATTAACTCAAAATACTTTTCCAGCAAGTATTGGAAGATAACTAGAAGGCCCAAGAGTTCAATATGAGGTAGATGCCTTGAAAAAAGTACAAGAAAAACACCACTAAGAAGAGGTAATAGTCAGCTCATCCACATAACTAAGCAAGCGAAGTAAAACACATGCAACAAACCTAAGGCATCCACACGACCAGGTTCAACACAATTGCCATCCTTCGAAGGAGTTGCACAATCAACTGAACTACAATTGCTGCAAGACGCAGATGCAAGGTGAGCACTTTAGCACAATAGAGTGCCTAAGGAGTTATCCCTTAATGTTCCTAAAAACTACTTGAGGACATGAATGTTTAAGAGTTAGATGAACATATACATCGTGCATCTAGCATGAGTGACCAAAAGAAGGCAGCCAACCATAGTAAAGAGCCCATTCGCAACTATGATCTTTGAGGAAACACTCCCTTTAACGTATCAAACTCCCTCATCTTAAGACATATGATAGAATAAAACACCTAAACGACCACCTTATACACTTTGATACAATGATGAGCCTTTACAGCCTTACCGATGCCATCATATGCAAAACTTTCCTTAACACACTTCTTAATGCTATCCTGCTATGGTTCAACACTTTATCCAATAGCTTGATTGCCTCTTTTGACAAGCTAACGATGAAGTTCCAACAATACTTCCCCTACTCCAAGGTCCTATATAAAGACTCCTCCATACTGTAGAACATTAAACAACGCCCTAAGGAAACATTACAAACCTACTTGAAGTGGTTCAACTGTACAAAGCTCTAAGTCTCCAAGCTTGATAGTAAGATTGCAATCTAGGCTCTAATCACTAGAATTGACCTTATAAGGAAATTATATGACACCATCTCACTTAACTGGCCCAATTCACTTTATGTATTCATGTAAGAGGTTGAGAATTACGTAACCTAAGAGGATGCTATACAAGTAAGATTGGAGACTAACAATGATAGATGAGGTTCGGTGAAAGATCGCTTCAAACCAAGAGACACTAAGCTAGCCTCCTCTTCGAGGGAGCATCTGAAGAGGCAGAAACAGAAGTTTTCTAACTATACAACCTACACCCCCACTAACTCATCCCCTCAACAAAGTCTTGTATGAGGTCTTAGGACAGCTCCCCTAACCCCCTAAGTAAGGGAGACAATAGAGGTCATACGATCCGACAAATATTGTAATTATCACCACGTATGTAGAGATAACACTAATGAATGTTGCCGCTTACTAAACATGGTTGAAGGCCTTATCTACAAAGGTTGCATCGACCACCTCATTGTAGATGAAAGAAACTAAGTACAACAACCTACCTAGCATCATCAAATTGAGCAACAACAAGAATAGCAACAACAGCAGCAGTAGTAGCAATAACAACTAAGGGAAGACCTCTTCGATGGCCAACAACATCAAGAAAGGAAGGGCTAGGTCAATGCTATCTTTAGAGGCCTTGACTTCATAGAAGTAATATCATCCAAACTTGGCAAGCACAAAGTCTACCTCGTCTAAGGAAAAAAGGCCAAAGTGGATACCACCATTAGCTTCTCCATCGAAGATAAGGAAGGTGTTAACTACCTTCATAATGATGCATTGGTTATTAATGCAGAAATTGAGTACTTTGGCATCTCGATAACGTTCGTTGATAGTAGATGCTCAACAAACATTCTCTTCTACAATGCATATGAGTAGATGAAGAACCAACCTAATAAGTCCCTATAGGTATATAAACACAAGATTATAGGCTTTGGAGGTTGCAAACTTGTACCAGTCAAGGGCTCATCACTCTACCATCTAATTAGGTGATGGTGTACACATTGCCACATAATTAATTGACTTCGTGGTTGTCGACCACTAGTCAACTTACAGTGCTATACTAGTATAGCTAAGCATTACAAAGTTTAACATGCTAATAAGCTAAAGGTGCCTCAAGACAAAGTTCCCAACACCAACTAGTGTCGGTGAAGCATGGGGACACCAAAAGCTATCCAAATTGGTTTACTTGAAGGTGTAAACTCAGGACAATGTCATATCGAGTTTGGCATAGAAGAGAAGCCAAACTCTTACAAAGAACAAACCAGGGAAACCAAGGAGATTAAGCTTGGAATCAGACCAAGACTAACAACACATGTTAGGATAACCATACTTGAAGGTGAGAAAATGAGCTTATCAACTTCCTTTGAGCAAATACCAACATCTTTGCATATGCACTTGAAGACATGCCTAGCATAATTAGCATTCCTGAAGCAATATATCACCTAAATGTTAACCCTAAGGTATAGCCTGTTAAGTAAAAAAAGTGACACTTTCCACCTGGATGACAGGTCACAATCAAGTAAGAGGTACAAAAACTTCTTTTAGCTAGATTCATTAGACAATAAAGGTACCTTACATGGCTAGCAAAAACCGTCTTTATGAAAAAGGCCAACAAGAAGTAGCGATATGGTAGACCATATTGGCTTCAATAAGGCCTTTCCAAAAGATTGCTTTCCCTTATCTCGCATAGATTAGCTCATAAACAACTCCACATCAAGCTATGCTATGCTTAGCTTCATAGATGCATACTCAAGGTATAATTAGATTCGCATGGCATTAGAGGACCAGGTGCATACCTTATTTGTCACTGACTTTGGTGCATATTGCTATAAAGTCATGCCCCAGCTTTTCGACTTTCTTTAGCCTCAAGAAAATCGGGGCAATGTGCCAAAGATTGGTGATAACCATCTTTAAGCCCCAACTTAGACGAAAAGTCAAAGTGTATATCAACAACATGATTGTAAAGAATAAAGAGTTGAAAGACTACGTCCAAGACCTCTGTGAGACTTTCAACACCCTCTTCACTATTAAATGAAGTTGAAACCTTAGAAGTGCATCTTCAAGGTAGCACCTAAGAACTATGTTAGCTTCATGGTCATTGAGCGTAGCATCTAAGCTAACTTAGATAAAACTAAAGTAGTTTAAGACATGTAAGCCCTTAAAACTATTAAAGAAGTACATGTCTTATGGGCAAAATAGCTACCCTCAACCGCTTCATTTCCAAAAGTGTAAACAAATGTTTCGAGTTCTTTAGGATCCTAAAGAACCCATTGGAATTCAGATGGACAGACCAATGCTAAGAAGCCATTAACAAGCTTAAAAATTCTGTAAGAGCCTACATGTGCTCTCCAAACCGAGAAGAGTTGTATTTATACCTCGCAATTAGTGACCCACCACTTTCCTCTATGCTCATTCAAGCAGGCAAATTGGAATATAAGCCTTATTATGTAAGTCATATCTTATAAGGCCCAGAGATAAGATAACAAAAATTGAAAAATTCACCTTAGCTATAGTAATTGTTGTATGGAAGCTAAGGCCATACTTTCAGGCTTACCTTATTGTCATCTATTGAACCTAGAAGTTCTTATTTGTGATTTTGATGAGAACAAATCCATGCAAGTCATAACTAATCAAATATTGTTATAAACCAATTTGCAAATTCTCATAAGAACTCTATCAATTATATCTTCTAAGAAAATATAATCAAACTTGGAAATATCTTTACAACTTATTAAAATTGATTCTAATGTTGTTGAAAGAAGCAAAGGTAATCAAGTACTATTTAAGTGCGCATTTTAGCTATTCTAGTATGAATTGGCCAGCTGATTGTGTTAGAATTGGCTGGCTGGTTACTTTAGGTATTCTATGATCAATGACTTACAAGGACCGTACGGTTGGTTGACTTTAGACCATACGACTAGTTGATGAAAATCAATGTAGTGTGTTAGACCGTACGACTAGTTGTGCATAAACTATTCAACTGGTTAATGAAGGTTAGTAACCCTTGTTAAACCATGAGACTGGTGACTTGAAAACCATTTGAATGGTTACATCATTTGAATGGACCATCTAACTAGTCTGACTTGAACCGTCCAGCTGGTTCACATAGAAATTATCCGTTACAATGCATTTAATGCAAGATGAACAAGACCAACAATTGAATTTTTGTAATTATTCCTCTTATCTACTTGTACTTCATTCCAATTATTTTGTGCTCATTATTTGTAATATTTTGTAAACCTTAGTATAGTACCAAGCTTCATACTTGCAAATTTTATTCAAAAGAGTACTATACTAAATGATTGTGAGTTGTTATGATTGAGAGATCATTAGTGTTAGAGATTGGGTGTAAGACTTGTGCCTTTGAGATTGACATCAATAAAAATTATATATGAAGATCTCAATTGAGGCATTGGGTGATCATGGAAAGTAGGAGGCAATCTGAACTTCACGTTAAATTTCTAAGCTTGATTTCCCTATCCTTATCTCTTTTATTTTTGGCACTTATTACTGTTTTATTATTATCTTGATCAAACTCATTGTTGGTTTATTTCAATATAGCATTCCTTTAGTTACTTAAATCAAGAAATTGGTATTAAAGTAAAATTTAGGCATTGAACTCAATTCACTCCTACCCCTCTCTTGAGTTCTTAATGTAGTATTTCATTTGGTATCAGAGCTAGTCTCTATAATTTCATTGCTTAACCGTATTATAGAGTAAAAATCATGGCACTAAATGCACTAAGATTTATGGAGGGTCAAGCTATAAATAGGCTACCACTTCTTTCTAGTAGGAATTACCCCTATTAGAAGTGTAGGATGAGAATCCTTATTAAGGTGCAAAATAGAAAACTTTGGGATGTAATTGAGAAAGGAACAATTAAAATAGAAGGAAAGGAAGAGGATGAATATACCGAGGAAGATTGGAAGAAAGTATACCTAAATGAAATAACAATAAATATATTGCATTGTGCTATGAGCGAAAATGATTTTAATAAAACTTGTACATGAACGAATGCTAAGGAAATTTAGGATGAGTTACAAAGCACATATGAGGGCATATCTAGAGTTAGAGACACTAAAATAAGTTTATTATGTGGTGAATTTAACAATTTCAAAGTACTTCCAATAAGACCATAGATGAAATGCATAAAAGATTTATTGACATCATTAATACATTCATGGTACTTGGTAAGAGATTTTCTAATTTGGAAATTAATTAAAAAATTCTTAGGTCTCTTCCAAAAAAATGGGAAGCTAAGAGGATCACTATTGAAAAAGTATATGATTTAGAAGCACTATCAAAGGAATAACTTCTTGGTACACTCAAGACTCATGAAATGATAAAAAAAACATAGAGAAGAATTTGAGAAGAAAGCTATAACTCTCAAAGCCACCAATTGCAATACTAATGATAAAGGGGATGAAAGTGATGATGATGATGATGACAATGACGAAATGGCAATGATTGTAAGAAAATTTAAGAAGTTCATGAAGTTCAATAAGAAGCTAAGGAAAGATAAAGTTAGTGGTGGCAACACCTCAAAGCTTACAAAGGAGAAGAAAGATGTCATAAAGTGCCACAATTGCCATCAATCAGGGCACATTAAAGATTATTGTCCATGAAACATCAAGAAAGGAGATAAAACATCAAGAAAGAAAGCTATGGTAGCCACTTGGAGCAATAGTGATTCAAGCAATTCGGATAACGACATTTCCCTCATAGCCTTGGATAATGACGTATACACTACATCCCAATCCTCTTATGATGTGTTGAAGGAAATGTATAATGATCTTTTAAAAAATTTTGTTAAAATGGAAAAGAAAAATAAAATTCTTAAACAAATGATGAATGATGTAGGAAATGAATTTGATATGTTCAAACATGAGTATAATAAGTTAGTTAAGGAAAAAGAGAACTTAGAAGAGGATAATGAATAGTTGAGAATTAAAAATGAAAAATTGAATATTTAGTGTGATAGTTAAAAGAAAGAAAATGATGAGTTGAATAAAAGGAATGAGAAAATCATAAATGAAAATAAAGAGCTATATAAGGAAAATAAAGGAATAAAATCAAATATCAAAGTAATTGAAAATGAGCATGCAAGTATAGAAGTTAGCTAAGTTAGAAATAGAAAATGATGTGTTAAAATCTAGCTTAAGTGATTCAAGACAAACTATAGCCAAGTTTGTTGAAGGAGAAAAGAATTTAGAAAAACTCTTGGGACAACAAAGACACAATCTTGAGAAAATCGGAATTGATTATAACAAAAATAATATGTACAAGTCTTATAAAAGTTACTTTGTTAAAGTAACCAATAAGACTTGTAACTATTGTGGAAGGTATGGCCATATTGCTTACGCTTGTGCAATAAGGAAAAATACCAACCTGAATTATAGAGGAAATATGGTTTGGGTCCCCAAGGGACATAGTTTCATTGCTACAACTAACTTAAAAGGACCTAAACTTAAATGGGTGCCAAAAATTTTAATTTCTTATTCTTATAAAAACCTTCAAGGAAGAGCAACAAATGGATTTTGGATAGCAAACACTTAAGATATGTGACGGGAGATGCTATTAAATTCACTACATTAACCTTAAAGGATGAAGGGAATGTTACCTCTAGGGACAATAGAAAATCAATCGTTTTGGGTAAAGGTAACATTCTTATTAACAATAATTTTGTTATTAAAAGTGTATTGTTAGTTAATAATCTAAGGTATAATTTGCTTAGCATTAGTCAATTATGTGATGATGGATATAAGGTTATATTTCTAGCAAATAAGTGTATCATTGAAAGAATTAACAATGATCAAAGTAATTTCGAAGGATATAGATAAGGAAAGATTTATAAAATCAATTTTAGTAATTTTACAAATCAAAATGAAACTTGTTTATTCGTCCAGAATAACTATAGTTGGTTGTGGCATAGAAGATTAGGATATGCTAGCATGGAAGTAATCTCTAAACATATTAAAAAAGACCTTCTAAAAGGTTTACCAAAAATTAATTTTCAAAAAGATAAGGTATGCCAAGCATGTTAACAAAGAAAATAAACCAAAAACTCTTTTAAACCAAAAGATGTTGTCTCATCTTCTAAACCACTACAATTACTTCATTTAGACTTGTTTGGGTTCACACTAACATTAAGTTTAGGTGGAAAAAGATACACCTTGGTCGTTGTTGATGTTTTCTCTAAATACACATGGACCTATTTTCTTTCAACTAAGCATTAAACAAATCATGTGTTCTTTAAATATTATAAGAAAGTCTAAACTGAAAAAACCCTTGCAATTACTTCTCTTAGAAGTAATCATGTGGAAGAATTTGAAAACTTTGAAATGAATACTTTTCGTAATCAACGTGGCATAAAGCATACCTTTTCGGCACCTAGAACTCCACAACAAAATGGAGTTACCGAAAGGAAAAATAGGACCCTAATTGAAATAGCTAAAACAATTTGACAAAGTATTTTTGGGCAGAAGCTGTTAACACTGCATGCTACATTTCAAACCATGTTTTCATAAAATCAATTTTAAAGAAAACCCCCTATGAACTTTGGAAAGGAAGGAGGCCTAACATTTCTTATTTTCACCCTTTTGGTACCAAGTGTTATGTACTTAATGATAGTAAAGAACAACTAAGGAATTTGACTCTAAATTAGATGAGGCTATTCTTCTTGGATATTCACTAACAAGCAAAGTATATAGAGTATTTAATAAAAGAACTTTAGTTGTTGAAGAATCTATACATGTGTTTGATGATTCACTACCTTCATTGCATAATACATCTCTTAATGAAATGAAGATGTAAGTGCTCATTTGGATAAGCTAGACTCAAGCAATAACTAAAACAATGCTATTGATAAAGATGTTCTTAGGGAAGAAAACGACACAAATCAATCAAATTTAGATTTTCCTAGAGAATGGCGATATGTTAAAGATCACCCTAAAGAACTAATTATTGGAGAACCTTCAAATAGGGTAATAACAAAATCATCCCTTAGAAATATAAGCAACCTAGTATTCTTGTCTTAAGTTGAGCCTAAGAATATTGATGAAGCCTTAAAAGATGAATGTTAGATACAAGCAATGCAAGAGGAACTTAATCAATTCACTAGGAATGAAGTATAAAATCTAGTACCTAAACATAGTGATAGGCTGGTAATTAGAACAAAATGGGTTTATAGAAACAAATTTAATGAAACTAGTATAGTAATTAGAAATAAGGCTATAACCAAGAAGAAAGGATGGATTTTGATGAGACCTTTGGCCCGGTTGCTAGACTAGAAACCATTAGGATGCTTTTGGTATTTGCAGCACACAAAGACTTTAAACTATTCTAAATGGATGTCAAAAGTGCTTTCCTAAATGGCTATATCAAAGAAGAAGTATATATAGAATAACCTTCGAGTTTTGAGCACAATGAGTTACTTGATCAAGTTTATAAACTTAATAAAGCTCTATATGGACTTAAACAAGCTTCTAGAGCTAGGTATGAGAGGCTTAGTAACTTACTAATAGAAAATGGCTTCACAAGAGGAAAGTTGAATAAAACATTGTTCATTAAAAATCATAATTCCTATACATTGATTGTTTAAATTTATGTAGATGATATTGTGTTTGGAGCTATTAGCATGGATCTTGTAAATGAATTTGTAGAGTGTATGAAGAAAGAATTTGAAATGAGTATAATGGGAGAACTCAATTACTTCTTAGGTCTCTAAGTTAAGCAAATTGAAAATGGAAGATTTATAAATCAATCCAAGTATTCAAAAGAGCTTTTGAAATGTTTTAAAATGGATAATTGTAAAGTTAGGCTTACTCCCATGAGCATAACCCTAAAACTAAACAAAGACGAACATGGTAAATCCATTTGTGAAAAGCTTTGTAAAGGTATGATAGGAAGCCTATTATACTTAACCACATCTAGACCAGATATTATGTTTGCCGTGTGCTTATGTGTAAGATTTCAGTCTTGCCCGAAAGAATCTCACTTAAATGTAGTAATATGCATCTTTAAGTATCTAGCAAGCACTTTTGAAATTGACTTGTGGTATCCTAAATATACTTCTTTTAATCTTGTGGGATATTTCAATGCCAACTTTACCAAATGTAAAGTTGATCGAAAAAGCACAAGCGACACATGTCACTTTATAGGAAACTCTCTAGTATCTTAGCACTCTAAGAAACAAAACTGTGTAGCACTCTCAACTGTTGAAGCTGAATATGTGGCTACCAGTAGTCGTTGTGCACAAATTCTATGGATGAAGCAAACATTACATGACTATGGGCTTAATTTCTCCAATGTCCCAATTTGATGTGATAACACAAGTGCCATTAACCTAACCAAAAATCTAATACAACACTCAAGGACCAAGTACATTGAGATTCGATATAATTTTATTAAAGATCATGTTCAAAATAATGATGTGTGCTTAGAATTTATGGATACAAGTAGTCAAATAGCTGATATTTTGACTAAACCTTTAAGTGAAGATCGCTTTTGTACCTTAAGAAGAGAGTTGGGCATGATTAAGCAAGATGAGTGCTAAGACCCATAAACTTAGATTGTGACTTGGTACATCTTTCTCAATCTAAGAAATTTGATTAAGTAGGCTTGTTATATGAATTCCATCATTTGTTATGTTTTCATGCAAACTTCCTCATCTTTCTTATTTCTCATAGGGACATATCTCTTTTCATTCTTTTAGCTTACACTAAGACAACAAACAATCATAAATTGGTTGAAATAGATATTCCCAAATCTTACTTAATTTTTGGACAAGCTAAAGAGCACTTAAATGTCTATCTTATAACAATTATCAATAATTCCTAAGCTAATTTTCTTTTCAAATAAACTATTGAGAAATATAGTCAACCAATCAGTTAATAGTGTCAACCGTGTGCATAATTGCCTTGGATCTTCTGACCTCAAAATGATTACTTGGACCATTTGGATAGTTATGGTCCCACATTCAGATAGTCTCAATAAGTATCATTTGTTTTTGACACTCTGTATGCAATTGTCTAAACAATTCCCCCAAATTGTGGGTACAGTTGCATCAAGGGTTCTGACCATAGAATACCCCCTTAGACCATCCAAATAGTTGCCCTGAATCATAGGTATAGTTCCAACAACTACCTTAAGACTTGCTTTTCCATCTTTAACTGTTCGAATGGTTCGAATAGTTCCCCTAGAATCGTTCAAACAATTTGCTCTGTTACTACAAAAAATGAAAGGGGGACTGATCATTTTCCGTTTCACTTCTTCCTTCCTTCCCACCATCTGCACTCCACACTCTCCTCCTTCGATTGATCCTCCCCATCCTCAATACTACTCCCCCTTCCCTTTTCCTCTTCACCTCTACTTTCCTCTCCTTACTCTCTCTCTAAAACAAACCCTAACTCTACAACCCCTAACCCTAACTTTTTACTCTAAAACCCTAACTCTCTCCTTTCCTCTCAATGGTTGGATGAGGTAATTGAGCCCAAAGTAACCACACTTAAAGTCGAGGGAGACAAGCTCTACTAGCTCAATTCGACAATCACCTCTTTCCCATGCTATGCCATTCACAAAGGTATGACAAATTTCATCTTATGAAAATCAATTATGGGTATTAGTTTAATGAAGATGTTCTTGGTGCCTTCGGGATTCTCGACATGGAAGGGGTTATTACTAATCATATTCTTAATACCATGGACATCCCTAATGTTGTTAATGAAGAGGCTGTTAGATATTTTTATTGTAATCTTTTTTAATGATCATGATAAGGATGGTAAGTTACTAGTTGGTATGGACACTAGTGAGCATAGTTGATTATGGCTGTATAGTTATATATATAACATTATTGGGGCTGAAGCTGGTGGTGCCCATTATATGGAAGGAATTAATACTATTAGATCCACACTCTATGAGGATGTATTTTAAGAGTACCGTATTGGTAAACATAACTAGGTATATAGGGGTAATCTTAGAGCCATCAGATTACCTCTTTATTATCGAATCCTTCAGTTGTTCATCTGTTACAACTATTTTCTACGAAGTAGCAGACATGAGCATGTTATTAAGGACAACTTATAGATATTAGGTCATATCCATAATGATGCTTGAATTGACTATGCCGGCTTGATTTTACATTGTTTTCGAATGGTTACTAATAAATCCAAGCAAGTTATTCTTCAATGTGGATGACTAATGACTTAGCTTTTACTAGCGAAGGGGGTTATCTTTCCCATTCTTAGCATCAATCCCCACACTAAACCTTTTACCATGCATCACATTGGCAAAGGTAGATGGAAATTAGATAAGCAAGCTAGTTAGGTTTGCAAAGTACCCTTATCCCCTCTTATTGGTGCTACCTCTCAAGAACTCGGTGAACACCGTGATGAAGAGGATGTCAAACCAGTTGAACCACTTGATCAGGATGTTCCTTAGGAAGGGGCCACTCATGTTGATGATGATATTCCTCCAAGCACTTTAACTTCCCTTCCCCCTACTAATCCATCTCTTAAGAATCCTCTAGCATCTCTCTATACATACATTGACCAAATGGAGGGCCAACTTCACCAACAAATTGATGATAGCATCTATCAAATAGAGCAATAGGTCTCCTATCGGCAAGATCACATCTTTTATCCTCTCTTTTAGCACTTCCAATTGCCATAACCCTTCTCTCCATTGACTCTTAGTCTTTATGCTTAGCCACCACCTCCTCCTCCCAAGCCATTTGACAGCTCTTCTCTACTTTTGGACACTTAGCTCTTACAATCTTATCTTGTGTTTCTTTTTCTTATCATTGTATTAAGACTCGACCTTTAGCCATTTTTTTTTTTTATGTTGTTGCTTTAGATGTTTCTTGGCCTTTTGGCCCTCTCTAATTATCTTTTGTATGAACCTTAGCTCCCCCGTTCTAATTATGTGCTGATTACACTACTGGCTCTTATGTTATTCTCATTTGAATAGGCTACATCTGATCTCTTTTATGTTATTGGCATTGTCTAATTATGGTGTTGTTATTGTGTTGATTATTAGCATTGTCCACTTATTGTTCTTGTTTACCTATTGGCTTATGTAATGGCATATGTCACTTTCTACCATGTTTCTTCTTACCCTTTATTGCTTAGATTCTCATCCTTTTGATGAGGCCAAAGGGGAAGAGAAATTCAAGTCACCCAATTAAGTGTCTTAAACAAAGTAAATAAGCTCATAAAATGAATTTGTTTACAAAATGAAAATTAGCATGTAATTTGTGTAAACAAAGTAAATGTGCTTGTAAGTGTCCAAACTAAGTGAATGTGTTTGTTTGCAAAATGAAGATTAGCATGCAATTTTAAATCATGGACATGAATTATTTCTTGACTACCTTTCAAAGCAAAGGATGAATATTCTCACATTGTCTCTTTCATAACTGTTATTTTTGCATCCTTTATTGCCATTGAGGGGGAGCATCTATTAAGGGGGAGTTTGTAAGATTTTGTCCTCATAAAAAAGGGAGAGATTGTTGAACCTAGAAGTTCTTATTTGTGATTTTGATGAGAACAAATCCATGCAAGTCATGACTCATCAAATATTGTTATAAACCAATTTGTAAATTCTTACAAGAACTCTGTCAATTATATTCTTTAAGGAAATATAATTAAACTTAGAAATATCTTTGCAACTTATTAAAATTGATTCTAATGTTGTTGAAAGAAGAAAAAGTAATCAAGCACTATCCAAGTGTACATTTTAGCTATTCTAGTATGAACCATTCAGCCAGTTGCTTTAGGTATTCTATAATTAGTGATAGGACAAGGATCGTGCAACTGGTTGACTTTGGACTGTATGGTTGGTTGATGAAGATTAGTGTAGTATGTTGGACCGTACAGCTAGTTGTGCATGGACTATCCAGCTAGTTAATGAAGGTTAGTAAGGCTTGTTGAACTATGCAATTGGTGACTTGAAGACCATTTAAATGATTGCATCATTTGAATGAACCATCTAACTGGTCCCACTTGAACCATCCAACTAGTCCATACAAAAATTAGCTTTTACAGTACATTTAATGCAAGATGAACAAGACTAACAGTTGGATTTTTGCAAAAGAATATAAATACAAGTTTGTGGGTAGTTGAAGAGCAATCAATAAAGATATATTCCTACAATTATTCCTCTTGTCTACTTATACTTCATTCCAATTATCTTGTGCTCATTATTTATAATATTTTGTAAACCCTAGTATAATGCCAAGCTTCATACTTGCAAATTTTATTCAAGAGAGTACTATACTAAGTGATTGTGAGTTGTGATTGAGAGATCATTAGTGTTAGAGATTAAGTGTAGGACTTATGCCTTTGAGATTGACATCAATAAAAATTGTGTGTGAAGACCTCAGTTAAGTCATTGGGTGATCATAGAGAGAAGGAGGTGGTCCGAACTCCACATTAAAATTCCGGACTTGATTTCTCTATTCTTATCTCTTTTATTTTTGGCACTTATTATTGTTTTATTATTATCTTAATTAGACTCGTTGGTTTATTTAAATATTATATTCTTGTAGTTACTTAAATCAAGGAATTAGTATTAAAGTACAATTTGGGCATTGAACTCAATTTACCCCCCTTCTTGAGTTCCCAGTGTAGTATTTCATCATCCACATCAACCAACCACTGTAAACCATCCTATAGAATCTAAACGCCTCGGGTAAAATGATGAAATACTCCATCAAGCTCAACGCCCACAAAATCTAGTTTCATCTAAGGTAAGCAGTCAAAGCATAAATCCTTTGAGACTTTGTAGCAAAATATTGTGGAGAGGAGGAAGCATAACTAAACATTGACATACTAATGTGGACTCTCCTTATCGATGGATCCTCCACTTTAAGAAGGGAGTGGAGTAGGCATAGCATTGCAAAGACCATATGATACTAAGATGCTATATGTGTTGAAATTTGAATTCTAAGCAAGTAACAATAAAGCTAAGTACAAGGTACTCATCACTAGTTTGAAATTAACTAAGGATATTGGAGTAGAGAATGTGGAGATCCATTCAGACTCCATGCTAGTAGCCCAATAAGTGAAGGGAAAATATGAAACAAAGGGGGAGATGATGGTTAGATATCTCCAAGTAGTTTAGGGACTTCTTTCAAGCTTCACTTCTAGGAAGATTAATAGTGTCCGCCAAGTAGAAAATTTTAAAGCCGATAGACTATCTAAGTTGGCCTCCACCATCATCCCCACACCACATGGTAGTAACAAAGCACTCTTCATTTAGTACCTTCTTGAATCCAACACAAAAGAGCAAGAACAAGAGATGTCTTAAAGATCTAGGCCATGCAAGCTTAACCTTATTGGATAGACTCCATAATCTAACACTTAAAGACCAAAGCATTGCTCAATGATTGAATTGAGGCTAAAAGACTTGCCTACAGCTCGACAAATTATACCCTCATTGATGATGTCTTATATTGCTAAGGGCATAGCATTCCACTCGATGCCTCAAGCCAAAAGAAGGCATCCATGCCCTATAAGAGCTTCATGTTAGGGTATGTAGCAACCATATCCAAGCCTAAGTTTTGTACATTAAAGCACTCTGCATAAGTTATTACTAGCCAACTATGAATGACAATGCAAAGGTAATGATTCAAATATGCCATAAACATGCACCCATTTGCTATGCACTGAGCACCAATCTTCATCCCATGACAAACCTGTAGCCATTTGCTCAATGGGAACTAAATGTCCCCAGATACTTTCCCAAGGTGTTCAGGGGTCACCAATTCATCTTCATAGCCATAGACTATTTCATGAAATGGTTATAGGCCTAGGCAGTGGCGAGCATTATTGCTAAAGCAACCGAAGGGTTTGTCCTTGCAAACATCATCTCTCAATTTAGTGTCCCATATACCCTAATCACAAACAATGAGATGTAGTTTGATAGCATCAAATTTTGAGAGTGCTATGACAAACACCACATAAAGCTTTACTATACTTTAGTAGCGTACCCTTAAACTAATGGCCAAGTTAAAGCTATTAATAAAATCATCCTTGGTAGCTTGAAGAAGAGGGTAGAGCATATAGAAGGTAGGTAGGCAGACAAGATCCTAACATTCTCTAAAGTTACTAATCAACCTATAGAACCTCCATTAGAGAAACACCTTTTCGTATTGCCTTTGGGGCTAAAGTTGCCCTGCCCATTAAGCTCAAGCTACCTATGAGCGAGGTCTAGAACTTCAACGTCAATATTAACCATATGGCCCTCTAAGCAAGTCTTGATACGATTGATAAGGTACATAACATCGTGCAAGCTCAAGTGGTAGCCTACCAACAATGAGTGGCTAGATACTATAACAAGAAGGTTAAGAACAAAGTCTTCCAACTAGGGGACCTAGTGTATTGTAAGCTTAAGGCCATAGTTTCTAGAGAAGGTCAAGGCAAGCTTGCCCCCAACTAGGAAGATCTTGTACAAGTAAGAGAGGACATAGGTAATGGAGCATACAAACTCAAAACCTTGGATGAACAACCCATCTTTAGGATATGGAATGTAAGCAATTTGAGATTGTATTTTGCCTAAGTCTTGTAACCAGCTTATAGTACTTGTAAAAACCTGATGAATTAATGAAGAGACGAGTTCCCTACACTTATCTATTGTTCTCCTCTATAGATTTACATTGTATACTCTTACTTTCAGGTATCCGTAAGGTCGAACCCCAAGTTAGTACTAACACTAATGCTTATAGGGATGAAGGCCTTGGAAATTATCGCATTGAGTCCCCTCCGCGATGCCTAAGCTCTCATAAGGCTCTTGAACATGAGAACCTTTAACTATCCGAGCACTTAGGAAAACATACAATCTCGGCCTCAAATGACCCTAGTAGCACTTACGTTGAGGGGGCTAACGATTAAAGGCTTAATACACCATCGCGCTCAGTATAGTTTCCTATATAACATCAAAAAATTAAATTGGACATTGTAGGAGCCTAAATGCTAGTAATTACATGCCTGTGTAACTAACTAAAGTGTGAATAAAGACAATAAATGAAAATTCTAAATGAATGAAAAGATGAGAAGACAAGCTCATTAGTTAATGGAGGAAGTAAGAATTTTCATTTATTTGAAATCCTTACAAGGCTTTAGAGGTTGATATCCTAACCCCGAGTACAAGCGAAAAGAAAGTAAAAAAAAAAGAAAAAGAAAATTACAAGAGATAATATATAATTAAAAAAAGTCATAGTAGATTGCTCAATCTTGGTTCTTGTTGTCTACTTATTCTCTTTAGCTAATCCCTCGGGAAAGATTTCTGTTTAAGCTATGATCAGGAGAATCGTGATGAACCACGGTCATTTAATGCTAGTAGCTTCAAGGTGAATTCCTCACTAATAAGTACACCTTCCACACGAGCTCCCCACATGGGCCACCAAGAGTAGGTTTGCCTATCTCCTATACAAAAGCCTAGGGACTATGTATGTAAGTGTTTATAATGTCTTTGCTTGAACCCCACTCTAGTGGCATGAGAACCGCCACACCACCATAGCTTAAGGAAGCCCCTGAAATCATTTGTGCTGCCCTCAGCTTAGCACTTTTGAACCACAGGGAAGCCCATTGCAGCTGCTAAAAACATCGCACAATACTCACACGCATAAGTACTTTAGTGCTAACACATGGGCATCCATTGATGCAATCTTGTGTACATGAGTACTCCCTATGGCAATAGTACCACCATAAATAGAGGATGTACTTCCAAAGGTCTTCTGTCACCCGAACTTGCTTGGCTTGGTGAATGACCCAACCAAGTGACCCATGTATACCCCTTGGTTGGTATTTGGTAGCCCTTGCCCATCACGAGGTAACCTCTTACACCCTTCATCACTATTTGGTAAAGTATTCTAAATATTCTCGACAACATCCTTTGAATTCTTAATTCTATCAATGTTCTTAAGAGGGAAACCATGAACATCAGGAGAGCTGCCTCTCCTAATGAGAGAAAAGAACTGGTTGCTAAAGAGAGAGTGTGTCAACAACTTAGGTGAGAGACATGAAGAGAGAATTTCGCTATTTGGTAAAGTATTCTAAATATTCTTGACAATATCCTTTGAATTCTTAATTCTATCAATGTTCTTAAGAGGGAAATTGTGAACATCAGGAGAGCCGCCTCTCCTAATGAGAGAAAAGAATTGGTTGCTAAAAAGAGAGAGGATCAGCAGCTTCGATGAGAGACAAGAAGAGAGAATTTCCTCTCCATAGTTTATATGGAGCAATTTACCTCTATATCCTTATTTTTATAATATTTACAAGGGCATTTCATTGTTTAATTAAATATAATAGAAGTAAACGTGATTGGTATGACATTGATGATTAGATATGAAGAAGATTAAGAAAATATAAATTTACTTTTAGAATAAGATGAAACGTTTGTGTATTTGAAAACAATTTTTCGTATAATTGAGAGATATAGATTTACACTATAAACTAAAAATCTCATACATTTTCTAAAAATAATTCCCATTTCCCATTTTAACAAAACTGGTTCAATTCTTCGTCTCATTCTTAATTGACATTCTTTTAGATATGAACTATCAAATTCACAATTAGTTTAACGGTTTAGATTTAAGAAAGTGTAAATCAAAAGTAAAATAAGGGGTTGAAATGATCCTCTATAAAATAAAAACGGAATGGTATAGAAATATTGCTTATCTATATCATCAAGCCCTTGGACTTCCATTTGCACAGGACTCTAAAATGATCCCCATAAAACAAAAACAGAATTATAGAAAAATATTGCTTTATCTATATCTTTATCTTCAAGCGCATGGAATTCCATTTACACGACTCTGACTACTTTCTATTAGAGATATACGTGGAAATAGGGATCCACCTTCCATATGGCATACACTGGTGGCAATCGAGTAGAAATTTTTAATTAATTTACAATAACCAAAGATAAAATTGGATGCAAGTTTTGGTGGGAAAAGGATTTGCAATTGCAATATTGGCCAGACCTGCAATTGTATTGACAGATTTCATAGAAGTTTATCACTTTCATTCCCACTTTCCTTGAAAAAGAATGATGCCTGATTTCAAGACAACTAATTGTTGCCTAATATTTTTCTCCCTGTAGCAATGACATAACTCCAACACGAATAAGTCCAAGGAACAGAATCCTAACCTTTCCTGCGTGCAGTTCCTCATACTCATTCACTGATTTAGGATACATGCTCTCTTGGGATAAATCCATGAAAATCTTGTGCAAATAATTCACCGTTTAGTTACAATGAAATCAGCTCTCCAACGAAAATCAGAGATACTTCATGCACATGAGTTACAAGTTCAACAGTAGCTTCAGCTTCAATACATTATCAGAGTAGCAGCTCTGCTGCCAACTGAAAAACCGGAAAAGGAAAGAGAAGAAACATGCATAAAGATAGTGCTCATTAACTAGATTAAATAACAGAATCTCTACAACCATTATATTATTCGATAGATCTACCAACTCCTGGATCCTCCACCTCCACCACCACTCCGACCAAGAACAGAACCTAATTCCGATCCACTGTAAAAGAAGTCCAAAAAGGAATGGAGGCTCGGATTCAAATAATGACTTGAATGAAGAGGTCATCTCCTCTTAATCTGCCGTCATTTTACCACGCTGTATGGATACCCTTATCACCGATTTCTTGAAATCCAGAAGCTCGAAACTGCAAATGTCACCCACTTCTATAAAGTTTTCCTTAATAAATTTACTCCAACCTGCTGTTATCTTTCCGAAATCATACTTGGGATAATACAAAGCCTTAACGTTCCATGTTCTATCATCGACTTCAAGCTTCATATTCTTCACTGTTTCCTTTGAGCACATGAACATCCTCTTTGCAACTCCCTTTGGTATCGACTGCATCGTCACACTCGCATCATATGTTTATCGTGTGTCCTTCCATAGCACGAGTTACTACTTTGTTTACATAATGTCATATCACAAAATTTCATTTGTGGAATTTCATATATTAAACGGAAAACTTCATCCCTGAAAGCATATATCATCTTCATCTACATATCAATTTTAGAATTAGTGAGTGAGATTTGATTAACTTACCAGATTTGCACCGGATGTATAGCGTTGGGTCATCACAGTTCGGAACTTTGATGCACAATTGCTCGCTGAGGCGGGCTCGGGCTGAGGCTTCAACTTCATCCATGGTCGGCTGCATAAGATATGGTCTTCCCTTTTTCGTTTTCCTTCGAATGAATATGAAAAGTCAAAAGTTAAATATGTGAAAACATTTAGTTTTCAATTTTCGGAGTTATTTTAAAAGAAAAAAGAAAAAAGGCATACCTTGCATAGTGTTGTGAAATGGTGCATCTTTGCGAATGGTAACATGAAACATGACCAGAGTAGGCTTAGTTAATTTAAAAACACATAAGTCACCCTCCTCTAGATTATTATCCTTCACAAATTCCCTCCAGCCACCCCATAGTCTATGATACTGGCGATCATGACTTACGGTGCAATGGTATTTTACGGCCCAACTTCTCCCCTCGGAGTTACAAAGTTTCACAATACTGTTACTCTTTGGACCAATCTGTCCCATGAAAGCCCTTCTTGGTACATTCTGTGGAGAGAGAATGTTTTTATTGTATCAACATGAGTGTGCTTGTATATGTAAATATACAGGTAGAAAATTCGTAGCTGCTTTGCCCTGTCTCCACATACATAATATTAACATTGTATTGTACATGTAGAAGTTCATAGGTGCTTGTACCCCGTCTCTACATACAAAATATTGATATTGTATAATAGAAGTTGGATCGTTTCAGCTGTCTCACCACAAAGCCTTTACGGACATAAGAAGGTTGCATGACAATTGAAAAAGATGGATCTAAGGCTGCTCTGTCCTTTTCCCGTTGTCCTGGTGGCGAATTGTAAGTAGTCTTCTTGATTACACCACAATCTAGAAGGAAAATTTAATACCATATAGCAGTTAAACTCCTAAACAAAAGGATGCCAATGAATGAAAACTATTCTTCTTTCTTGAAACCTCCATCAGAAGTGGAGCAATATATAAATATGATTCCTTCATGAACTCAATTTGTGGGAATTTGGGCATTGGACTGATTTTTTAGGCTTAGAACCATCAAAGCCACCTCCACGAGCTGCATTCAAATAACCCAAAATAAAAAAGAGAATTATTCTACTTTGATAGAAACTAAACACAATGGCTACCTTATCCATCCACATTACCAAATGTTTGATCTTCGGGGGCTCTGGAGATGGTGACATGGAACACAATGGGATCACATTTAATCAACTCAAAAACACAAACATCACCCTCCACTAGCTTATTATCCGTTACAAAGCCCTTCCACCCAGTTGTTAGTCTACATCTTCTCCTTTAATTATTTTCCAAGTAGCAGATGTATTTCACGCTCCACCTCCACCTAGCGGAGGTACAAAGTTCCACAGTAGTACTATTCTCAAGCGCCAAGCTTCCCATGAAAAATTCTGTGGGTATGCTCTTTAGGGAGAAAGATAATCAACATGTACATGGAAATGATACATGTAGATATTTTATATTTGTATGATTTATAGCGAGGTAGGGTATCTACCAGTACCAACTTAGGACGATTGACATAAGAAGGGCGCATGACAATTGAAAAAGCTGGATTCCTCTTCCTGGACTTAAAACAACTGGCCCCTTCTAGAAGCCATTTTTCACGGAAGCATACATCAGAAGTGGAACAATACATTAACTATGACTCAATCATTAATACGTACCACTCAATTTGTCGGAATTTGGGCATTGGATTGATTTTCCAGGCTTAGAACCATCAAAGCCATCTTCACCAGCTGCTTTTCAAATAACCCAAACAAAATAAATAAATAAATAAACATAAAGAGAAAGTGAAAACAGCACAAAATTATAATTATCTTATACGTTCATATTACCAAATGTTTGATCTTTACGGGCTCTAGAGATAGAAACATGAAACACAATGGGAGTAGATTTAATCAACTCAAAAACACAAACATCACCCTCCACTAGCTCATTATCCTTCACAAATCCTCTCCACCCAGATGATAGTCTACATCTTCTCCTATTAAGTTTGAATTCACCGTAGAAATATCTCACTGTCCAACTTCTCCTATCAGAGTTACAAAGTTCCACAGCAGTTCTATTTTCAAGCGCCAAGCGTTTCATGAAAAATTCAGCGGGTACGTTCTGCAGAGAGAGAGAGAGATAATCAACATGTTCATGGAAATAATACATACAGATACTTTATATTCATATGAATTAGAGCAAAGTAGAGTTTTTACCAACTCCTTATGTTTGACATAAGAAGGGCGCATGACAATCGAAAAACACGGGTTCCTCTTCCTCGACTTAAAACAACTGCCTCCGTCTAGTGATCTATCCCTTTTCGCTCGTACATGTTGCTGCTTATAAGTCCTCCTATTAGTTCCACCTACAAGAACAAAGAGAGAGATAAATATATAATTGCAGTGTAACAGCATTCAAATTTTATATAAAATGATATTCGAGCTTTATATAGATCTATAGTGGACTTGAAGCTCCATTCTTAACCTCTTGATCTATGGGATTCTGGGCGTCTATTTGACATTTGAGATTTGGTCTTATTCTCGGAATGACTTTCCACATCAGTATCATCTACTACTTTGATGGAGTTCTCTGTTGAACTTGTAGGAACAACTTCATCCTGAGCTGCTGGTGATTGGGGGGGATTTGGGCTTTCGTTTGGCATTTGGGGTTCGACATCCCTGCGAGATTGATCTTCTTCCAAATGGATATTTCCATGATCTCCGTTGGTATCGGACGATTTGATAGGATACATAATCTCTGCAGCGCTCGAATCATATATGCGGACATTGATCATACCCCTCTTTTTAAACTTAAAAGTAAGAAAGTGACCAGGCTTGATTCCGTAAAAGTCTACAAACTCTGGCCAACCTCTTTGCAAGCAAAGCTGGTGATCATCACGTGTGTTCATTTCCACGTCCCACACATCACCACTTGGTAATTTTAAAGAGACGGTCTGATGTTGGTTCTCTGAAAAATCTGATGTGCAACATTTTCTAGAGAATCTCTTGGGAATCATCTGCGTCGTTAATTATTTTGTGCAAGAAGGTAAAAATTATATCAAGCAAGAGTAAAGAGACAGAGAATCAGCAACTAATTCGCCGCAAACCTACGACATATTGTCATATTGTATTTCACAAGCTGGTGCTATCCACGTTACTCAGACATAACATTAGGGTTAAAGAAAAACATCAACGAATGGGAGATGTTGTTACCAACCAGTTTTCCTCTTTGAATAGTCTCGTGGAGGATTATCATAAAGAAACGTGGAGAGCTTGATTCAAAGAAGTAAACTCCTTGTTCATTTTCACGTTCTCCTCCCCGTCGATGATCCATTCTTGCTAGTTGCTAGTTTCCCTGAGAGAGATGAACTTGGTATTCTAGCAAAGAATCTATTTGCATTCAATTTTGCTGCCAAGTTCAAAGAGTTTGATTGATGGTCAAAAAAGAGCTTGTCATCAGGTCTTGGCCCCAAAAAAATTAAAAAAAAAAAAAAAAAGTACTGATCACTTATTAGCAGAGAAAGAAAAAAAATATATAATACTCAGGAGTCCGAACCATAATCTTATCGATGTAAAAATTAAATATTTGGCCCATGGAACATTACATATACGTAAGAATTTCTCATTTACACCATTGTCATGACGTGGATTTAAGAGGACGTGGGCTGATTCATCATTGATTAACTGATCTTCTATATTTTCGAATTACGGCTCTTTTCATTGGTACTTTTAATTATAAAAAATGTTAAATATTAAATAAGAAATTTCTCGTACTATAAAAATCTTTTAGACGCAGTTACACTTTGCTAATCAATTTTTGAATGATTTTATGAACAAAAATATTATTATTATTATTTTTTATTTTTTTTGCAATGCTCAGCGGTTTGAAATTACTTTTAGTACTAGTAATAAGATCTTTTAGTTTACTTTAAGCAAAATTTTCAATGAATATGTTTGCTTGCGTGTCTTTCAAAATTACATAATGTAATATATTATTCGTATCAATTCATTATGTTATAATTAATTTGCATTGAAATAGACAAAACAATAATGGAATCATTCTTATGCTGAAAAAAAGTCCTAGTGTAACAAAAATTTTCCTACCTATGATGAAATTATGAATTGCTCCCCTCATGGTAAAATTAGTCTTAGTCTGTTGAAAAGAGTCATGTTAAGAGAAAGTAAGTTTAAACAAGACATACAGTGAAAAATGTTATTAATATAGTAAATCTAAATTATTACGAGGAAAGGTGGATTAACACATTAAATGATTCCACAAGGGATTTCAGCCTTCAAGTATCAGATTTATAAGAGCGATGAAACTTTAAATACTTAATATTGTTGTTTCATTCTTTAGATATGTAATTAAGGAATATTACTTTATGTAATGATTTTACGCCCAAGATGGAGCATATTATCGTGATCTTATTTCTAAATAATTTTTTCAATCATGAAATATTATAAGATGTAAACATTATATAAGAATTTTTTTGAAATTTTATACTTACTAGTATAAAATAGAATCTTATATGCAATTAGGTTTCAACCAGTAAATTTATGAGTATATTAATTAATAGAAATATTACTTGGATTTCCATGTTTTTAAAAAAGTAACTTTAAATAATAAGTACTAACATGGTCTAAGATCAACAAAGGTACAACTAAGTATCAACCAAAACTATGTATAATACGATTAGCAATACTTTTATTACTTTTAATTACTACAAAGGAATATTAAATAAATTTCATATTTGTCAATTCTTACTACTAAGTATTGACTACAACTATGCACACTACAACTAGTATTATATTAATTCTTCTTGTTAACTAAAAAGGAATATTAAATTAATTTCACACCTTATTGTTTCTTTAAGTACATATAAAACCAATGGATACATCTATGACAGTTATAATATTATAGTAAGAAGTCCCACTTTGGTATCACTATTTCTTTTTTAATTTAATTTAATTTTTATAGGTGTTGTATTTACTAGCATATTAAAATATCTTATAATTATTTTTTAATTTAGAATTTTAAGAATGTAATACCCTGTTATCTAGGCAAGAGTGAATTAAATTGAGAGACAAATCTCGAACTTTCAAGCCTTAAACTTCTAAACAAATCCTTGCCTAAAAGTATGGATAAGCCTAAACTCTATCAAAGCTCTAATTAAAACCTCTATTAGGGATTTAAGACTATCGGGAATTTCTTTCAATTGACACCAGTGTCAAATATAATATCCCAAAAGTTAGAACAAGCACCCATTGGAAACCAGATTTTTAAAACAAGTTGAATTTGTCAACATTTTTCTCATAAGCTAAAATTTATCTAGTGAAACCTTAATTACCCCATAATTGATGAATGAATACTCAATGTATACCATAAAATTTCTTTTTACATCAACTTAATTTTAGAAACTTTTAAAATGATGAGTCTAGATAAAATTATACCCAAGGTACCATACAAATTACACTATGTATAAATATTAACTTAAAATATGATATGTAAAGAAGAGAGAGAGAGAGAGGAAATTGAGATTAAAAGATGAAGCCATCACTCCGTAATAAATGAGGTCGGTAGAGAATTATGGTGCAAAGAAGAATCAGTCAGAAAAGGTTTAGCAATAATATTATATTATTTCAATATGAGATAATGAAAATTGTAATAAAAAGAGAACTAAAAAAAAAAAGAGAGAGAAGAAAAAAGGGAAGAAACTAAGAAACTTACCTACGATGTATAAAGTGCGGCTCGTGAATATGGATCAACATCAGGTAGACAATTATAAGACATATTTTACTCTGAAAGTGGACTGTCATCAATAAAATAATATTCAAAACCTTCTATAAATACCATTAAAGCTTCAAAAATTTTCACCGTTGTAGTTAAACACACATAGTAGCAAATAATAATAAACACCTAGGATTCTCAAAAAATAACCAAAATTTATAGGTATGTATATTTCATACATAATTTCTTATTTATAAAGTCAATTTTCCATATTGATCACAATTTTTCAAAAATTAAAGGAAGCTGATGAAAAATCACTTACTAAAACATTTTCAGTAAGCCAACAAGACTCAAATCCTAAAATCAATAAATTTTTAATTAAAGTAAATTATTTATTTTTAGTGCAAGAATAGGATTTTTTGGTAGTGATATTAAGTGATTTATTTTGATATATAGATAATTATCTAGATTTTGATGAGTTGCCAGAAGGATATCTTGACAATTAAGCCATGGACTAGTGAGTACCCAAGGACTTATTATTACTTGTTTGCTTGTTATTTTGTGGCGAATTGTTACATCGTTGTCCCACCATTGTTCTTTTGTATTTTAGAGCAATTGTTTGATCACTTGTAATTAGTTAACTTTTAAAGCTGACTTAAAATCATAACTGGTCACACATTGCACAATTGCATATACTAATGATTACTCAACTCTCTTTGATAGTCTTGTTAGGAATAAGTAGAGCCTACACTTACTCCTTTCTAGCCCATAAAATGATATGGGTATGTTTTGTCAAGGAAGGATTTTGGAAGTTGTTGGTTATCAAGACGAATTACTAGAAAGAACAAGGGCCTAAACAATAGAACAAGATAAGAATGGGTTTTCTATCAAAAGTGGAGATCTAGGCTTAGATAGCTATCCTTAACCTAAGTTAAGGAGGGGCTTATATCCCTAACTTCACATCTGTTACTAATAGACTGATGTACGATGTTTGCATTCATACTGGTTGTTCATGCATGGTACACTAATGATTGATAATCCTATTGTAACTTGTTTTGACAATTCATAATAATAAGAAGAGATAAATTTTGCAAGTCATTACGACTCATTGTCTTACAATTTGCATGTGTAGAATGGGGGGAAAGATTAGTGATGTTAGACTGAGAATGGGAGGAAAATGTAAGATGTTTGTTGAATGGAAAATAGATCTCAATAGAGTGATCATGCAATTATGGAGTTTCTTTGTAGATTTTGGAGGTTTTTGTGTTTTTAAAATTAGCTGGCTATGTTTATGGCCTAGCAAGTATACTATTAAATATATGTAAATACATTCTTTAGTTCGATAAAAAATATAACTAATGTTATGGTTTAGATTCCTTACGTATCCTTAGCATACCTAACGGGTTGTCACAGTCCAATTGGTCTACCATCAAGGTGTAACAACTTTTAAAAGTATCAAAGCATCCTTAATTACTAAAACTAGGAGAACCATTTTGTAGTAGAAAGGGGTAGAAACTTAGGGAGGTAGATAATTCAAAAGATCTAGGCTTCTTAAATTTTATGTGTATATGTATATATATAATCTTAGCAACAAACAATTTTGTATAATTAAGTGCTAACTATAGCTACTTGGTTTTTTATTGTATAAGTTTACTTCCTCAGGGGATTGATGGAAGTATTTCATAATCTCTTAATATTTGATTGCCCATAAAGTAATAGCTTACACCTAGAAGCCCTGTTCAAGTAAATAGCTAAAAAAGAAGGCATCATCTTCCTAATGAAGAAGATTGATCAAATGGAAATCAAGAATGCACCCATCCAAGGAAAAGACTTTGAACAAGGCTCAACTCATTTTGAGTTGTTAATAGTATAAACTTAAATATATGGTTTTTTTTTTTATTAGCTCTTCTATTGAAGCTGGAACTTATATGGAGGTTATAAATATCAAAGAAGGGACTAAGAGAGAGAGGAAGAAGAAAAAAATCAGAATAGGATAAGGAATATGATTTAATATCTTAATAGTCAATGGGATTATAGAAGCTTAGTTATATATTTTTATTTTTGGTCCATTTAACTCAATATGTAGAACCAGTAAACTTTGTTAAAAAAGTAATTTTTAATTGACTAAGTTTGACACGTAAAATCGGTTAAAAACATAAGTTTTTATAAGAAATAGATTTTATATACAAATTAACTTGAAAAAGCCTCCTAAAATCATAAACTCATAGAATCACATGGGCAGAATTACGATTTTGGCAACTATACCAACAACAAATGGAATGGAATCGATAGCAAATTTAACCTGTGCAACAATACTTACAAATTTTGCAACAAATTGTGATGAGGAACCAACAACGGGAACATAAAAAACAACTGTAATTAGCATGAGTACCTCACTAGCTAGTGCAACAACCATAAGCACAACCACAACAAGCATCACCTCGGTAAGAATAAGAATTATCAACATCCTAATAGTAGGTGTAACAAAGCTAATACTACCTCCATAACTGCAATAGGCATAACAACTGTAAGCCCTTGTTGCTAGTATAATACTGTAAGATTTTATTAGTTCTAATGTTACTTCATAGGAAGCATCGTTACAAAGGACTAGCTAACTTAGGTAGAGTGCTCGTTTACAATATATGAAGTACTAGAGAATCAAAAAGTAGCTTATGAGATGTACCTTTTGAAGATGAATGCAAGAACATGGTAAGACTCCTAGCAAGGGGTAATGAATACACTTATTACTTGGGCACTATATAGAGAAGAATTCTTGAAGGAGTACCTTCTCAAAAGTTTACAAGTGCAGCTAAACTCAGATCTCTTTATGCTTAAAAGGGGCAATCAAACAATTACCAAGTTTAAGTTAAAGCTCCTTTTGTGTTTCATTTCAAAGGATCTTTGAGAAAATGAGGGTGTTCAAATGCAAATATTCAAGAATGGTTTAGACCCATTCATACATGGAAGGTTAGTAGAGTCTCGATTAAATTAGTGGAACAAGCTTAGGTACTCGAGAACAATAAGAAATTGACCATGGAAAACCAAGCCTACAAGATCCAGTAGCTAATTAGTTCAAGCAAAAAGACAATTGGAAACCACTAGGGGTATCGATGGAGGGAAGAGATTTTCTCTAGTAGTAGGATCGAAGAATAACAAGCCTGTGGCAAGTCCTCTAATAAAGGTTATATGTTGGAAATATGGTTCAGGCCATTTCCCAAGGGATTGCTTACAACTAAAAACTAAGTGCTACTTTCACAAGTTCAAACGACATGTATCAAGAGAATGCCCAAAAAGAAAGTCACTTATATCCTATATTTGTGGAAAATAGGGTCATTTTGCCTTAAACTATCCTGAATGAGTTGGATTACAAGGCCGCCTTAAACTAGCTAGGAAAGCTATCACCCTTATGGAAAAGCATGTAATAGATGTTTCTTTTGGCAACAACAAACCACCAACACAAGCTCAAGTGTAACCCTTAGAATAAGCAAAAGAAACTCACATCATAACATTCCCAGAGGAAACCCAAGACATGACTTATACTTTAACTAATGTTGATTGTAACTAATATAGTGAGGTTATAATAGGTATAGGTAGCAATATTTAGCTGGCTAGGTTTATTTAGTAAATTTCGCATATGAAACAAGATTATGTATAAGACATAAATCATATAATAATACACACTTTACTAAATTATAACAAGAAACCCTATGGTTACCTCTCAACCTACTTTCACTCTTTTTAATAAAGGGGGATACTTACTCCTTCGAAAACCCCATGTTTGTCCAAGAACATAACCTTTCAACTAAAACCCCTTCTAGCCACTTTCGAGTTAGTACTCTTATTAGAAATACTGTCCTCTCTAATACGATGGTGAAGTCTTGCCTTATGGACATAGATACATGAATAATATATGCTAATCTAATCGTGATGGATATAAGGAAGTATGAAGTCATCTTAGGAATGGATTAGCTACCAAGACATCATGCCCATGTAGACCATCATAATAAAGAAGTGCTGGTGAGAAAGAATTCGTCATTGCTTTCACATTTGCTAGTTAATAGATGGATAACTGTTACTAAGTCTTTGAAGCTAACAAATGGCAAGTTTGTCTTATATATGCAAAAAGTGTAAAGGAAGGATTACCAAGGTTGGAGGATATTCCCACATTTGAAAATACCTAGATGTCTTCCCTAACGAGTTACTTGGATTATTGTTATGCTTTGAATTCAAGGGCCATGCTAGTCATCCTAGAAGTTGCCTACTTTGAGATGCCACAATTATTCAGTTTACTATATCAAGTTGCTTACTAAGTGTTTTATAAAAGAAAATGAATTACAAATACAAATGCTTATAAAAATATTATAGGCATCCTTGTTCTCATACAAACTGTCAAGATCATAGAGAATCGAAATCTCCCATCAAATGGTAAAATGGGTAGTAAAAGCAATTCTAAAGCTATTATTTTTTTCCTCAATAACATACATCCTCAATTCCACATCCAGCATAAGTTCTTTTATTGGATTTGTAGAAACTGTCATGCACTCAAAAGCCTATCTTATCCCATGCTTTAGCTTCATTAACTTGCAAAAAAGTATAAGGGAATGAGCTAAAGAACCATAGGCTTAATGAAGGGTAGGAGGCAAAAAGTATATATAAGTTAAGTAGAACTACCAAGTTATTAAACAATTATTATATGCAATACATCAATGAGCAATATGCCATTTACATAACGTTATCCAATCTATCATGAGGTTAGAGAAATTACATCCGCTTTAATCTAAGTTGAGGAGTTTGATACAACGCACTCATAGATTGCAACCAAACCGAAACTTGTGCAATGGAAAACACCCTCCACTTGAGACTCCCATTGAACAACGGTTCCAACTTTGCTACAACCTCCTATCTTGTCATTTAGTTTAACTAAGGGTTGGAAAAGACCATTTCAATTATCCTCATCAAAAGGAGTCCTTATTTGGCTTAAGAATCCTAGTCGTTACCCTTAGTAAGTTGCGATGTGGGATAAGTTAGAAATTAGGTCAAATTAGAAGTAATTCAAATTTTTAGGTGATCAACGAATTCATACCACACCAAACAGAGTCAAACAATACTTTAAAACATATAGCTTAAGTGCCAATTAGCACTTTAGTAACCAAGCAGAAGTGTTGCATGCACACAAACAATTATTTATAACCACAAGCAAGCATACACTCTAGTCTCCACAAATCCCACTTACATAGTACCGATTCATTGGCTCATCTCCAAAGGGAAGATGTATTCGTAGCTCGAAAATCCTATATAATGAAATATTTATCAAGTATTCTTATAGTAAAAAAAAGCATTTATATAGTAGGTTAAACTTTTGCTTAATTACAAATAATTTATAAAGTCAATGACAAATGTTTATGGTTCGTAAATATTATCCTTTATCAAATATCAAAGTATGTATATACTTATGTGTAATTATAATATACATAGACTTATATAGACTTAAGAGTTCATGGTATTTGTTGCAAGAGGTTATATATATCGATTCTAGAACTTCCTACCATTAAATAAGATTATCTTAATCATTGCTTAGATTGTTCCTAGTTGTCAAAGGTACCATACTAAGTTAGATATAAAACATGACTTACATTAAATATATGAAGAGTTAATTGAGTGAATCTATTATTTTAGATGAAAGTTTCTCTTACAACTATAAGATTGGGTTTGTGATTTGGCCTTGTTACCTATGGACTTTCCAAGAGAGGAAGTATATAATCTAAAGTGGATCATGAATCTACAAATGAAATTGATTTGGTTTCTATATTTCTAACATAGAGTTCTTTGGTTATTAAATTATTGTTAACTAATTTTGACTCACTTTAGCAAAGCATGCTCATTCCTTGATAACCATTCAATTGGAAAGTCTTCCATTGGTCCAACAGGCATCTGTTAGGTGAGTGATTATATGTCTTGTCACTTGTTAATTTCCTATATATATATATGTCCATTTCTAAAAGCCTTGTTCTTTTAATTCAACAAATGTTGTTATTGTTATTATTATTATAAGTATTATCATTATCATTTACTAGTTTTTAAGTATTTATAATTATATTAGAGTTTCTCCAAGTGTAAATGCAGAAAATTTTAGGTTTGGGTGTTGATTTTATGTTATCTTGCAAACTTACATTACTTCCATTCTCTTTATATCTACAATTGATTTCATGTTAGTGATACATCAAGCCTCCTTCTTTTTAAGTCAACCTCCTCTAAGTGTCGGTCTCTTCTAAGCATGTAACTATTCGTCTTGATTTACTATTGTTACATTTTTTTATCTCAATTATCAAAGTTTACATATACATCTATAATATATTATACTAATTATTGATATTATCATATTATTTGTTAGCTTTGCTACATGTCCAAAGTAGTTTTTTATGACATAATCGATGTATAAGCTTTTATTCCTTATTTGGTTCATCCATAACAAGGTGACAAGATGTATTAATCTTCTCAAGGAATATATAGGATCATAGTATATATTAGGCATCCATTTATTGTTGTATTACTAGATAAAGGAAATACATATAATTATAAGCTTTTACTTCATTGGCAAAATTTTAAGAAATTCAATTTATTTAAGGAATTTAACTACAGGTGGTTGTTTAGTAGCTTCATATCAAAAATTGATATCGATGAGAATTTTCTTTTAATAATTCTAAATTTTGAGCAAAATGCCTTAAATAAGAATTCACAAGATGTTAATTAACTTACTTACAAAGTTAAAAATTCACAATATTATTTTGGCTAACTTTTAGTACCTCATCATAAAATTTAAATTAATATTGAGAAAATTTCTTTTTAGCCCTAACTATTACATTTGTTTAATGAAATTAAACTATTAAGTTTAATCTAATACTTTTAATTTTTAAGAAAGCATTAGCCATCTCTAAGTTAACATATCAGAAATGACAAGCATTACAATTATCACCTAACAAAAAAGTGGACTTCAATATCAAGTTGGTACCAAACACAAAGCCAATATCAAAGCAACCTTATTGGATGGTGCCAACAAAGTTACAAGAATTGAAGAAGCAATTTGAAAAACATAGCCTGTTAGTCTTCAATCTCACTTACCCCATTTTCTAATCTTCTAAAACTTAATGTAATACTAGTAAGTCTATTAGAAACCTACAAAAAAGCCATAAGAAAATGAGCGACAACTTGCTCAATAAGTAGGATAGAGATAATAGCATACATCAGTCATTAAGCGACCAGGGTTTTCAAGCAAGGTTAATTAGATGCAATACATGTTCAAACAAATGCCATTACATGATGTTAATCGATCGTTGTGAAATCAAAGAAATTACGTCTACTCTAATTCAAGTTTTGAGGAGTTTAATGCCACGTACTTCACGAATCAAAACCAAACTAAGGCTTATACAATGGAGAAGCATGCTCTGCCCGAGATTTCACTTTAAACCACAATCCCCAACCTTGCTACAACCTTCTGTCCTGTCACTTAGTTTGACTAAGGGTGAAGAAATGATCATTTCTGCTATCCTCATTAAAGGGTCTATGTGTGGCCTGAGAATCCTAATCATTTCCCTTAGTAAGTTGTAATGTAAGTCCAGTTAGAAATTAGGTTAAGTTTGAGTTAGTTTTCTTGTTAAGGTGATCAAGCAATTTTACACAACTCAATCAATGTAATACTATAAAGTAACCAATACATAAAGTCCAATACTCTATAACAATAATACAATATCTAACAACATGCATTGCACATACACAGGCTAATAACTTACAATCACAAAGAAGACATTTACCAAGGTTTCCAAGTATGCTTAAGCAATACTTCAAAGTATAGTGAAGTATTGATCTCACTTACTTAGAACTTAATCGTTTGTTACTATACTTGTTATCTTGTCTTTTTTAATGACCCTTCGATATGTATATTGATCTAATACTTTATTCTGCATGAAAATTATGAAATATTACCAATTTACATGGCTATATCAGTATTAAGTTATTTAGTTACTAGTTTATTGTCTAATGCATTAAGTATTGAAAGTTTAATATAGTGTTATAAGTATATTTTACCTTTATTACCTTTAGAGCTACGTCCTAAGTCATCGCACCATCAACATATTCAATTAGAGAAACCTCTTAGCTACCCTCTACACCATATTGGTGTTGAGGTTCATAACTAATTTAGCCTCTAAGTTAAACTCTAAGGTTATTAAAAGCTCAAGATTGTTTAATAAACACCCTCTAAGCTAATTTCTAAGCTAGATCACTCTTGAAGTTCTTAAACTAGAAAGCTTCTGAGTTATCTCTTGAGCCATTTCAAAGATAAGATATTAATAGGATTATCCTCTGAATCATCCTTTGAGTCCAATAACTAACTAAGATCTCCTATGAATTACCTTCTGAAACAACTTCGAAGTGCTCATACACATATTTTTTACTTTAAGTATCCTTTAAGGCACCATCTGAACCAACCATATAGTCTACTCAACTTTTGGATCTTTTGGCAGAATGTCCTTTGAGGCCAGTTAACTTCAAATTCTTTAGGATTTTACCCTCTGACTTAACCTCTAAGCTTTCCCATCTATACTTCTCTTCAATTTTTTTTTTCTCTCTTTTCTTTTCTTCTTCTTTTTTTTTTTTTAGCCTTTAACCAAACTTCTAAGCAATTATCAAGTAGAACATTTACCCCTAGCTTCCTTTAAGATACCCTTTGACTCTATCATCTATATAGTTTTTAAGAAAATTATCATTTGACCAAGCTTCTAAATCCCTTGTTTTTACATTTTATTTATAGGTTTTACTTTTGACTTACTCTTTGAATCTCATTCTAATGCATAACTCATTCACAGAATTCTCTAAGTTATCATCTGCCTTCATTCAATTCCCTTATAATCAATTCATTGGTCCATTTTCTTCTAACTCCAATCAATACTAACCTAAATAACACTCCAATCCGTACTTCCCAACTTCATTACATCCAAATTCCTAATATATCACATCATTACTCACCAATTTTCCCTAAATCCCATACTACTAAATTATTCATATAAGTAGCTTATAATTGATTTTGTTAACTTCTCTTAATATAACCTCTTCTAATAGCACCCATACACCACAAAATACTTCAATAACTAGTGGAGCTCAAAATCCAAGTGAGGTCATTGAGAGAAATAGGTTATTTTTCTCTAAAGTCACTATTTTAAACATAGTTTAGGGCTCAAAAATCAAATAAAAATTTAGAAAATAGTTTTGTTGAAAATATTTACATAGCATTTTAGTATAATAGTGGATAGTTTATAGAAAAATTTGAAGCTCAAAACTATGTCATTAGACATATTTATTTCAATGTCGAAAAGTGTTCAATTTCATCAATTTCTTAAGCATGTATACTCTAGCTATTAAATTTTTACAAAATAATATTTTTCCTACATTCTATACATGAAAATATGTGAGAATAAATTTTTTCACAATTTTATGGTAATTTTTAATAATTTATGTAAATTGAATAGAAATTAGAGCTGCATCGAAAAGTGGAGCTTTGGTTGCCTCTAATAGCTCCTACCTTGTCAACATGGCTAAGCGCTAGGTGCTACTTCAGGCGGTGGAGCTAATAAGTTCCTAGTTGCTCCTTCATTACTCGTTCCCTTCTAATCCCACTTTATATACTACTTCTTCTAATTTTTCCCTAATTTTATTCTTCCATCTCCAAATCATGAACTTAATTTTTCTAGATCCTCCTTTTCATGAATGAAGTGTTAAATAATGTTTCCAGATTTTTCAGAGCTTGTAAGGAGTAAAAATGATTTTTTCTCTCTCTCTCCCCAAAGAATTTAGCCTTTTATATTCGATGAAATTCAACTCCAAATGCATCACACCTGTCTTGTAATTATCCATATGCCTTTCTCACCTAATTCTAGCTACCCATGTTATTTGCCAAGTGTTATCCATTTTTTTATAAATTTATTTAACTTAATTTGGCCTAAAATATAGTTTTTCGGGTATTTTAATAAACTATGAGTTTATATTTATGCATAAAAATTACATGCAAGGTATATACATAGATTATATATATTATTTTATATCATATAATATTTCTATTATATATATAATTTATCTCTAAAAGTTCACTAATTAGCGGAACATATTTTACACATTTACAATAAATAGTATGTATATAGTTAAATCACACTACTTTAGTTGTATATTTATTATTTTATTATATTTTTAATAGTCAAGTCTATGGGGTGTCTTCAACTAAGATTTCGAGTCTACTCGTAAATTTTTAAGTTGATTGGGTTAGTTTCACTAACATCCTAAATTATTCGCTTAAACAACTACATGAAATTACGGAGTTCGCACATCTATCGAAATAAAAACCCCTAAATTTAAAAGAGCAATGGTAAAAACCAGGATTGTCAAAATCTACTCCTCTTGCAAACCTACCCATAATTTTACCCCTCCTTAAAAGCCCTTTTGATTGGAGAAAATAACTTATTTTTGGTAAAAGTTACTTTTGAAACTAGAGCAAGCACAATTTTAGTTTCACCAATAAGTTTCTTAACTTGTAAACCCACATTAAAAAGTGATTATTTCAAAATTGACACTTCATTAATATCCATTTTTGAAATCAAAGACCAAAAGCCTATATTACATTGTAGTTCAAAAAATATTTGACAGATTGATTAAAGCATATTACTTGTAAAATGAACCATAATTTTTGGAATTTTAGTTGAGAGTGAAAATTTGAACCAAGAGAAGGTTAGAAAGTCTTAGACTAAATTAATCAATTATGAGATATTGTTCCTACAATAGAAAGACATTTAAGGAGCCTTCAAGAAGAGTTACTACCCTTATGATGACCTTAGATGACACCTGTCCCGAGATTGAAAGTAGAGTAACCTAAGAAAAGAGGAGCCCCTTAAAGACAAGATTATTAGATTATTTGAGCAAAGTCAAGAAAAAGAGCAAATTGTCAAAGGCCTACATATATGAGAAACCTAAACCTATTAGCGATTCTTAATAGAAAAAAAAAATAGAAAAAAAAAAGAGAAAAAAAAAGAGAAGAAAAAATAATTAGTTTTTTTTTAAGCCGATTCCAAATTGGTCTTTTTATCCAACTTCAGCTATTTTTGGCTTTAGTGCTAAGTTCTGTCACTTTTAAGCATTTTTCCTAAGATCTTTTCCTAACATGAGCCTTACCCTGGCTGTTCTTCTTACTCTATCTTAATGACCATTTTTTAGATATTTACCTAAGTTCAAATAAGAGGGACTTAATCCTTAGTCTCCAGTCCAAGGTTTTAAACCGAGTTCAAAGTCAATCTTTACTAATTCAAGTCTTAAACAACCAGTTTAGGTTTAGTCTCTCTCTCAAATCTTTGGGGCCATTTTTGTCCATTCTTGATACCATGCCCCGTTGTCTAACTAAAGGAGCTTAAGAAAACTGTCTAACAAAGGAAATTTTCAAATAAGTTGAATTTACAAGGGTTTCACACTTGCTAAGGTCCATCAATCTACGATGGTGCTACATCCATAAATCCAAGATGGTATTTAAGTTAAGGCCCATTGTTCTAAGATGGGGTTTAGATATTTGCTAGACCTATCAATCCAAGATAGTGTTCAAGTTAAGACCCATCAATCCAAGATGGTATTCAAGTTAAAGCCTATCAATCTAAGATAAGGTTTGCTATACCCATCAATTCAAGACAGTGTATCAATCTAAAGATGGTATTATTCCCATCAATTCAAAATGGTGTTCAAGTTAAGGCCTATCAATCTAATATAGTACTATACCCATCAATTTAAGATGGTGCTATACTTAAGGCCCATCAATCCAAAATGGTGCTATACCTATCAATTAAAGATGGTGTTTAGATGGTAATGAATTTGATATCCATCAATCCAAGATGGTATCAATTTGTCAAAGCCCATCAATCTAAGATAGTACTCACATTGTTGTTAAATTTAAAAAAATAAAATAAAAGTCCATGCATCTATGATGGCTATTTAAGACCTGCTTTGTTTTCCATCCACTCTAAAGCATCTATTTTATCGTCCATCCAAGATAGTACCTTCAAGGTTTAACTTATTTTCAAGGGCATACCCATATTCTTTTATTTAATTCCCTTCCCTAAGGAACAATTTCTTTCTCTCATCTCTGAAATCCTTAGTAGATCTTAGGATAGCTAGCTAACTGTAGTGTTTCTTAATGCAGTTTATCCCTTAAGGCAAAAATAGTGTCTCTTTTGTCTTTATAGTAAAGTTTTACTCAAACTTTATCACTAAGAGGGACAATTATAGACACTCAATTTTTACTCGCCATTTGTTTATTTTATTCATTTTTTTAAAGGGTCCTAATTCAAAACTACAAAAAATTTATAAAACTAAAAAAAATTAGAAAATTCAAAAAAAAAAATTGAACAATGAAAAATAAAATGGAAAACTTAGGTTAAAATATTTTTGGTTAAAGTTATAATAAATATTTTAGAAAACTTGATTAAATAAAAGTTAGAATGAAATACTATAGAATAATAAGAGTTTGGGTTAAATTAATTTAAATTTAGCTAGAGGAAAGGCTTTTATATATATGTTGCTTGCATTAAAATATAGGACATAGGCTAAGTGGCCCATTAGTTAAAAGCTTAGTCTTGACATTATAAATGGCAAAGAGATCCTAGGTTCAATTCCTCCTACTGGCACAATGCACCTTTTATTTTGCTTCCAATAGAAGCACCACATAGCGCATTTTTATTTGGTTACATGGAACATGTAGCAACTAAGCATTGGTCTACATACTTGATGTTGTGACATGTGTGGCTACGTCAGCACCTAGTTTCCCTCACTTTCTCATTCTTTCTCTCCTTTTCTCGCTTAAAACAAGCTTGTAGTGCCCATGTTGAAGCCATTTTTTATCAAGTTTTCTTTGTGATTCACTAAATTAATGGTAAAATCGTGAAGTACACTTAGAGTACTGCAACTTGAATCAAAGAACATGCTTCAATACGTTAATTAATTTGGTCAAAATTGGATTGAAAGATGGAAAAAAGAAATAAACTTAAATTCTTGGATTTGAAAATTTCATGATTCAAGCATTTTAGTGACTTTCGAAGCTTCTAAGTGATAAATTAAGTAAAAAAATGAGCTTAAGGAATTTATTTCAATCACGGATTTCATTCAAAATTCAACTTTTTCATAGAATTTGAATTTCAAGTCAATTAAAAACCCATTATAGACACCCCAATTTTATCCCCCCTCCCCTGCGCCGCACCCCACCCCTTCCCCCTTAACCCCTTAACTTTTTCCTA